>JAJOZX010003323.1:35000-485000 GCA_023014485.1 Bathynomus jamesi
CACTCCCCACCGAAAAAAGACTTTGTAAAGGCATTGCAAATATAAATAGCAAACGAAGCACTGGAGACCAACCAATGTACGCAGTACACAACTCACAAACAAACAATAAAATATATTAGGATTAGGCTATTCTTCCGTCACCGTTAACTCTTCACTTTCAAAATCTATCCGCCAACCGGGCATAGAACTTAGAATTTGTACCGTCCATGCCTCGCTTACCCTGACTGCACGCCACTGATATATATATATATATAATAGTGATGTAGGTCACATCCGCATCCGCACTTTGGACTGCGGATGTCGTGCGGATGTGGACCGTTGAGATAAAACGTCATTAATAAGCGGAAATTATCAAATTCTACTATATTAATAGAACTAGTTCATTGTGCGCAAAGTGATGCAAGCGACAAGACGAGAGGCTGTTCTTGTATGAAGTTACTCTCTTGCAACCTACTTAGATCCACGTTACAAAGCTAAGTTATTTTCACCTAGTACTGGGTGATCAAAAAGTAACGCAACCCATGTGAAAACGATTTATTTCAGAGCAAGTGCTGGAAGTGGGCACCGTTCTGTGCTTCACACAAGTGGATACGGCGATTCATGTTCTTAAAGACCCTTAAAGATCCAAGGTGTATTTCATCTTTTTCATATATTCACCACCTGCAACAGAAGGAAAAAATCAATTATGTGCGTTTCTCCATGGGTTGCGTTACTTTTTGATTACCCTGTACATTAGAACGAGTTAAATCATCACTTGGCAAAGCAGTTGAAGAGCTTCAATCTCTTGAATCTGTCGCTTCGCCAACCACCAAAAGAATAAAAGTTTCAGTGACAGAACCAACACCTTCAACAAGCAAATCTATCACAGAATCTGTCTCTCAGTTTCTTGAGTCAAGCAGCAATGACGAGACCTACGCGATGTCAAAAGATGTAGTAAAAATGATCGAGAGCTATCACCAAGAAAAACGCCTGGCTGCATGTGACAATCCTATTAGTTGGTGGAAAAATACGCAGAATATCTATCCATACTTGAGTAAACTTGCAAGGAAACATTTAGCCTGTCCTCCAACAAACGTACCAAGCGAGAGATTATTTAGCAGTGCTGGATTAATATATGATGAAAAGAGAAACAGACTGGCAGCAGAAAAGGCAGAAAAATTAATGTTCCTTAAGCATAACCTTCCTATAATTAAGTTTGAACATTAAACGATGAACATCTTAGTTTACTTTATTTTAATTACTCATTTATAAATGTGCCTAATAAAACTTTAAACTTAATATAAATAGTTATCAAGCTAATTAAAGATCTCTTTCTATAAGGGTGGAGGAGGTTGGGTAAAGAGGTCGGTGGGGTGCATTTGAGTTGGGTTCACGTCCCGCATCCTGGTAACACAATTATGGTTTCTAATTGTGGCTGAAACTCAACAAAATATAACGAATTTATTTGCAGACGAATTCACTAATTGATTTCTATATTAGTTAGATGCTTGATATTATTTTATATGTTCAGAGAAAAGTACAGCAATTATTGTACAATTAATCAATTATACTACATTATAGCTACAGCTCTCTCTATATAATAACTTAATATATACGTTAAACACAACAAATCTCGAATATATCCTAAAATAACGAAAATGTAGACATCCGCATCCGCGGATGTTGAAATCAAACATCCTCATCCGCATCCGCATCCGCGGATGTGAAAAAAATGACATCCGCTACATCACTATATATATATATATATATATATATATATATATAATATATATATATATACACAGGGTGTCCGAGAATTATCTGTACAATTTTTGGCTGTTATTAAAAGTCAACCATGAAGTGTAGAAATTCCAGTGTCGTCCCATTTTACAGAGAAGCTCATTAAGTTTTTTCTGATACCAAGTTTTGACAAGTTTTTTAGAAATTCCAGTGTGTCCGACATTATCTGTACAATTTCATCTTTTAATAAAATTCTTGATAACACACGTAAAATTCTTAAACAAGATTATTTAGAATCTGTATTTTCAAAAGTTTCTTTTATTAAAGTAACGTTGTTACAAACATTCGATATGTGCACCATTAGTGATTCGCAAAACATCCAATCGATACTCCAAATGTTGCCATGTACGCTGCAGCATATCCACATCAATTCGCTCAATAGCAGCTGTGATTCTTGCTTTTAAATCATCAATGTCTGTCACCCGCGTACATTTCTAAAAAACTTGTCAAAACGTGGTATCAGAAAAAACTTAATGAGATTCTCTGTAAAATGGGACAATACTGGAATTTCAACACTTCATGGTTGACTTTTAATAACAGCCAAAAATTGTACAGATAATTCTCGGACACCCTGTATATATATATATATATATATATATATATATATATATATATATATATATATATATATATATATATATATATATATATATAATATATCAGTGGCGTGCATTCAGGGTGAGCTAGGTAAGTGCCGCCTACCCTAATAAAAATCTTATTAAAGATATTAAAGATAACCGTATTTTGTAATTAAAATAGTCTACAGTACATACCCATTTGCCAGGTATGAAGTTTATCATTAGCTACTATAATTATATATGTACAAATTGTACATATAGTGCGTGTGTCGCACGCAATACCGCTTACCTGTAGACGTACCCACCGCACGCTACTGATATATACATATATATATATATACACATGACTATGGTATTTGTCATTTACCATTACTTATTCGGACTATAGTGGATTTAATTTTCCCAGAAGAGTTCCTTGTTCCATGCACGGTCTGTGTTTAACATATATATATATATTAGACAATTTCGGATGGGAGGTACCATTCATCATTCTGGAAAAGAAGAGAAGATTAGTGAATATAAGGAATGACTTTTAAAATTCTTTATATTTGGTAAAAGCATTGTTTAAGAGTTTGTCACGCAAAAGATGGAGTTTCTCGGAAAATTCAGGTTCACAAATCTATTAACATGCACTGTAAGTGGTTCCACAGGGTGTGGTAAAACTGTGTTTATGATTCATGTTATTAAAGATAGAGATGCATTGTGTTGTCAAAGCCTCTACATCGCGTTATATGGTACTATTCAGCTTACCAGCCGGTTTTTGACGATTACAAAGACGTCTTGTTCCGTAAAGCGGTTTGTGACGCTGGTGCTTTAAAGAATGATAAGCATACGGTGATTATGGTCGATGATCTGATGCTAGAAATGAATAAAACAATTGCAAAAACGTTTACAGTGTTCTCCCACTATCTTAACATAAGCGTGTTCTTCATGAATCAAAACCTATTTTTCAAGAACAAGTTTATGCGGGATGTTTCTTTGAACACGCAATATCTTGTCTTATTCGCTCAACGTCAAGATGTATCGCAAATTGTGCAAATTGATGTATTAGGAAGCCAAATATTTCAGGAGCAGCTTAATAAGGCTGTTTCGGAAGTTTGTATAGAAGCACCAAATCGGCGATACGGATATTTGCTCTGGGATCTTCACCCGCGTACCACTTTTAGAGTGGTTCTACGAACGAACATATTTCCCAACGAGGTTCAAACAATATACAGTATATGCCAGAATGACGAAACGTGTAAAGAAATATCTCTGAATTCATGAAAACGTTCTCTTGGTTACCTACTACTGTTCAGCGACTGTTTGTAAAAAAACGTTGACCCTGACCTTTTAGAACGTATCTGCGAAGTCTGTCTTGGTGTTTTAAAATGCAACGTCCCAATGACTGCGTCGCAGAACGGACGTTTACGTCGTTACAAGAACATCATACGAATAGTCGCTCGTAAAAGACAAGCTGTGTCAAAGAAAAATTGTCTTGTACAGGGTGTACATAAAGTCAGGATCTATTTTTGTGAAGCACTTGGAAATTATATTGAATTCTATCATAAAATGATAAAGTGGTAACATTTATTAAATAATTAAGAGTAGGATTCGACGTGACGCCCATCAGTATCCCTGCACAGCTCAAATCGTTCCGCAGCATTTCTAAACACATTCTGGAGCATTTGCGGGGTTATGTTATCTGCAGCAGTTCGTATACGTGTACGTAAGTTTTCAAGACTCGTAATCTTCGTCTGATAGACGTGCGATTTGATAAAGCCCCATGCAAAGAAATCTAAAGGGGTTAAATCTGGTGATCTCGCTGGCCAAGGTCTGTTGCTTCCGCGTCCGATCCAGCGATTTGGAAAACGTCCATTTAGATAATCCTGAATAATTTTGGCATAGTGACAAGGAGCACCATCATGTTGTTAGACGACGGTACTAACAATCCTATCCCCGTCGTCTATCAACATGATGGTGCTCCTTGTCACAATGCCAAAATTGTTCAGGATTATCTAAATGGATTTTCCAAATCGCTGGATCGGACGCGGAAGCAACAAAAGACCTTGGCCAGCGAGATCACCAGATTTAACCCCTTTAGATTTCTTTGCATGGGGCTTTATCAAATCGCACGTCTATCAGACGAAGATTACGAGTCTTGAAAACTTACGTACACGTATACGAACTGCTGCAGATAACATAACCCCGCAAATGCTCCAGAATGTGTTTAGAAATGCTGCGGAACGATTTGAGCTGTGCAGGGATACTGATGGGCGTCACGTCGAATCCTACTCTTAATTATTTAATAAATGTTACCACTTTATCATTTTATGATTGAATTCCATATAATTTCCAAGTGCTTCACAAAAATAGATCCTGACTTTATGTACACCCTGTACAAAAAAGGGGATCATTCCAGCCTGTCCTATTTTTCAGTTTTAGCCCTTTTATTATCTCGCTATATATAATGGAGGAGGTTGTAGTAGTACCTCAGGAGTGTACGTTTCACTTCAAAATACACAGAAGCATGAAACATCTCTAGACTACAGTAAAAATAGACTTAAAAGAACGGAGAGCAAATTGCTGAATATATTGAATACGGTATGCAATTACATCCTACTCAGAAGAATTTTATACCGAGAAGCTCTTCAGAAATTTCTTCAAGAGTATGAAGACTATAAGAAACCAATGGAGCTACCGTAGTTATTAAGCATAGTAACGATATTGTACATGTTGATACTAGAGACGATCAACCCGAAGTGGTGGGAACTCTCAACACCTCGAACATGTGCTAAAAAAATAGTCTTCTTAATACATTGACGAATAAAGGCCTAATTCTTTTTAATCTATTGAGTGGTTATCCGTTTATACAATGGTCTAACACGGGTGAAGTTGTTGCTGAAGGTTCAACAGTATCGGTTTCGAACATTATTAACATCATCCATGATTTGGTGAGAAAGTTGAAGAGACCACCTTCACCAGGGTAGGACCATATTAAAACAAGGTCACAACAGATGAACAACACAAAACATTGATTGGTAACCAAAACAGAATAAAAGCTCTGAAACAGGCAACTCAAACTGAGAGAGACCAGAGTACCCCTCCAACAGGTACAACCGGTTTAAGACTTGAAAAAGAGAATCGTCAACACTCGCCTCTATTCACACACTTCTAAGATAAGTTAATGGCTGACGTATTAGAGAATCGTTATTACGATATTTCTAAGTCCGCCTCTTACCGTGGGTTTGAGAGGCTCTACAAAGGTACCTATACTGAAGATGTAAAGAAAAAAGATACTGAGAACTTTTTGCATAAACAGGATACTTATACACTTCATAAGCCTGTACGAAGAAGGTTTAAAACTGCTTAAACAAAAGCACCATCATTGGACACTATATGACAGGTAGATTTGACTGATATGGAAAGTTACTAGACGTATAATGATGGCTACGGGTCTGTTCTGTTTATATGACATCTTTTCCAGATACTTGTAGCTTGTACCTCTTAAAAATAAAACCCCAGACGCAGTTGCTAAAGCTACAAATTCTTTGATGGTAAGGAAAATAGAATACCTGCCTATTTCTGTACAGATTTAGGGAGAGTTTATAGGTTTTTTTTATCAAAACATGTTGGTGGAATTTAACATTAATTATTATAGCAGCAACTCAGTGCATAAATCGGCTTTAGCCGAAAGGGTACAACGAACCATCAAGGAACGCATGCATCGTTTTTTTACGCACAAAAATACTTACAGATACATAGACATTCTGAGTCAGCTGTATGCTGATCCAGTTCGATCAGTTTATATACGTTGCGACATTGTAACTCCGCCTATCAAAATTTCGCTACATCTCGTGTGTGTCGAGCCTTTTATTTACACAATCTTGGTCTGGTAGGCTATATTTGCCCAACTGAAGTTGTATCCGATGTAAATATTTGAAGGAAATTCCAAGAAAAGCATATTCTCTCTCTCTCTCATCCTTCCACACTAAAAAAAATTGGTTGGTAGATAAATGGGTACCCTGGGTAGTCTAGTAGTTAAGACGCTGGGCTGCTGGTGGGGCGTGGTTCGACCTTAAACTGTTGGTCTAAGGATGATGTTGACACTATTGAAGAAAGAAAATACGTTGAAGATAAGGAAAAAGAATTACTTTCAATATTCGTACTCAATTTATGAAACTAAACTAAAATTATTTTATCATTTTACTGAGTAATAAAACTATTTAACATCACTTTAGTTACGGTATATGAGCAACAAATTGTGGTGCTGTATATTGTGGAGTGAGGTAAGGAAAAGTATTTAAACAAATTTGAAATGTAAAATATGAAAATTGAAAGTTTTCACATTAGATTAGTAAAATTTATGAAAGGAATTGATGTTTTAAAATCTAGTCAAAGAATCGGCATCGGCTAAATTTTGGAATCGGGACATCACTAATTTTAAGTATTTAAAAGTATTTCTCCGTGAGAGAGAAACATTCTAGCCAATTACGCGTCAACTTTTAGGCGTCAGCCAATCAGCGTGCCGCGTACTTTCTTCATCGGGGAAATGGCGTAGAGACGAACGTGCGCAGTTCAGGCTGAGTTAGCGAAAGCACCTTATAACGAAACTTTTTTCAATTAAGAGAGGATTTTCGAAATGCTCAAGGTGTTCGGTAAAGAGAGGTTTCGTTATAGTGGAGTGTCCTTATTGAGAGGTTTTAATATATGATAGTGAGGGAATTGATGGGTTATACTATCGCGGTTGATTATTTTTAGATGTGGGAGACACTGGATGGTATCAGACTTACTTCCAGTGGCATTTGAGCTGCCCTCTATTGCGGAAATGTGGAACTGTTCTTGTTTTTAGAGAGGCATTTGAGAGTCTCGCAAGATTCGAACTCTACCAGCTTCATTCCAATCCTCGCGCAGATTCTCATCTGTCGCGTGAACTAAGGCTTAACCTTTGTCTTTTTTCCTTCTGATATTCTCTCTTTTACCCCCAACTTCCTCCTAAAGATATACGAGTAGATAGATATAAGAAAGGCCAAATTTGTCTGATGGTGTTATTGCGCGCTTTCACCCAATAGACGAAAGTGTTCTTTCCCATTATGCTTGCCTCTTGACCTTTTCCAATTTCCTCTGTCGTTCGCCTTTTCCCATCCCCAGAGTTAAGTAGTGGGAGTGTGATGGGCGCGCAAACCTTTTTCAAAAGAGAGATGACTCTCCTCATCATCATCATCATCATCATCATCATCATAAAAGAAACGAGTAATTTAAGTCGTATAGATTTTTTTTTGCCTTTTAAAATCTACGAGAAATCTCTCGACTTAGGATTGGTTTCATAATAATAATAATCAGTCATGAGGGTCAGAAACGGGCACAGCGCTCAGGCCAGACGAATGCCGCCAATTGCGCTAACTCTTGAATAATTATCATTATTATTATTATTATTATTATTACTATTACGAACACCATGGAGAGTCGAATCCCCGCCCTCAGTGTCTTCTCACCGCTTCGAGGAAAAGTGTTACCTAGTGAGGAACGGGCGCTGAATGGGACTGGTTTTAGGCCTTCAGTAACTTGAGATGGATGGAAAAGATGAAGCCATTTTATAAAGTGCTTCATACACTCTTGGTTAATATTATGTATTAGTCAGTCCTTCAGATATCTTTGTGAAACGTTTGTGCATGAACGTAACGGTTTTTGGTACCAGCGGCTTTTGTTTTGTCGATCAAGAGAATATATTTAATTAAATGTAATGAATGTTATTAAATATTTAATGTAAATTTACGTTATACACCTTTCTGTAATAAAATGTTAATGAACGCCTATAATAATTAATGTAATCTCTTAATTTTTACGCCATATATCCGGTAACAGTTAAAGAGGGAAGATTAAAACTGTGTTGCCAGATACTGCTGTTAAGTACCTTCACTGTTCTACTTGTACACAATAATTTTTACTTTCACGCCTCCATCATCACGCTTAATATTATAATAATAATAATAATAATAATAATTCCATTCAAGGTGAAGTGTCACCAAATCTTGAAAAAGGCCTTTCAAGTTCATAATTTCCTTTCCGCGAGTCACGGTTTCACCCCAGTGACACGTTATAAATCATCTCTAATAGTATGGCCCGCTCTCTTATCAGAAGCGGGCCATATTGTTATTAATAATTATATTAGTTTAATTTTTCAGTAACTGAAACTGAAGGCGTGACATCTATTACAACCCCATTGTGAACTTTATATATAAAAACTTATGACGTTTATCCTTTGTTCTTGGTCGACTGGCTTTCGTAATTAAATATTCACATAAATACTCGTATAAAAATCTGTTTACTGGCATCAACGCATCATCTATCTCCCAAAGAGGTCTCAGTCTCAAAAGGAACAAAAAAGTATAGTTTGAATACAAGTTTTTAAAGCAGTGTTCCTTCTTTGCATGTTCAAATAGGGCGTTTTTACTGCTAGTTTTTTTTTCTTTTAAAACCCCACTCGGATAAAAACTTTTAATGGGATTCCCTTCAGCTATTTCCTTCCATTGTGTTTTCCATTAGTTTTTAATAACGTTAGTTTTGCTTGAGGGAGCACGCCTTATTTCTCTCTGAATTTGGGTGGCGAATAGTTACAAGATTTTTGCGCTTTGTTTTTTACTTTAATTTAAGGGTGAACGTGTATGCATAAACCGAGTTACTAATTTACTTCATTATCATTTAAATAAGTTAAATATAAACTTACTTTCTTGGATTAGATCCGTAACATTTTTTCTAAACGTATGTTGAACCACGTGATGAGATGTACAATGTTGCTCCCGTTGATGCGAGTGTAGTTACGGCTTTATTAACACCCGGTTAGGGTGTTCCGTCAATCGAGTAGAACAGTTGTTATAAACATCGGTTGTGAACAACTTAAAATGGCGCTAAGTGCCGTATGTAAGGTCCGTTAACGGTTCAATTTCGATGCATTATAAAATCGTTAATTTTCATTGGAATTTGATTGTCGTTGAAGGACTTTTAATTTGTTTGTGTATGTAACCACTAATGACGCATTTAAGTAAGAGACAAGATGGTTTTACTCCGTGTTCTATTAGTAGCATTTGTTATTAGGATTTAATTATTAAATTTGGTGATCTTTCAGAGTCCTTCGAACTCAAGTTGGACATCCACATTACCACCTGTGACGTAATACATGGTACTCTCTACTCCTGCCTTCGCGCGATGTTCGGCGTTTCCGTGATCGGGATCCTGGTGTCTATTTTTTCCTGTATGCTCGTCTATCAACTCTTAAGGTAAGGGGAAATAAGATCGGGGTGAGAGTGGGGAGGGCGAGTCACAAAAAGAGGGGCTCTTAAAGAGGGAAGCAGAAATTTAAATGACTTTAGATGGCTTTAGATCGATACTTCGTTAAGTAGAGCTTTTGTGCCAATTGTTTAGATTTGCATTCCATATTCAACTGCATCGGCTAAATGAGGGATTTTATATATATATATATATATATATATATATATATATATATATATATATATATATATATATATATCAGACCGTGCATGGAACAAGGAACTCTTCTAGGAAAATTAAATCCACTATAGTCCGAATAAGTAATGGTAAATGACAAATACTATAGTTTTTTCTTTTTCATGATGCTAGCCCGACGTGGGCAACGGGTCACTCGCAAAGAGTTCGCAAAAATATAGCTTCCCTCACCAGCTATCTGCAAAGTAGATAGGTTCCAGCTTTGGGACAGGATCTAGGGTTTAAAGCAGCCTAGCCCAGCTACATTTAAAACCTCCTATCTGCTTTCCAGATAGCTGGTGAGGGAAGCTATATTTTTGGGACCTCTTTGCGAGTGACCCGTTGCCCACGTCGGGCTAGCATCATGAAAAAGAAAAAACTATAGTATTTGTCATTTACCATTACTTATTCGGACTATAGTGGATTTAATTATCCCAGAAGAGTTCTTTGTTCCATGCACGGTCTGTGTGTATCATAAAACCTCCGGGAACCATTCTGAGTTCATTCCCATATATATATATATATATATAGTGAGCGTACAGTCGCGCAACCTTGAAACAATTATGTGATCATTTTTGAGTTGCATGACTTTACCAAACACCCTGTTTTATATATTATATAAAATGCTATACGTGCTTACGCTTATGTGGAAATAATTGAATAAATTGCATTAGGTATTTATTGAATTTTATGTGAAGGCGAAACCTCGTTTGATGTCTTGATTTTTTTCTCCTTTTCGCTCATTATGACTAATTTATATTCTAAATTAGGTCTTCATCGAGGAACATTATTGGAAATTGAATATTCGCTTAATGATCTTTCGAGGAAGTAATTTAAATTTAACGCATAATAGAGTGTAAATTATTAAAATTTAAAGTTATACTCTCTCGTTTGAAATGTAACTATTTGGAGCGTAACTTTATTTGAAGCGTAACTTATCGTGGAACTTCGCTTTAAAGGTAAAGTTCATTCGGTTGTCAGTTTAATTTGGGCGTAATTTGGAGTCGGAAGCGAAGAAATAGAAGAGAAAGGCGAACTATTCTTTACGTTATGGCGAATTTACCTCAACTAAGAAGACCCGATTGAAACGCGTTCGTGTCATCATATTCTTGAAGTCGGATTTTTAGTTGGCGTTCATCATTAAATTAAACCGAATGATTCGCGATGTTCGTTTCCTTTTCGAATCGTGCTTTGAACGACACCTGACCTTAAATGTAACTCGACGTGACATCCACGATTGACAGTGCCCATGACTTATTGGGTAACACAGTTTCTCTATATAAGCGAAGGAAGACATTGAGATCAGGGGTTCGACTTCAGATGGTGCTAGTTAATAATAATAATAATAATAATAATAATAATTCAGGAGTTAGTGCAATGGACCATAACCGCTTGATGTGAGCGCTGTGCCAACTCCTTGCCGTCTTGACTTATTATTATTTATTATGGGGCTTTACCGTTCTATGGGCACCAACGAGGTCAGGTTAGGATAGGTTAAGCTATGTTAATTAAGCTAGGTTAGGTATAACGAATAATAATAATGATAACGTAATGTAATAAATGGTCAAATTTTTGAAGAAACTACAAATATTTTTTGTTTTTATTTATGTTCATATTAAAGCTGTTAGATTAAATAAATGAAATTTCTCCTATTCAAAATGTATTCATTAATTATTAATAAAAAGTTAAAATAAATTTAAAAAACATTAATTTCTCTCATTTCAGCGGTGCCCATAGAACGGAAAAAGTCCTTTATTATTATTATTATTATTATATTATATCTACAACTTAATTCTTATTTCGGTTTCGTCATTATTATAAAACGTGTCACTTTACCAAAAGTGTATCATCGGATTCCTCCTTCGTTTACTCTATAAAACGAAACCTCAGTTCTTCTTCATTCCCGGCCATTTGTCCGCGACAAAGCCGGAACTTCCGGGGAACCCCGACTTCCTTCGCTTAAATCCTTTCCAAATCCTATAAATAAGGAATAACATCCTTACTAAATCCCGAACGGGAATACCCTCATAAATCGTGGATGAAATGCGCATCCCGTAAGATAACTTGTTTTGAATTCTTCAGTCTGCTCTCCGTATAAATTTTTTTTTTTCACTCAAATTAGAAGGCGGAATAATTGATCTTAATGACACCGAAATAAGGCGCTGAAGGCATTAACTCTTAATTAAAGGTAACTGCTCGACATTAAGATGATGGTGAAGCTGGCACTGTGCCTGCCTCGTTACGAATCAGTTACTCGATAATTGGTTTATGATTCATCACTTATTTAAAGTCACTTACGGGCAACATTGCGAACTTTAAAAGCGATTTATCCAGCACTTTAATGACTGTAATTCGAACGAAGAATGACCCGTTTCGATCTTACACCAGTTCCGCTACTTAAAACATTGAAAGGGTACCTATTTATTGTTTTATCGGTAAGAATTTCTCGTTTTTTCAACTTTTCATTCCATATAACTGAACTATATTAGTTTCATTGATTTAGTTATATTTTTCATTTGTTTTAATTTTATGTAAACTACCTTAAACCATTGTTTCATATGCAAACGTTTACTTATTTACTCGCCTCACTAATTAATTTAGCAGAAAATAGGAAGGTAATGAAATATGGGTTTCGATATCCAAAGATTTTCTTTATTGTTGTTATTATTATTATTATTATTACTGTATTATATATACACACTACACAGTGATTGAAAATAATGTAAGCACATTTTGAGATTTTAGATACTAAGTGCAGTTAATAAACAAACACTCCCGACGAATACAAATTTTCAAATTGTGTTTCACATTTTCATTATCATGGAATTTTTTTTCATTAATTTCTTTACTGAATACCTGCTTGGGACTTCCCTTTCTCCAAATTATGCTCTAAAATCCCATTACACTCGTACAACATTCGTTCTATGGAAATAACGCTTCGCAATAAACGCCATATTGTACTGTAAATTCTCTAATAGCTAAACTACAGTTAAAAACGCCACAGTTCCGTGAAAGTAATGTGATGTATCGAAGAAACTTATACGTGAAATACTTTGTAAAATATGGCTGCACAAAATAAAGCGTCCATTTTTGGAGTCTATCTATCATATGGTCTTTCCGTTCTATGGCCGGCACCTAAATTTAATATTCGTCCGCATGTTCATTAACTGAGTACCTTTGGGTACAATTCAGTATGTTTTAAGTTGAAGAAAATAAGTTTTATTAAGAAAATCAATCAATTTCGGCTATTTAGTCAGTCTTATATTGGGGGGGGGGGGGTATTGGAAATATCATGTAATATTCCATTGAATAAGTCTTTCCCTTCGTGTCTTTGCCTCCACATTGGTTAGGTTAGTTGACAATGTAATGTCAGTTAACCTCTCTCGAGTAACGATTAAAATCCACCATTCTGTTGCGGTTCATTTCAACATCGATTTTACCGAGTCTTAATAAAAAAACGTTTCTTCAAATTAAAATGTACTCAATAGTGATAAAAAGGTCAAGCGAAGAAGAATAATGTAGATTTGATTTTAGTGGTCATGGAAAAGATCGTGTGTGTGTGAGGCGTCGCCAGTACGAGGGGCGAACTCGCCACATTAGTGATTTTGTGATTGTTCCACGAATTAATAGTTCAACCCTCTCCTCCATCCACAGACAACTTAGTTTTGCCAAATACCCCTTCTACTGGTCAAAATATAGTTATTTTCAATGCGTCTATTTGCGGTATGTGCCCCTCGTACGCGATAGTCACAAAGTTTAAACGCGTCTATCTCAAAACTGGTTTGGCGAGTTCGCCCCTCATACTAGTTTTGATATTCCTCATTCCATAGTTTTAAATAATTTTTTAATCTTAGAAATTATTTCGAAAGACCTTAGCTTCAAAATACTTGAATCTCTGTACATTAAAACTCGTAGGCCATCTCTTAATGAACAGACTTCATCCGTTAAGCTTAACATATAATAACCAACCAACTATTTTCCGAGATGTTCTCCCACTTTCTCTTTAACGTGGTTCCAGTCTCTTTCTGGCATCGCTTATTGAAGATGCGTTTTGTTTTTTAATGATGTTTACACCACGGTTTTTACGTGCATATTATTCTGTATCTATTTCTTTTTGTCTTTTAAATTTTAATTAATTACAATTTTTTATTTAGTAAATTTAGTTTACTTCCACCGAAGATGTTCCTACGATGGAACCAAACGTTTGCATTAAATAAAGATGCTAAGAATTTTGACGACAGCCTTCCTATTCTTTATTTTGCATATATATATATATATATATATATATATATATATATATATAGGGTTATAACTTTTAGACTTTTTTTCAAATAAAAGATCTCCTGTATCATAAATCGATGAACTTTTGCTTAAAAACAATGAAAAAGACCCTAATTCCTCTCAGTTTTTAAAAAAGGTCACCCCCAAATCAAAAGTTTGAATCACCATAACCATATATTTACGTTACTACTCATAAGTATATAAATATATTATTATTAGAGGGCGGACTTTTAGGTTTTAACCTAAAAAATATTTTCGAATTTTTCAGTACGCTAATATATCGTGAGATCGCCCGAAAAATCACTTCCGGTGCTCAAATTCGATGACTAATATCAATCCACCCATACAAGAAAATTCTAGAACACACGACATTGTTCTTCATGCACTCGCAAATTGTATAAAAGCACGAAATGAAATCAACCGAATCACTTGTGTCCAGTATTGCGCAATAGTTACTCAACTGTTCAGTTCAACTCAACTTCAGGTAAGCTTTTATTATTTGTAATATGTTCGCTTAATTAATTAAAAAACGTAGCGAAATGTGGAATTCGCTTCTGCACTCTTGAACATTCCAGAACATTTTTTAAATTTATTAACCATAATAATTTGTTGAATTTTTCTTCCATTTTAACACGTAAACAAAAGCGTATCCAGAATGTTTTGTAGAGGGGAGTCAAACTCAAAAAATATATAGAGCCCAAAATATTTGGTGATAAATATTTTCGTGAGACGTTCTATGGATGTTCTAAAAATATTTTCCAAAATTTTATCACCTAAAAAATAAATATTTGGTCATATTTTTTCACCTAAAAATCCGCCCTCTAATTATTATATTATTTCTATATATTATATTAATATTATATATATATATAATATATATATAAACAAACAAACAAATCAACTTAATACCTTTTTATATCTGTTTCAGATGCAATATAATGTCACACAAGAAAAGTGATACTACCATACAGAAGAACAAGGATATCTGGACCAATAATCTGGTGAGATTCCAGCAGTCACATAGAAGAAGAGGAAGTGTGCCTTTAGAAGAATCTTCACTAGAAGAAAAATGCAGAATGCCACTCCAAATCCAAATCATTGGACGGTACCAGTTTCTTGGAACAGAAATCAAAGGAAGAAAGGAGCGAATAGTGGAAATTTCCAAAGAAGTTACAAAATTATGGAAGAATAAATTGAATTTTCCGCATGTGTCAGATCAAGTAATACGAGCAAAGCTTGACAAGGTGATGAAGACTTATGATGAATGTGTCAGGAGGGGAAAATATGATGCCCTGAATGAACTTTTTGATATCGCTAAAGTAAATGGCCAATGGTTATCCTCGGAAGACAAACGACTGTACCACCTTCAAGTGGAAAGCAAAGGAGAAGTGGGGTACTCTACAGGTCAAGTTGCAAGTGAAGAAACGATTCACCCTTCAAAGAGACGAAAATTGCCTGCTGAATCAGCATCAACATCTTACAATCATGTATCTGGTGGTAGTGGTACTGAATCTGAAGAGAGCGAGCATGAAGATGAAGATGAGAGTATTACTCCACCAACCAGAAGACATAACAAAAGTAAAGTTGCAACCAACTTGGTGACATCCACAGGAGTATCAACAAGTAAAGCCGCTAAAATATGCAAACAGTTGTCACTTGATGGTATTGACATTCCAACACCAAGTCAAGCAGCAATTTACAAGTCAGCATACAAAGAGGCTGCTAAATTGAAGGAGGAAATGATTGAAAATTTACAGATGGAAGAGTGGTCTTTACATTTTGATGGAAAGCGCATTGAGGAAAATGAGTATCAAGTAGTGGTACTTAAAAATGAAAGAACCGAAGTAAAATTGGATGCATTGCGTCTGAAAGATGGCAAGGCTGAAACTATTGCTGAAGGAATTGCAAATGTTATTGATGAATACACCTTATGGAATGCAATAAAGATGATCGTTGCTGATACAACAAATGTTAACACTGGGAAAAAGAGTGGAGTTGTTGTCAAATTGCAACGAATGTTCTCAGAGAAGGGTATCTGCAAACCACAATTTATCAGTTGTCAGCATCACATTCTGGACAGGATTCTCCGTTTGGTAATGGACGAAGATCTTGGTGCTAACACCAGTTCTCCAAACATCGAATATCCATTTGTATCCCAACTGGTGAAGAATTATGAGGAACTAAAGGCACAGTTTGTTAATGGAACAGAAGAGGTCCTCGAGAAATCAGGATGGAGAGATGATATTAAGTTTTTGTACCATCTAACACGGGTGTTTAGATTCTTTGAAGAAAAAGGGCATTTTCCTTTGATTAACTTTCAGAAAATTCCAAACATCAGCAATGCGAGGTGGCATTCAAGAGCCATTCTAGCTATCCTTGCATTTATTCTTATACCTACAATAAGGAAGACTTTGGAGAAGGTATGCAGATTCATTTCATACAACTGGGCAGAATATTGGTTTACTAATCAGATGTACAATGAAAATGACTTCAAGAACTTGTCAGAAATATTGAAACCTTACAAAAAAGCATTGAACTCATTGGAAAATCACTGGAAGCAGGAGCCATCCCCACTCAAGATACCAAGAAGTAATCAGTGTGCAGAACGTGCAATCAAAGTTATGCAGGAACTGTATGCTGCCTGCAGAAACAAAAACAAACTGCAACTTCGGTTTATTCTAAGCAATAAGCAGTAATATATGTACGAGTATTATAACGATTATGTTGTGAGTTCTTTTATTATATTACATGGAATATGCATAAAGTTACGTATGCAATAATCGATTTTTTGATTTCGGGGTGACCTTTTCTAAAAAGATATTAAAATGAAAGTTCATTTCTTTGTTTTTAGGCAAAGGTTCATCGAATTAAAGTACAGGAATATTAGGTTGTAAAAAAGTTATAACCCTAATATATATATATATATATATATATATATATATATATATATATATATATATATATATATATATATATATATATATATATATATTTGCGATAAAATGAGGGGTTTTGTTTCTTGTTTTTATATCCCCACTATGCAATACAAAATCCGTTCGTATAGGGAAAAAAAAAACATTATATATAATATATATATATATATATATATATATATATATATATACAGGGTGGGCCGTAAGTTTCCATACATAGGAAAAATAAACATTTTTTTATGGACAACCATTTTTATTTATATAATATGCTCTACATGGTTGCCATTGTTTTGAAAACACATTTCAATACGTGTTCCCCACTGTTGATGAACACGCATTAGCACAGTTGACGTTATGCTTGTAATGGCGTTGGTGATACGTTCCTTTAGATGATTTATGTCTCGTATCTTTTCCTGATACACCATGGCCTTCAAGTGCCCCCAAAGATAGAAATCAAGGGGGGTGAGATCTGGGGATCTGGGAGGCCACTCCACAGGACCACGCCGACCAATCCAAGCATCCGGAAACTGCTGCTGCTGATCCAAATACCGACGCACGTGAAGACCATAATGAGGTGGAGCTCCATCTTGCTGGAAGTAAACTGGGAAGTTACCTTCCTCGTTTAGCAGGGATGGGAAAATCTCTTCTTGCAACATGTTAAGATACCTTTCGGCATTAAGATTTCCACTGACAAAAAAAATTGGTCCAATAATTCTGTCACCCCATATCCCGGCCCACACCATCACTTTACCGGCACCTTGCATCTTCGTCGGACTCAGCCAGTTAGGGTTAGCATTACTCCAATAACGTATGTTTTGCCGATTAACCTCTCCATTGACGTAAAAATTTGCTTCATCAGTAAACAAGATCTTACGTCAAACGCATATTCTTAGGGTATCTGAAACATAAAAACAAACGTTTAATTTTTCCTATGTATGGAAACTTACGGCCCACCCTGTATATATTAATCTTAATACATAACTCGTGATGTGTTATACGAAGAGAAAATATGTATGTATAGTGTAAATATATAAAATAATTTTTCTTTTAATTAAACTTGTGCCTGTTAGTTAATTAAATTAGACTTATATAACATTGGCTTAATAACTACTTACACCTTATTTCATATTTTTCATAAGAATATAAGTATGTAGCTGAATGTTATAAAAATGAAAACAAATATCAAACATGCGTGTAAAAATTATCAAATATTTTATATTGATTAATGTTTGTCCCAGGCCGTAGAGCAGCAGCAGAGTTTTTTTTTTTTGGGGGGGGGGGGGGGGGTTTTTGTATTTCGGTAGTTTTTCCCCCTTATCCAATAGAAAATCCCATATACATAGAAAATAAATACGGTATATTGTTTTTGTAAATTATTGTTTGTGTTGTAAAAATGTATGAAACCTATTTTAAATATATGAAATAGACTTTCTTTTAATTAACATCACCTACAGTCTACAATTTAATAACGTTCTTCACCTTTTACATTTCAGACCAAAAATATAGATGAGTATATAGCCAATACAATAATTGCTAAATGTTATAAAAATAAAAATATCTAGCATGCTTGTAAAAATTATAAAACATTTTACATTAATTAATGCTCGGCCTTGGCTCTAGAGCGGTGTTTCTCAACCTTTTTTTGTGCTGGCGTCCTTATTTTGACATAAAAACCATTCTGGTGTCCGAAGCTTTGAAAATTTTAACCCTTTAACCTCGGAATTGTTTGTAGGGTTAAGTTATGAATGCGTGTATTTGAAAGGTTACCAATATGTAGCGGTCGTCCTTTTAAGGTTAATTTCATTTACAACCTCATGCTTACGCGAATTGGGCTTCTCATCAATGGCTGCAATTAAAAGTCTAATAAGCAATTCATTTTTTTTACGGATCACCTGAAGATCAAGGCCCCAACCTCCTTTAGTTAGCCTTATAAGGCTAACTAACGAAAATATCACGACCTAACCTAACCAGTCGTTAGGTCAACTGTACGCCCTTGACGATTGGTTAGGTTAGGTCGTGATATTTTCGTTAGTTAGCCTTATAAAGCTAACTAAAGAAGACTGGGGGCCCTGATCTTCAGGTGATCCTTTTTTACGACAAAAACAACAAAATTGGCCACTTTTGTTAACCTTAGCCTAGAAATCCAAATATGTTTAAGTCGGGTGATCGAGGTAGCCTATCCAGGCTAAAACACATCAGCATGAACTGGATTTAGCAAAAGTTAAGTTTCGTTATGGGACTACATATCGGTCCATTTTTCTTTGACGATTCGTATCGTGACCCGGAACAAACTACACTTAACACGTTATATACATTTTTTCTTCTCCAACTAATGGCTCTTGGAGTCGACGTAAAAAGCGTAATCGTTCAACAACACTTCCCACTATGATGTTGCTGTTCTCAAATTTCTAGACGCAACCTTTCCTAGGCGCTGGATAGCCCGTGGCGGACGATATCATGGCCACCTCAGTCACCTTATTTAACCTCTTTGGGTTTTTATTCGTGGGGTTATGTTAACACACTTGCGTACTGTAACACACGCAGTAGTGTGGCAGAACTCTGTCAAAGAAACAGAGGTCACTGATTTCATTTACGAAGAGAATCTTGCTAATCTCGTAATGGACTATAATAGGCATTGTAGTGACAAAGTATGGTCATATTGTGAAAGTGTTCTAAATTTGGACAGTTTAGGAATGTAAACCACCATATATATTGAATATATAATGATTAGTTAGAAAAATGACCAATTATTTTTTCACCATTAGTCGCGCATCATAGGAATCTTCAGTGTTCACTATAATATAATATTTTTTTCTTTTAGGTAGGGGATGGCTGCGAAATTAACAATAGACGAGAGGGTGAACTTGGTTTTAATGTATGGAGTACCACGTACAACAAATCGATGAATCGGTACAGAATTTAAATTTTGTTCCGATTCATCGATTTGTTGTACCTAATATTCCATGCATTAAAACCAAGTTCACCCTCTCGTCTATTGTTAATTTCGCAGCCATCCCCTACCTAAAAGAAAAAAATATATTATAGTCAACACTGAAAATGCCTATGATGCGCGACTTTGGCGCCACCCTGTATAACAGTAAAAGTTAATATTATCCTGAGATATGTCATAAGTTTTTGTTACATTATTTAATCACTTTTACGTTTGTATTTTAAATAAAATTACTTTTGATACCCCCCAAAGAAACTACGTTGCACTGCTGTATATATATATATATATATACAGGGTGGGCGGAAAGTAGCTCCCTATTTTGGATTGGTAAAAAAATACGTATATTATCCATTTATTTCAGAAGAAATAATATGAAAAGGTAGGCATACATGGTAGGTTTTCTCTAAAATTCAATGTGGGCTCCAACTCTTTCCACCAGCTTCTGGAGCCGCCCAGGAATGGCGTCCACTGACTTTAGCAGGAACTCCGGCGGGATGGAGGACATGACTTCCCGAATTCGGTCCTCCAGTTCTTCCAATGTCCTCGGTTTGGCGCGGTAGACTTCTTCCTTTACCCACCCCCAAAGAAAGAAGTCGCACGGTGTCAAGTCGGGGCTCCTGGCTGGCCATTGATGTGGACCACGACGACCCATCCAACGCCCAGGGAAGTGGGCATCCAGCCACTCACGGACAACAAGAGCGAAGTGCGGAGGGGCGCCATCTTGCATAAATATCAGATCGTCGATGTTCTCCCATGTGCTGACAACCGGTCAGACCTCGTTTCGCAACATAGCAAGGTACCACTCAGCATTCATGGTGTTGCGCAGAAGGAACGGGCCCACAACCTGATCTGAGGTCATACCACACCACACCGTTACACTGAACCGATTCTGCCGTTTTTCAGCGGTAACCGTGCGACTTCTTTCTTTGGGGGTGGGTAAAGGAAGAAGTCTACCGCACCAAACCGAGGACATTGGAAGAACTGGAGGACCGAATTCGGGAAGTCATGTCCTCCATCCCGCCGGAGTTCCTGCTAAAGTCAGTGGACGCCATTCCTGGGCGGCTCCAGAAGCTGGTGGAAAGAGTTGGAGCCCACATTGAATTTTAGAGAAAACCTACCATGTATGCCTACCTTTTCATATTATTTCTTCTGAAATAAATGGATAATATACGTATTTTTTTACCAATCCAAAATAGGGAGTTACTTTCCGCCCACCCGTACGTACACGTACACGTACACGTATATTAGGGCTGACTAACTCGTATTGAAACTTCGGTATCGATCGAAGCATTTTTCGATATTAAGTCATCTTGATCTTGATTACTTTGTTCTGGAAAGTGGCTCTGTGTCGGACGGTGACGTGGAAGCGAGCTTAGCCGCGTTGTAATACACTTTCCACTCGGGAATTTAAGTTTCTTTCCTTCCTATTTTTACACACAAAACGTGTAAAATATGAAAACAACCTTAAAAACAATTAAATTCTCCTTCGTTGGTTGCGGATAAACCACGTACAAATAAATTTTGCTTTATCTTTGTGCGCTTGTTTCGTAACGATAGCAACGAAAAAAGTGCATATACTGTATGTACTGTATACTGTACGTACGAAGGATTTAATCATTTTAAAAACTCAGAAATAGGTCAGGAGAGTTTCGATATTTTCGATATCGATCGAACTTTCATCTCAGATTTGATGGACAGCCCTAAAAATATATATATATATATATATATATATATATATATATATATTATGATAAAGATCATGTCATATTAGCATTAATGTTAAGATATTTATTTACAGAAGAATATCTGAAAATAAATTAGGACCTGAAGTTTCTCTAGCAACATTATCGTTGTCGCCATAATTTCATACTTATTATTTTATTGAAATCATTAAATGTCATGAAAAGGGATATAATGAAGGGGAAGTTAGGTTAAGTTAATTAGGTTATTTATAGGTTAGGTTAATTGTTGTCACCATGTCAAAAACGGAAAGTTTGAAAAATGTTGCCATTTTGTATGGTAGCCACAACTGTTGTGTGTGTGTGTGTGTGTGTGTGTGTGACGTAGAGTAAACACAATTTTCAAAGGTGGTTTCTGGGATGTGTTATTTTGAGTGTAATTAAGTTTTGTAAATTAATTGGTGTAGAACACTTGATACCGTAATAAAATTTGATTGTGTTGACGCTCCACAAATATGAAAATATAAAAATAAAAACCATCTCGATTTCAATGAAGGGAGAGAGGTTGGGAAAAGGAATATTAGTGGAAAAAGTATTCCGCGAGAGATCCGCTGTGAATTTGGAACCTTTTTTAGAGAGGGAAAATTATTATATATAGAAATTTTATGTTTAATGTTTCATTCATAATGTTGTTGATGAACTACGTATAATGAGTTCGGTAATTCTTCCATTTCCCAAACCTTGTTAATGTGTCGTGTCAGTAAATGCGATAAAAAAAAAAGAAACCGAAGTAATTTGAGAATTTAAAAGGAGAATACGAATATGAAATCGCAGTTTACTTCATTCACGTTAACAACTAAGAGAAAACACGTCGAGATGAACGCCTATCGTCGAGGGAATGTTAATATAAAACTATAATTATTATAGGCGTGCAGACGATAGAATGTCAGTAAGTCCCGTTACGATTGAACTGGGAAGCTCCAGACGACGTTTACGATGGATTCGAACGTGGGAAGGTAATACGCGGGATAAGGATAAATCTAGTAGGCGATGGACCACAACACGCAATTAGTGAAAACGAGAGAATATGTAAAGCCATCAATGAATCCTTTCATCAATGCAGTTGTAGTGAGGGAAAATCGGTAGCAGCAGTAAATAGTCTATGGGAACGAGCCACTCATCGCGGGGTTGAAGCAGTAAAAGAGAATCTTAATGAGATTCATCGTGAAAATGGACCACGTTTCGCGAGTCGATACGAAAAAGATTTGGTTTTCTAGTAAAGGGCCATCTTCTCCGTTCTAAAACCTTCTGTTCCATCATTCGAAGTTCACTGCTGTCGTACAAACAGTATTATTCACGAGAAAATATCTACGAATAAGTTCGAAGTGGTCATGTGACGCGCAAAGTGTTAGACCGGATCCAGTTACAGAAATAATCTTATCATGGGAAGATTTAATTTTGAACATAAAGACCCTGAAAGAAGTTACGCTGCCGCCACTTCGAATGTACAGTGTGTTCTCCCATACCCTTAGAAAATATATGGTGGGCTCGTATGTGGAAGACTGAGGATGAAATAAACGTCAAAAGCTCCTCGGCAAATCCCCAATTCTGGAAAACTTCATGAAAGGCTTCGAGTGATCGCTAATTACCTCCATTCATCGCGAGACGACTGTAAAAATGTGGTGAACAGATTCGTGAAGAAATTCTGACATTGGCTTTGTGAGCTGACTGTATCTGACATTTAACTTGTTAGAAATACGCAGCACGGATTTAGGCGAAACAAATCTTGCTTAACTAATCTTTTAGAATTTTTCCAATTAGACGCATATGTTGATAGAAAGGGTATAGTTTAAGGTAGTAAAATTAAGGCTTTCTGGGGATAGATCCCACAGCTCAACACAAGTGTTGTGGGATATAGGGAGGCAGCGTCTTGGGTTAGGGGATACTCTCTGTCCTTACACACCCCATTTAAAGAGATTCCTCTGCCGAGCGGTGTGCCCCCCATAGTACTGTGAGGTATTGAAAAACTCATGATCTTCACTTGCCCCACAAACACCTTTAAATGGGAGACCCAAAATGGGTGCACACACATTTCTACATTACTTTACAGTCTTTACAGCCACACCTACTCTTTTTCTCGTAAGTGTATATATTGTAATGTATATGATTGTAAATTTTGACTTGGTCCGCTATCGATATGGACCGTGACTTGATGGATACGGTAATGAAATTGACTGGATTCTTTGGATCCGATATATTTGCATGTCCTTTATAAATAGATATAGAGTGTAACATATTTGTGGATAGTAGTCTATTATGACTTGATCCTCTGGATCCAGAGATTCTATCTAGTTTTAAATCGATAATTAATTAGTTTTAAATTGATAATTATTTAGTTTCGTAAAAATTGGTCGTTGCCAATTTACCGGCAGTTTTTACATAAATTTCTTATGTTCTTGTGGTTCGGAACCCACGTAAAATTGTAGGTCCCCTCCGCCACCACGGAGGACATACACAATACACGAACAGAGTTAGGTAGACCAGCCATGAGTGGATCCTAGGGTCTTTGTTGGTCTGAAACATTATAACATTATAACAATATTTGGTGCTTCGTCGTGTCCACGTCGCAACAACGCTTCCCGTTAGATTAGTTGTAGTTAAGTGACGTTCGGTCTGTTAAGTAGTTGGATGTGTAACTGTCCTCCGCGTTCAGATGATGTAGCGACCCTTAGATGGTTCGGATCCCACTTAAAGGTGTAGGTCCCCTCAGTCACATAACCTTTGCTGTTATAGGAAGGAGATTAAACAAACTCCAAAATTATTTGTATAATAATAATAATTATCGAAATATGTGACAGACGGCATGTATTTTGTTTCGTACGCGAATACAGTTGCCATATACTCTCTTAGTTGTAATATGTAACACGGATGTGAAGGAACTTTTGAAAGCGACTGTACATGTGGCTTATTTAATGTAAATAATGTACGTTAATTATTTCAGTCACGAAAAAAAGAAAATGTACTGGGAGCAACTGGAAAACCGGAGAAGGTTCTTGTACCGGCGGGCACCAGCACCGGCAAACAATAATTGTAACTGCTGCGACGAGTACGGGTTCGTGCCCCCTTCCGAGCTCTACCCTTGGCGAATGTGGGACTCGATGGACGAAAGGTAAAAGAGAACCTTTTTTGGAGACTGGGATAACTCTTCATATGTGAATGAGACCATGGTCGCCATTCACTCCTCTCTATTAAGAGAGGAGTGAATGGCGACCATGGTCTCATCAACTTCATGTTTAGTGATATTAAACAAAGTGGTGATGTGACTAGAACCATAACGTGAAGAACTAATTTGCTGTTAATACGTACATTCCATTTTTATATATTACCGTCACTCGATACACACCAATATTTTGCTTGCTCCTCCTACTCATTCTAAATACTGCATTCATACACTTTTATTTTAATCTTTTTAACTATCGTTATTTCTCTCGCAAGTACGTTATTGTACTTCTCCTTTTTGTCGGTGTTATGGTGAATGTCGAGCATATCTTCTTTTTGAGGAGAGTTCTTTATCAATTTTTGTAGTCAAACGGGCGTTTCTCTCTCTCAACGCCATTTTGTATACATTCACGCGCATTAAGCGCTTTCCGACCTATACCCGAACCTAACTTAATCTGACCCAAACTAACTTGTCGATTAAATGTCACGTCGAGAGAATGACGTCTCCCGATGCTTTCTTCACTAGGATTCTTTAGGCACATCAAATTTCGTACGTGAACTAGTTCCTCGCGTGCCTCACCCAGAACTCGTTTCTGTTATGTTATTCAGGTTCAACTTGAACTGTTATTCTCAGTTTTTATAACAATGTAAACCAGCCTTACCAAATTTGGTCACTCGCTCGACCAGGACGACTAAACTGTTTTACTCGGCCGATTGAAAACGGCTTAATAAAAGGATCATCGTATTTGGTAAATGTGAAATGCTAGATTATTTTCAATAGGATATTCAAAATTTTCACACAATTTGCGAGATTGCTTTAAAACAAACTGCGAATAACCTTGACTTTACGCGAGACACTCATAAAATACGCATCATCACATTTCGCGAAAAGCCTTTGTATGACACCTACCTCTTAAATATCTGTCTTCCTAGTCAGTCTTTTCGTTTATTATTTCACTACTCTCTACACCACGTATACTTATGCATGGTGTCCTTGAAGCGCATTGGCATAGATTATTTTTATCACTGTTTATTCATATATGGTACATTCTTCTTTTCAGTCACTCACACGAGGTAACTACACATTTTTTTTAGATAAAAGATAAGTTATCTTTTGAGTATGAGGGCTTGAATTATTAATTAAATACTAATAGTTTCAGTTAATTATTTATTGAAAGTTTGCAATTTTTTTTTTTTTTCCGACGTGTGCGAGCATTCATCTAGGGCCCCTAGGCCAATGGTGGCGAACTTTTTTTTGCTGCGGGTCATTTTTGTTACTTTTGATTTTTAAAAATGAAGCAGCTAAATCAAGCGGCTGAAATCCAACATCATCTTGTTGGATTTTAACTGCTAATGTTTTTGATCCGAGGTTTATTAATGGTAGCTTTTTAAATGCATACTATACGTTTAAAAACGTTTCAATGTGTATCAGCTGTTTATTTCGGTGGGAGAATAAAATAATTTTAAAACTGTAAGGCAGAAAATATTAAAAATTAGTCATATTTTATTTAAATATGAGCTCGTGGGTCACTAAAAATTGCCTCGTAGGTCAGTACTTGACCCGCGGGTCAGTAGTTCGCCATCACTGAATTCTAGGGGGTCGTTGGGTTAAATCAAGTCGAGATTAAGTTAGGTTAACAGACGGTTGAGTATTGTTGTGGAAAGAATATTACAAGAAGTATGCTTTCCAACGATAGTGTTTCCCTTTACTTGGCTGAAATTCACAATCAATTGAATGTACAACAGCCGCCTGATTTACAGGTATTGGGCAGGAGGAACACAACTCTACTCTCCCTCGGGAGAAGATTCCTCCAACGCGTCCCGCTCCGTCCTCCTGGGAGGCAACAACCCAAATGGAGCCCCCTCCCTATGGCTCCCATGGGGGGGTGCATGGGGAGCCAGCCACCCACAGGCACATCCACAGGGACAACAGAGAGACGCCTCCACGCCCGCTGATTCCGTAGGTACACCGGCCGACCCTGAGGGTGGACAGAAGTAAGTTAACCCTTTCGCGTCTCCTGGGACTTAAAACATATGGTACATTACTGTTTTACTAGTTAAAAAATTTAAAATCAGTCTTGAAAGGGTTAAATGAACCTTTTTTTTCCGGTCCCAATTCAATTGATTGAAAGTGTGAATTAACTCAAATGACAAAACATCGATACTTCAACCTGTTCAAAATTAACATCCGAATAAACTTTCCAGCGACGATAATCGGCCGCAGACGACGGGAGTTCTCTTGCGACCGTTCCTTCCCCGCGGCCTCGAGGCGCGCTTCGGTCTCCGGAGGCAGCCGCCCCCGCCTCCCTCCCACAGCCGCCGGCCGCTCTCTGACCCTGGCGTCGCCCTCCAACTGCCTCGGTACCCTCCCCCCTTCTCCGAGGCCTTCCTTCCTCCGCTCCCCTACGAGGGGTTGGAGGCTTTTTCGCGCCTCATGTGGGATCCACCTCCTCCCTACTCGCAACCGGCGTCCCAGGAGAACCTCTCAGCACTCCCGAACGCCCCACACTCCCCTTCGTCCCCTCAGGACCCCCACCATGCCTTGCAAGTCCTTTCCACGCCCTCACGCCGCCCGCACACCCTCGCAGACCTCATGCGGGGTACGCCCACCGCCCCCAACACGGGGATTTCCTCCCCCAGTGACGCCACTGATCCAACTGGATCTCCTGCCCATTTCCCTCCTCTAAAGGAGGCCCCCGGAAGCCTCGGAGGTACGGGGTCCCTGCCCCTAAACCACCGCATGCGGCGTCTCCCCTTGGGGCACGTCAAATCCTTGGGGGACGTGACGGAAGCAACGAGGGAGTCCCTGGAAGCACTTTTCTGCGACGGAAAGGAGCTCGCCTCTCTCGATAAGTTCGCCTCACACGGGGATGTCACCCAAAGGCTGCTGGCCCTCAAGGCCCGCCACTTGAAAGGAGGCAGTGATCCCCGCGGGGTGTACGGCAAGGCGGAGCAAGAGTCGGAGCTCTACTTCGCCGACGTATCCTCTTGCGTCTCGCTCAGACAAGACGAGAAAGACGACGCCCTTTACTACTCGGAACCGACTAGCCAAAAGTCGTCGCCGGAAGACGAGAAGGAAGACGCGTCGTCGGGAGGTCATCTTTACGAACAGGTGCGTCACCATGATGACGAGGAAGAGGAGGAGGAGGAGGAGGAGGACGCGGCCTCTCACCACACCTCGGACGACACAATGATCGTTCACACGTCCTCTTCCGACCACTCTTTGGGACTTGACACGGAGAACACGTACAGCGTCGTCTCGCCCCTCACCGACCACTCGAGCACGTCTCCCATGGTCACAGACACGGACGCGTATTCGTGTTACCAAGCCCCTTCCCCTAAAGGACCCCCGCCAGGGGGAGAGGGAAATCTGAATCTTCATCCTCACCACCGTCTTCAGCAGCGCCTTCCGTCCCACGCCCACTATCCCTCACCACAACCCCACCACGCCCACACCAGCACCCACACCAACGCCCAACGCTACAACGACAACGAATGTGGCGGCGACTCGAAGGACGATCATCGATACGAGGCTATTCCGGGTGATCAGGCACTGCCAGTGACATCACTTCCCGCCTTCGTGGCACCTTCCGACCTCAATGGTAATGTGGCACTATCGACGGGGCAGCACGAAGTACCATTGGTGAGGCAGGCACAGCGCACTAACCTGACGCTCCCCCTTCGACGGGTACTTCCTTCACTGGGTAGCGACAGTGTGGGGGATCATAGATCCCCCGAGGGAGACATGGCTCCTCAGGCGCAGGGAAGGAGAACTAAGGGGGGTCACGACAGAAGCACCTTCCACAACTCGGAACCGAACACTCCCACAGACCGAAGACTTCAGTCCGTACAAGACCATCTCTTCACCCTGAAGTCGGTCAACGTTTAGCTCAGTTGAAGCATTTGGAGGAATTAAGTTTTACCAGAGTAATGAGTGAGGAGGGTCAGAAACTGACACAACACTCAGGCTACTAAACAAGACCTATTGCTTTAACTCCTGTATTACTACTATTACCAGCATTGTCGGGATTCGAACCCCCGACCTCAGTATCTTCACTTCGCTTATAGGGAAACTGCGTTGCCCACTGAACTGCGGAAGCTGACTGCGCTTAACCATCCTCCTGAATTAAAACAATATTTTGTTCTCGGTAAGAACACGAAACGGTTCTTAAAAGATAACTTCTAAAGTTCTTCATGACTTGAAAAAAGGATTAGTTCTTAATGAGTTGTAATTCTACCTCGTGTTTGAATGATTGGGCCAAAGACCTTAGCGTAAAACCAGGTTCTTCAAATCAACTCCTTAAAAGAGTTTATCAAGACATTTTTTTTAACCCTTTTCTCCGTTTCATTTTCATTATTATTATTATTATTATTTATTATTATTTATTATTATTTATTATTATAATTGATTTTTTTATATGTTGAAATTTTAAAATTATGTAATTGGTGTTTTAAAGGACAGTACAGTATTTTTGATTGATGAAGCTATTCAACGTTGTTAAATTTGTTTTTAAATGTATTTAATTCTCTCTCTTTCTCTCTCTCTCTATGATTTTTATATTAAAACATTCGACATGATTTATGAAAAAGTTTTCTTTCGCATTAATTTGAAAATCCAAAACAAACTATTCGTAATTTGAAGTTAGTAATAATTTCCATTTATTTTCTGTGGGACCTCTTCTCCATTCGTTTTCAATGTGATATGAAGTCATTGTTTGCCACGGAGTCCATACTACTCATTTTAATCATTGTTTCTTCGTATTGTAAGAGTTAATTGGACGGTTAAAAGCCACAATGATCTATCTTGCAAAAATAGAAATATTTTATTTTAATATATATATATATATATATATATATATATTATATATATAAATGGTGATACACTGGGCCACACCAACCTTACGGTCCAGTGTATCAAGACTTTCTTAACCGGTGGTACTTTGTAATGAATTGAGCGAGCGAGTAGTTACGCTTGAAACGTTACAAAATGGTGAATGCACAGTTTTGGAAAAATGTTTACCTAGAAACATTTTCTAAAAAGCATAAAAAATTAATAATTAGTATTGAGTGGGTTTTCTTTTGAAATTTTATTTGTATCACAAAAGAGAATAAAATATTCAAAGTAAAACAGGATATTACCAATTAGTAATTTTTTTATTATTTTGTTTATATGCGAACTTTTTTCCGAAGCTCTACGTATAGATATCACTCGTGTAAAAATTCAAGAATTTTATTTATTTATTTATTTTTTTTTAAATAGATATTTATAGATAACTGTGGCTTCCAACTGACCAACCATACTTTTCAGCTCCCCCTTCCCCGCTCCCGCCCTACTGAACACCCTTAAAAGACGTATAATATCATCTTAGCAATGAACTAAACACGTTCTCCATTTCCAGATTTATTCCTCGTAATCATATCAGTGAGTTTCAGAAACAAAATTAGATTAGCCATTTTAACCACGTAGACAGACACGAGTCACGAGTCATTAGGTCTCGCCTACCCTTTTTTTTTTTTTTTTTTTGCCCTTGTTGGCCCAAATTTTAAAAATCAAAATGTTACATATTTCTCACTCAGGCATACTCTTACTTTTTATATTACCTTCCATATATATATATAATATATATATATATATATATTAAAACAACGTCATATTTTGTACGTTAAGTTTAAGGTTTCAAAATATATAGAAAGTATGAAAACCATTTACAAGAGAAATTAATAATATTTCACTAATTTTAATGCAAATATTTCTTCAAATTTTAAATGTTGCATTTATTAATTCCAATAAAGCAAAGTAAATGATAAAATCCGATATAAAATAAGACATAATAGGCCATATCGAGATAAGTGTTAGTATTGCTATCTTCTAATTAGTACACAGTTACGCGTACTTTCAGAAAGTGTACAAATTGTAACACTGTATTTATGATATTTTGTTAAATCCTTTGTGAAATTCTAATTAAAGTGGATAAAATTATGGAAATGCAGCCAAATTATGATAAAATATAATTTTCTTTTAAGGGTGACTTAACACAATTATTTCCTAAATGAGAATTGTAAATATTATAATTACTTGTAAAAATAGGATAGTTAATAATTACAAAGTTAAATTTAGTCTTGTAAATGTAATTTTTTACGTGTTTTCAGTATAACCTCATCAAAAGTAGGATAGAAAAATTCAACTATTTAACGGTACATTTTCACGCAGTCGTAAGGGTCCTCATCAGTTCACTTTTATCGTATTCTGTGGCACAGATGATAATCTTGAGTAAGTAAATATATTTAAAAATTTGTATATTATTATTATTATTATTATTATTATTATTATTATTATTAAATCGGTCCATAGGTAATAGTGGAAAAAATTTTGTTTTTAATAAAATTTTAAATAAGTCTTTTAGTGAAATTTTGTTGATAGAAATTTTATGAAGAAAAACATTTTTAAGGTATAAATAATTTAAAAATATTTATTATTATTATAATAAGGAATTTAAAAAATTATTACTATTTTCCATATTAAATTCAGTCCATCCAGTATATATATATTTAAATCTTTTGATATAGAAAATTAACCTTATAAAGCATTATTTACGAGCGCTTTTGTGTATAACGAACAATAACATTCCCTTATGAGGTGTATTATCTGTAAAACATAATTTGACTTATTTGTTAAATTAAGACTGAACCAAAATTTCTAGTTCGTAAAATTATTCTTAATAATATCTATCATTCCAAGCATATATATATATATATAATATATATATATATATATATATATATATATATATATATATATATATATGATGAAATGTGATTAGTTTGTATAGTCAGAATTCAATAGACAAAAGTACATTTCTCTCCTTAAGGTTCTAGATTTCTCCTAGCTTTTCAACCAATCATTCACTCGTTTCTAGTTTCTTGTGGATTATTTTTTAAGCGTAGTCTGTAGCGTACGTTAAAGTGATGTTAAATTATGTATGTTTTCTTACTATTGTCTTAGAAAGATCGATGCACGTTATTAACTTGAAAAAAATGTTTACTGAGAATTATGGTAAATAGTTAAAATCAATTCCTTTTAATTTATTTTTTAATCAAAGATCTGTACATATTTAAATATATATATATATATATATAATATATATATATATATATATATATATATATATATATATATATATATATATATATATATATATATATATATATATATATATATATATATATATATATATATAGTAAATTAAATTCTCAGGTAGACCCGAAATTGTTTTTTAGTCTTTTATTATGCGGTCTGTATGGAACCATTATTTTTTTTCCATGTTTCTTCTGCAGTCTAGCATCTGGTTAAATTAGTTTCATCTAGGTACGTTCTAGTAGTGGCACTGCTTCCGCCTGGCCCATGCTGAGTGATATATATATATATATATATATATATATATATATATATATATATATATATATATATATATATATATATATATATGATGCAAACCCACAAGGAAAAATAAAAAAATTATTCCAAGGGCCTTTGTGTATTCAGCAGTACACCTCGTCGGCCGAGGTGTACTGCTGAATGCACGAAAGCCCTTGGAATAATTTTTTATTTTTCCTTGTAGGTTTGCATCATTCATTCATTTCACGTGTTTAAGTGTAAAATCATCATATATATATATATATATATATATATATATATACTGTATATAACACCTGGCTAAGGGAATAGGTAACTAGGCTGATGTTTCATAAGAATATGTCTTAACTATCATATAAGTTAACTACATAGTTTCAATTTTCTCCTCACATTTTTCTGTTTCTTCTTTCGTTTGCACACCTAAACTTTATTTTTTTTCACCTTATGAACATTATGATCTCTCATCGTTTAGGGCAAGAGTTCGATACTACCAAAATAATTAGTGTCATTAAAAGTTTGGACGCGATTGTAAGATATATATATATACTGTATAAGTGTATATATATATCCAGTAGAAAGATAAAAGATAACTCGAATGTTTTTGTACACTACATTGCTACACCTCTTCATGGAATGGATGAGGCATAACAGTATACGAAGGTACTCGGTAGCTAACTATCTTTTATTTTCCTAACTGGCGTGTGTGTGTGCGTGTATATATATATATTATATATATATATATATATATATATATATATATATATATATATATATATATATATATATATATATATAAACGTGTGCAATATTTGTGTCACATTAGGTTACTAATTGGTAATGTCTTTGAAGCATAATTACATTAAATTGGTGATGTGAAAATTACTGTAATTATATTATTATTATTATTTTTAAAGTATTTATCATCCATACCTTCTCTAAAACGATTTATAAGCTAATAATTATAATCTAGTCTTTTTTTATAAATTACGTTAATTAAAGTTGAAATATGAAGAAACTTTCTCTTTTAATAAAATTGCCATATTAAATTTAGTTAAAATGTTTGGATCAAATGTAGAATTCGGACCCCAGCCTTTTTTAGTTAGCTTTATAAGGCTAACTAACGAAAATATCACGACCTAACCTAACCAATCGTTAGGTTAACTGTACGCCCTTGACGATTGGTTAGGTTAGGTCATGATATTTTCGTTAGTTAGCCTTATAAAGCTAACTAAAAAAGGCTGGGGTCCGAATTCTACATTTGATCCAAATGTTTTAAGTTATTACTATTATTATTATTTTTTATTATTTATTATTATTATTTATTATTATTACTGTATCAACTAATTTGTACCTGTACAAATGTACATATTTTCTTTTTATTTTTTTTAATAAGTTAATTTTTTTTATTTAAATATTCGCATTCTTTAAATAAAAATGGAAAATTTTAAAATTTCAAGATTTTAAATAAAAAGCTCAATTTTTAACCATAAGCTGGTTTAATTTTTTCCGAAAGCCTTTAAAATTATTCATATTTTCTGTCAATTGATGGAGGACAGCATATTTCTTCAGAAAGAAGTGTTACTCCAGCTACTCAGAGTGTTTTTTGAAATATATATATATATATATATATATATATATATATATATCGAACATTTGAAAGGTTGAACATTTGCAGTAAGTTTTTTAAAAATTTATAAATTGTTAAAAAATTTTACGTCTTTAGTAGGGACATTGTCAGATAAAGGTTGTTAACACGTTTTAGCTGTTCTTGTTGGCAACTAATAGAGTTACTTGCATTTGAAATACTAATGTACTTTCAAATAAACTGAAAAATTTCAAGAGTTCCGTGTGACTCTGGTTATTCTGTATATGTATCATACGGGTTTCATTATCAGTGATCCACTCTGAAATGAAGTAGTGAATCTTTTCGGTTTGACGACCTGTAATATTTTTAACATTACTTTTTTTTATTGTCCAGTTTTAATCGAGGATTTCAAAAATAACATTCATGTTTTAGAGAAACAAATAGTGAGGCAGTTATATACAATTTAACAAATTTAAAATATATATTTTTAAACCGTATTGGGATCTATTTGGTTTGACTACCGGCAGAAATAAACGAGTCATGGCTATGGGACCGTCAAATTCTAGACTCTACCAACTGGTTAGGTTAAATGAATGCCCAGTTAGGTTAGCAGAATGCCAGGTTAAGTCAACTATACGCCCTTGACGATTGGTTAGGTTAAGTCATGATATTTTCGTTAGTTTACTGTCAAAACAAACGAAAATATCATGACAATCTAACCAATCGTCATGAGCGTACAGTTGACCTAAAATTTTCTGGGATTTTGGAATCTTAACCTTTTTCGTGTCATTTCCCCCTTCGACCATTTCGCCCTACCCGATTTCCCCCTCCATTAGGATATGGAAAAAAGTAGCCTCGAAGACAAAATTTAATAACATCAGCAGACTTATAATGCGCACTAATTATATGATCACCAAACAAAATTCTGCCGTAAATCCACCCTGAATTCCTGAAATTTCTCCCAGGTTAAGAAATGCTGTTCTAAAACATTAAAACTGTATTTAAAATTTCAATTGAAATTTAGTTGAAAATTGTTGAAGAATTTAAAAATCAAAAGGTTGCAAATTGATAGTTATTAAAAAATTTTCAAGCAATATGAAATGTGAAACGCCAATTTTATCCATATATCCGATTATCCGTGGTAATGGATTATTTGGATTTCGAAGTTTAATAATTCCATTCTCATAAATTGTAAACTGATGCTTGTAAATGTTTTTAGAAAACGGTTATAATTTACACGATGCGCCTCGGTGGTGTAGTGGTTAGCGTCGCTGACTACGAATCCATCGGCCCCGGGTTCGAAACCCGGTGACGGCAGCTGGCTCGCAGCAAAACCCAGCCGTTCATCCTTCCACACAATAAAGAAAGTGGTTGGTGGATAATGGGTACCCTGGGTAGCTTAGTGGTTAAGACGCTGGGCTGCTGGTGGGGCGTGGTTCGGATTCCACGTTAAACTATATAGGTCTAAGGTGGAGTGAAAAGCTTGACCTTCGTCAGAATGAACAATTCGGGCGGAAGCTAACCAAAGGTTATAAGGAACAGTTAATATAGTATAAATAATGAGTGTGTATTAGTTTTTCCCATTTATCACAATTATGAATTAGAATTGCGCCAAGTTATTTAAATGATGTATGAATTAAAAAATAAAGATGCAATATGCTACAAACAAATACACAAAATTTTGGTACATTTTTATCCGAATTTTAAAATTGTAAAACAAACTTTAATACGTAAAATTTAAAAAAAATCAAGGTTATGGAGGTAACATGATTTGAGAAGAAAGCCACAATGAATAACTGTTCCGTTGTTATGTGATTTGTCGTTCGAAAAGCTGCGACATCCCTATGGAGGCTGATTCAGCCCTCAATAAAGAGGGTTTGAAAACTATTAGCACGATTAATTCGGAAACTTTTATTGGTTGCTTTTGGAAGGGAGAGACTGAGAAGAGCAAGGGTGAGAACCGGTGAAAACTTGTGAAAAACTACTGGGATTAAAGCTTTTATTGAAACTTGGTAGGAAAATTTCGACAGTTGAAATTATAATACAGAATTTGTAATTTCTGGGACAACTTAGCATTTTTTTTTTAGAATAACAGTGAACCAATTTGTCCAGTGTGATTAAATAAACTATCAACTTGGTAAGAAATTTGAATTTTGAGTATGCAAATACAGATGTTTTGAAGCATTTCAGTAGAAAACAGGGTGTTACACTTAAGAACTTAGAATTAAAATCTGCATCAATATATACTGGGTGATCCAGATAAATGGGACCCATAAAAAAAAGCCAAATATTCTTAATATTTAATTCCTCTCATAAAAACTATATATCATTCGAAAGAGTAGAGTTACAAGTTTATTATGAAATATTTATTTTTTAAAAATGACTCCTTTCAAATGTGCTCCATTAGTTGCCAAGCATTCCAGTGTTCTCGCTTGTAAGTTCTGCATCACTTTTGCATTTGTGATGGCGGCCTTCAATTCTTGCAAGGTCGTTGGGTTATTTCTGTAGACCCTACTCTTTAAATATCCCCAGAGATAGTAATCTAAGGGAGAAAAATCCGGAGACCTTGCGGGCCATTCAACGTCTCCAAATCTTGAGATTAACTCGCCTGGAAACGTTTGACGCAAAACTGCCATGCAGTTCCTCGTGGTATGGCAGGTAGCTCCGTCTTGTTGGAACCAGTGGTTTTCTAGACAAAGATCTCTTAATTTAGGAATAAGGAAATCGGTCAACATTTTTTCGTAGCGATCACCATTTACAGTGACCGTGTTTCCGGTGGAATCCTCGAAAAAGTACGGCCCTATGATCTGAGATGCAGTAAGACCACACCAAACAGTTACACGCTGACTATACAACGGGACTTCGGTAATATTCAATGGATTTTCTGTTGCCCAGAAACCAGAAACGACAATTTTGTTTGTTTACAGTTCCATTCAAGTGAAAATGGGCTTCGTCTGACATAATCAAAGTTGCTAGAAAATTGGTGGTGTCATTTACCTTCTGTTGGATCCATTGACAGAATTGTCGTCTTCGTGCGAAATCTCCATCGTTTAGTTGTTGCACTGTTTGAATTTTATATGGAAAGAGCATTAAATTTTGCTTGAATATACGGTGTGTTGTTGTTCCATATCCAACTCCTAACAGCTGAGAAGCACGTCTGATGCTTATGTTAGGATTATCCTGTACAATTTCATGAGTTCTGTTAATGATCTCGTCTATCCTTGCTGTGCGCACTCTTCCAGTTGGTTTTCTTTTTCCAATGCTGCCAGTTAGGAAAAATTTCTGACACACCGACGGATTACTTTCTTAGAAGGTGATTTTGACATCTGAAAATTTGTCTTGAAAGATCTTTGAGCTGAAACTACACTTCTTCCATGCTCATAATATTGCTCAGTTATGAAACGCAGCTGTTCCACAGTCCATGCAGTCATCTTGAAGGGTTAGTTTTAACTAACACTTTTATTTTGTTTTGTATCTTATCTTGTCTTGTATTGTCAAAACCTATACAATCCTGTACAAACTTGTAACTATCCTCTTTCGAATGATGCGTATGATTTTATAAAAGGACTTATACTTTAAGAGTTACAGGGGTTTCTTTTGGGTCCCATTTCTCTGGATCACCCTTTATATATATATATATATATATATATGAAATGAAAATGAAAAGGTTTATTGGCAGACTATAGTCCATATGACAAATATTATTAATACAATGACAGTTCATATACTAAGGATAGAAATATATACAACTGATTAGAAATAATACTGTAATGTCAAAGTTAAGTGGAGCTACAGACAGACGTTTTCGTACCAAGAAGTCCATAGCTTAGAGGATAAATGGCAGGACTCATGGATAGCTTGGATGATCGGGTTGGTTGATTTTTTAATTCTTTGCATTAGACTGTGTTGAGCACATCTTGTTACCTCCGGGAAGCTCGGGACATTGCGGGTAGCAAACATTTGCGAAGCTGAGCATCTCGGGGGTAATTTATGTAAGAGTCTAAAAGACCTGTTGTACAGCAAATTTAGGGTTCTGCCAGAACCTTTTTTATAATTCACCCAGAGTTGCTGACCGTATATATTACTGCAGAAAGTACGAAAGAGTGTGTCTTTAGCTTCACTTGTACAGAAACGAAAGTTCCTTATGGTCATATTCGCTTTAGCACACAGGCTTCGAGATTGTTTTCTTATATCCGAGTCATCACTCAAGGAGCTGGTATAGTTTGACCCAAATACTTAAACTCTTGTACTTCCTTAATTACTTCACCATTCATTTTAAACCTTATATCAGCTGGCTGATTACAGCTTTTAGGATGAAATTGCATAACCTTAGTTTTTGTAACATTAAAAAGAATATCATGTTTCTGCGAATACATTTCGCAGACATTTAGTAGCCGATCCAGACCTTTAACAGAAGGACTTATTAACACCATATCATCAGCATAAACTAAGTTATTTATCCTTGTGTTATCTATACATCTTACTGTTGCCTCTTTAAGTGAAGCAATTAATCCGTCGATATACACATTAAACAGCATAGGGGAGAGCAATGAGCCTTGTCTCACCCCGCAAGCGTTGCCAAAACACTCTGATAATACATTGCCCCACTAGGGCATATCATACTTTTACGAGTCCGAATTTCTAATATGTATTTTGGCTAATATGTATTTTTATGTAAAATTTAATTCTGAGGGGTTTCTTTTCTGCAACTTTTCCCAAAAATCGCGTTATCATGTTCAAAATTGCGGTTTTCTGTTTTGTGTTGAAATACCGAATATTCAACTGAACACAACCTCATATTTTTAACCCTTTGTCGTAATTTGTTGCCACTTAGACACATTAACTTTGATTAACTCTTACACAGGTTAGGTTTAATACATACATACATAAGAAAAAAAATCTACTCCATTTGAATCTTTGTAACAATTTCGACGCAGAAGGCGAAGTTCAATATTCTCTCAATAGATGGCTCTGAGCAATTACGCCAGTTATAATTGTGAAGAAGAAGTGAGTGGACGCCATTTTTTCGGTAAGGCTGGTCATCTTTCCAAAGACAAGGCTTACTTGGCAGCTGTGGTCATAGATGCAGCGACGTGCACTCAGGGTAGGCAAGGTAGGCAGTGCCTGCCCTAGCATAAAATCTAAAAATATAAAAAAGTAACTTTTTCGTTATTTAAATTTCATTCTTTCAGTTCCTTAATGCTTTCTCTTAAAATACATACAAATTTCATGCTAATTCTGTATGTAGCATTATGTGTAATGCTGAAGCAGGCACATATTGCTATGCTTTTTATTCTGCATATAAATTATAATAGCTAAATTCTTCGTAGCTCGTGCCGTCAATCCAAGCTTTTTCCTTTAAAACAAGAGGAAATAAAGGCAATTTTTAACATGCCTACGAAGCAACCCATGGGGCGGGCGTATGATGTAGCATTAGAAGATATGCATAAAAATTTTGGTGTTTTTTATGAGAAGTTTGAAGAGAATTGTATAGAAACAGTGGCGTAGCGTGAGGTGTGCGGACCGCATAGGGCGGCCACTTTGGGGGCCGGCCAATTTTGGCCAAGGCTGGCATTACGGTACGGTATGGTACGAAATACCATATTGTTTTCTATGTTTAAAATTGAATTATTAAATTTGTTTTTTTATTGTCTATCATCACGGTTTCAATTTTCATCATTATTAGGCTTATTACTATGGAAAAACTATACGCGCTCACAACATGGTATCATATGTGGTACATTTATTTCATAATTAAATATAAATTATTAATTAATTGTATTAAATATCTATACAAAAATGCCTCGGGATTGGCGACATAGCCTATTGGGAATGAAATAATTGAATTGCCATACGTACAAAGAACCTGTATGTATGAATCAGCCTCACATAGCAACAAGAAAACCCAATTTATTGTTTAGTCTACGAAGGAGTAGACCAAAAAAAATAATGCTAGTTCGGCAAATAATACACCAGAACCAAGGAACGGCTCTCAGGGCTGTTTATGTTACGGCGAAGCTTTAAACAGGGAGGATGTCTTTGTCCCCCCTAGAGTCCTGAGTGAATTCCTTATAATATAAAACCTAGTGACTATAAAAGGATAGGCCTATTCCTTCAGGGGTTTATATAGTGACTGCCTATATTAATTACCTTAAGTAAATTCGCCGCGTAACTCCATCGTGGCGGCCCTACACCGAAAATGATCGTAACGCCCTACATCGAAGCAAACCAAGGACCCAGCAAAAATAAGGTGAGGCAATTTCAGTTTTCATTAACATAAGGTGTCATAATCCCGGCGCTAAAATTACCGTAATCACTTAAATATAAAACGGTCCTTTAACAACCTACATATTTATAACTCTCTAACGAAAAAGCATAGGGCTTTTGTCGGTAACCCTCCATTGAAGTCTGTTGGAAATTTCCAACGGATGAGGGCACAGGCAATCAACCCATAGCCCTATATAGTTTTTTCACATGGTGGCCCTGTGTATGGGGAACTAACCCCTCTAAAATTTACACTGACACGCGGTGGCTAGGCTTACCACATTGGCCTAACCCCAATTTCAACCGTAACCCCACTATAGTTTTTTCATATGGTGGCCTATTCAACTGGGAACCGATCCCTTTACCTTTACACTAACCGAAAACAAAGGCTTGTTCATTTAACAGGCATAACTTATTTTAGGTCCTAAAAAAATAGGCCCGCAACATTAAGCCTATTTAATAGGTCCTACTCTTCAAACTCAAAACTAAGCCTTGTTAATTTAACAGGCTTAACTCATTTGAGGTCCTATAAAATAATAGGCTCAAACATAAGCCTACTTGGTAGGCCCAACAAATAGGCCTATTTAGTAGGCCCACCTAACTTTACCTTACATAATAGGCCTACCTCTTAAAGTAGGCCTTACTCTTTACACTCAAGGCCTATCCTAATTAAAAACACTAAATTTATAATTGAACCTGTGGTGTAGGTTATAAAATTTATTTCAGCAATTTAACTTACTCATTAACATCACAAAATTCGACTCAGACCTGTAACATCACAAAATTCGACTCAGACCGGTAACATCACAAAATTCGACTCGAACTGTAACATCACAAAGACCTAAAGCAATTGCACAAATTCAAACCTACACCCACCTAACACCTATTCGTGACCCTATTCCAAGTCCTATTTGACATATAGGCATACCAAGTCCTATTTGACATATAGGCCCAACCTATTACCTATTCGAAGTCCTATTTGACATATAGGCCCAACCTATTATCTATTCGAAGTCCTATTTAACATATAGGCCCAACCTATTACCTATTCGAAGTCCTATTTGACATATAGGCACACCAAGTCCTATTTGACATATAGGCCCAACCTATTCCAAGTCCTATTTGACATAGGCCCAACCTATTCCAAGTCCTATTTGACATATAGGCCCAACCTATTCCAAGTCCTATTTGACATATAGGCCCAACCTATTTCAACCTATTTGACATATAGGCATACCAAGTCCTATTTGACATATAGGCCCAACCTATTCCGAAGTCCTATTTGACATATAGGCCCAACCTATTCAAGTCCTATTTGACATATAGGCCCAACCTATTCAAGTCCTATTTGACATATAGGCCCAACCTATTTCAAGTCCTATTTGACATATAGGCCCAACCTATTCAAGTCCTATTTGACATATAGGCCCAACCTATTTCAAGTCCTATTTGACATATAGGCCCAACCTATTCCGAAGTCCTATTTGACATATAGGCCCACCTATTCCAAGTCCTATTTGACATATAGGCCCAACCTATTCCAATTCCTATTTGAATATAGGCCCAACCTATTCCAATTCCTATTTGACATATAGGCACAACCTATTACAGACAAGGCTTGATATAAGGGTCTCAAATGCAACATTTGAGGATCTTTACTCAGCCAAATTGGTTAACCTAACCCAAAACCAAAAATAAAACCCTATAACAAAATACACATTTACACACATACGTACGGTACAGTATATAAATATATACATACGACTTCAAACATCCAATTCTTCTTTTAAAAGAAGAAACACAACAGATTTCATTAACAGACACAAACATTCCTCGCAAACAGATTGGATTCCTTCAAAACCCCAAACCTTCCAGACCTACCTGTAGGATACACAACATTTACTCATTAATAACTACGGGTATTAATTTCATTGGAGTGGTGAATCCAAGTTTTGAAGACCAACTGGATTCGGAGGAATGATACACACACACACACAACACACACAAACACACACACTACTCTTTCATGTGTCTCAAACACAAAACCTGTCTAAACATAACCAAGGATCGGAGAGTAAAAGCTTTTATTGCTGCGCTCTGATTCTGTGCACATAATTTTGTGCCAAAATTATATGGTTAGACAGTGACACGTACAAACAAACTACTCTACTCCAAAGGGCCTTGGCCTACCTTGGCCATAGCCCAACAAATTCATCAAACGGCTGATGGCCTACCTTGGCCATAGCCCAACAATTCATCAAATGGTTGGCCTACCGTGGCCATAGCCCAACAAATCATCAAAGGGCTGATGGCCTACCTTTGGCCATAGCCCAACAAATTATCAAAATGGCTTGGCCTACCTTGGCCATAGCCCAACAAATCATCAAAGGGTTGGCCTACCTTGGCCATAGCCCAACAAACAGGGGCTTGTGGCCTCCCTTGGCCACAACCCAAACCTCCCTTGGCCACAGCCCAAACTACAGGGGTCTTGTGGCCTCCCTTGGCCACAGCCCAAACTACAGGGGTCTTGTGGCCTCCCTTGGCCACAGCCCAAACTACAGGGGTCTTGTGGCCTCCCTTGGCCACAGCCCAAACTACAGGGGTCTTGTGGCCTCCCTTGGCCACAGCCCAAACTACAGGGGTCTTGTGGCCTCCCTTGGCCACAGCCCAAACTACAGGGGTCTTGTGGCCTCCCTTGGCCACAGCCCAAACTACAGGGGTCTTGTGGCCTCCCTTGGCCACAGCCCAAACTACAGGGGTCTTGTGGCCTCCCTTGGCCACAACCCAAACTACAGGGGTCTTGTGGCCTCCCTTGGCCACAGCCCAAACTACAGGGGTCTTGTGGCCTCCCTTGGCCACAGCCCAAACTACAGGGGTCTTGTGGCCTCCCTTGGCCACAGCCCAAACTACAGGGGTCTTGTGGCCTCCCTTGGCCACAGCCCAAACTACCTTGGCCACAACCCAAACTACAGGGGTCTTGTGGCCTCCCTTGGCCACAGCCCAAACTACAGGGGTCTTGTGGCCTCCCTTGGCCACAGCCCAAACTACAGGGGTCTTGTGGCCTCCCTTGGCCACAGCCCAAACTACAAGGGTCTTGTGGCCTCCCTTGGCCACAGCCCAAACTACAGGGGTTTTGTGGCCTCCCTTGGCCATAGCCCAAACAAAGGGTTTTGTGGCCTCCCTTGGCCATAGCCCAAACAGCAAGGGTCTTGTGGCCTCCTTAGGCCAGAGACCAAACAACATGGGTCTTGTGGCCTTCTTTGGCCAGAGACCAAACAAAAAGGGTCTTGTGGCCTCCCTAGGCCATAGGCCAAACAACACAAAAACAGTACAGGATTCGAACCCCCAAGCCCTCCAGATCTACCTGTGGAGGAGTAAATTTACTCCACTAAAACTACGGGTATTGACTAGTCTGAAGTGGTAGGAGGTTTGAATACAGTACAAACTCTTTCTAATTCTCCTAAATTAAATGAACAAATAACAAAAGACAACAATGGGAACATTGAACCAAACAATTACACGAAAACACTTGGAATGCTTTGGTTTTTTAAACAGAATTCCGAACACGATGACACTCTTTGCACAAAGAGTTATAACTTAAATCCAAATGCCGATACAAAAAGACAAGTGCTTTCAGAATCATCCAAAATTTTCGACCCCATTGGATTATATTTACCAGCAACCATAAGATCCAAAACCCTTTTGCAAGACTTATGGAAAAAGAAAATTGATTGGGATGAACCACTTTCAGTGGAAGACCAACTTCATTGGAAAAAATTAGCCACAGACTTGAACAAAGTTCAAGACATCTACGTACCAAGATGTGCTGGCTACAGATTGAAATCTCAAACACTACACATTTTTACAGAGCCAGCACACAAGCTTACGGGTGTTGTGCCTATTTAACAAGTGAAAATGAAAGTAACTTGGTTTATTCAAAGGCAAAAGTGGCACCCTTAAACCAAAAGAAAACTGTACCACAACTTGAATTATTAGCTGTCTCATTGGGAGTTAAAACAGCAGACTTTCTTTCACAAGTGTATAAAGAAGTTGACATAACAAACATTTACTTAAGGACAGACAGTCAAATTTGTCTAACATGGGTGACCAACACAGAAACAACTTCTTGCAAAAACATATTTGTGAAAAACAGACTAACAGAAATCAAAACTGCAAACACAAACCTTGGTATCAAATTTAGGTACATAAAAACAAAAGAGAATCCTGCAGACTTTTTGACAAGAGGGCTCTCTTACAAGCTGTTGAAAACAAATAAAATCTGGTATGAAGGGCCCGAATGGCTAACATGTGAGGATCTTTGGCCAGCCAAAGTAGTTAACCTCACACTCAACTCTACAACAACTGAAAAGATCACTGAGGACAAACCTATATTTGACTATCACCTTTATTCAGACCTAAACAAACTCTTGAGAATTACAGTCTATTGCTGCAAGTTTGTCAATAGCTACCTTCTCAAACACTGTCCTCAGAAAGCCTTTTCTAACTTAACAGAAACTGCAACAAAATACTGGCTCAAACAGATACAAGCTTCAGAATTTGACAAGGAGTTGAAGTATCTTAGGTCCAGTAGCACATTAAACAAAGGTATTCCTTCACTTGTCTGGATCTAAATCTGTACCTGGATACAGAGGGTCTGATAAGGTGTAAAGGAAGGCTTAACAAGTCAACTTTGACTTACAACTCTAAGCACCCAATTCTTCTTCCAAGGAGAAATCACTTCACAAAACTCATCATCAGGGATACCCACAACAAAATACACCACATGGGAGTCCCACAAACCCTGACAGAGCTGAGAAAAACTTACTGGCTACCAAAGGGTAGAACTGAAACAAAGAAAATTTTAAACACATGCATTCCTTGTAAACGTATCCATTCACGACCCTTTAAGACCCCAAGCCCTCCAGACCTACCTGTGGAACGAGTAACATTTACTCGGCCATTTGAAACCACGGGTATTGACTACACTGGAGCGGTAAATGTGAGTTTTGGAGACAAAATGGATTCAAAGGAATACAAAGTGTACATTGTACTCTTCACCTGTGCTGCCACACGTGCCATATGTCTAGACATAGTAGAAGATCTGACAGCAGAAGCTTTTATTGCTGCTTTCAGACGATTTTGTGCACACAATTCTGTACCCAAAACTATATGGTCAGACAATGCCACATACTTCAAATCTGGTGAAAGAATTATTCATCAGATTTGTGACAGTGAAACAGTACAAACTCATTTAACCAAACACAACATAACCTGGAAGTACATTCCTGTTAATACACCATGGTATGGTTCAATTTGGGAAAGAAACATACAAACTGTAAAGAACTGCCTTAAAAAGACTATTGGGACAAAACATCTACAACTTTTTGAACTCATGACTATTCTGTCAGAAATTGAAAATGTTGTCAACAACAGACCATTAACTTATGTGGGAGATGGTATTAATGAGCCAGAACCTCTCACACCAAACCACCTAATTAAGGGAGAAACAGTAAACATGTTACCAGAATCTGAACATAACAGTACAGAGGATCCAGATTGGGAAATAGGACACAAAGAACTCAACACAAAATACCAACATTTGACACAAATCAAGACTCAATTTATAACAAAATGGAGAGAAGAATACTTAACAAGTCTTAGAGAAAGACATAAACAATTAACAAAACAAAGTTGGAATGATTCAGTCAAAATTGGGGACATTGTGTTGATACATGACAAGACACCAAGACAACATTGGTCAATGGGAAAAGTCTTGGAACTCAAAACTGGTGAAGACGAAGTTACCAGGGTTGTAAAACTGAAAACAGCAACTGGTGAGACCACCAGAGATATCACATTACTATATCCTTTGGAGTGTGGGGCTAAATTAGAACCATTACCCCAAAGGATGGATCAGGATACTATTGGGGAGGAATCTCTCAATGTGCCTGATGTAACTCAGACTAAACCAGACAGGCCTCAAAGAAAGACTGCTTTGAAAGCCAGAAAACTTTTACAAGAAAAAATTAAGACTGGTGACTTATAAAACTTACACAAACTGAGCAAAGTTAAAATGCTTAATAACTTTACTTTAATCCCATAAATTTCCTATACCTAAAGGGAGTCAAACTGATTGACATAACTTTAACTAAACTTGAGAAGTTGGCCTCTTGAACTTTCATATTTGAATAGGTCTTGAGTAACCTCTCTCTCCCTAAATTTCTACTTCATTCTTTTCAATCCATTTCACATGGTTTAAAACACAGTTTATCAAAAAATTTGATCTATAACATACAAATTTTTCTCCGGCCCCCCCCAGTATATGGAAAAACTATACGCGCTCACAACATGGTATCATATGTGGTACATTTATTTCATAATTAAATATAAATTATTAATTAATTGAATTAAATATCTATACAAAATTGCCTCGGGATTGGCGACATAGCCTATTGGGAATGAAATAATTGAATTGCCATACGTACAAAGAACCTGTATGTATGAATCAGCCTCACATAGCAACAAGAAAACCCAATTTATTGTTTAGTCTACGAAGGAGTAGACCAAACAAAATAATGCTAGTTCGGCAAATAATACACCAGAACCAAGGAACGGCTCTCAGGGCTGTTTATGTTACAGCGAAGCTTTAAACGGAGGATGTCTTTGTCCCCCCTAGAGTCCTGAGTGAATTCCTTATAATATAAAACCTAGTGACTATAAAAGGATAGGCCTATTCCTTCAGGGTTTATATAGTGACTGCCTATATTAATTACCTTAAGTAAATTCGCCGCGTAACTCCATCGTGGCGGCCCTACACCGAAAATGATCGTAACGCCCTACATCGAAGCAAACAAGACCCAGCAAAAATAAGGTGAGGCAATTTCAGTTTTCATTAACATAAGGTGTCAAATCCCGCGCTAAATTACCGTAATCACTTAAATATAAAACGGTCCTTTAACAACCTACATATTTATAACTCTCTAACGAAAAAGCATAGGGCTTTTGTCGGTAACCCTCCATTGAAGTCTGTTGGAAATTTCCAACGGATGAGGGCACAGGCAATCAACCCATAGCCCTATATAGTTTTTTCACAATTACATTGTTCCTCAATCAATAAAATGTAAATCTTTTATATACGTGTGTTTGCTGTAGTGGAAGGTATGTTACGTTTAAGGAAGGGGGCGGCCAATTTGGCTACCGCACGGCGGCCAAAACCCACGCTACGGCACTGTATAGAAAATAACCTTGCTGAATCCAATTGTCGCATAAAACATCCAATTAAGGAAGAAAAGAAAGAATTTTTTGTCCTATATTGAATGATATAATTAAACAAATGGAAGCTAGATATAATGACTTCAAAAATTTGCGGTCTATTACTTTAGTTGATAGTAAGAAGTTTGCCGAAATGACTAGTCAAGTTGATAGGGAACCGCAAGAAAGTTTAGAAAAGAATTACGCTAACTTCTTTGATTTCGTAAGACTAAAAGCTGATTTGACTGGAATCTATAATGCACCAATGTTACGAGACAAATCTATTAAAGATTTGCTTGTCTTCATTTTTAAAAATGAACTGGAACAAACATTTCCCGAAGCAGTGAAACTGCTGCAATTGGTCCTTACAATTCCAGCTACAACTGTTTCAGTTGAGCGAACATTTTCAGCTTTAAAAAGAATTAAAACATGCACTAGGAATCGAATGACACGTGAAAGGCTTTCATCGCTTGCTTTAATCTCTATAGAAACTGGAACAAAGTACTACACACAACTTTCATGACATGGTTGGTTACAGAAATATTTCTTCAGAAGGAGAGACGAATGGAATTTATCTACAAATAATGTAAGTAAATACTTATATAACTAAAATTTTATTTTGAACTTTTAATATTTTTATTAATTACCGGAATATTAGTTGGTATAAAATAGTTATGAAATTCTGACCAGTTTTATTAAGTTGAGTAACAATGCGATGCATGCCTAATTTCTATATTTCGATGGTAATTATGTTAATACAGTTCTCAGACCCTTTGTTGGCAATTGATTTTATTAGTGCCTACTGCCTACCCTGAGTTATTACGCACCGCACGTCCCTGCATGATGATGATAGATGGCATGAAAGTCTGGAGGGCCAAGGAGGAAGGAATGGCCTCATCAGTTGAAGCTCTCACGCAGAGGTCAGAGGAGGAGAAGATCTCTGGGATATTCTTTGATGGCAAGCAGGATAGGAACACAAAGGTGTTGAAATATGACGAAGTGACAGGGAGATTTCATCCTGGCAAAGTGATCGAGGAGCATTACACTATCACGTGGGAGCCTCAAGGAAAGTACCTCTTCCATTTCACTCCCGAGAAACCTGAGGAAGGAGAAAAGCCTGCTCATAAGATCGCTCAGGGCCTGCATGAGTGGCTTCTGGATCACGGAACTGACGAGAGCCTTGTAATGATTGGAGGAGACTCTACCAACACCAACACGGGGTGGTCTGGAGGCGCCATAGCCCTATTGGAGAAGATGCTGGGTCGCAAGTGCCACTGGATGATCTGTCAGCTCCATGTGAACGAGCTCCCCCTGAGTCAATTAATCATCAAGCTGGACGGCCCTGTAACTCCCCGGTCAGGCTTCAGTGGGCCTTTGGAAAACTTCTTGAGAAAGTGAATGAACTTGAGGTCAACTTCAACTTCAAACCAGTGGAAGGAACTGAAGATATCATAGAGCTGCCAGTAGAGATAGTCAAATCTCTCTCCACAGACCAGCACAACTGCTATCTTCTGATCAAAGCCATCAAGTCTGGAAGTCTCAGTCCACAGTTGGCTGGTCTCAAGTGCGGATCTCTGAACCAATCCAGGTGGCTCACTACTGCACAGGCCATCTTGCTGTTGTGGATGAGGGAGCACGGACTGAAGGGGGAGGTGTTGAGGAGGCTCGAGGTCCTCGTGAAGTTCTGCCTTAACTTCTACTTCAAAATGTACTACGACATCAAAGTGAAGCACCACCTCAAATTTGGTCCTGCACACGTTTTTTCAAGCCTGAGGCTGCTGAGGAACCAGACTATCGAGGTCAGGAAATCATCTCTGCTGCAGTGATAAGAGGAGCTTACCACGCACATCCTGAGAACATCCTGGCTTCATTCCTGTGCAGTGAGGATGAGCATCAGAGAGATTTTGCTGTGAGCCAGAGAGAGAAGATCAGAGAAGGAAGAGACTTTGGTGATACGACAGTGAGGCCCCATAAAAATTCCAAAGTCAATCTGCAAGCCACTTCACCTGAGGATCTCATCAACTGGGAATCAGAGAATATTTACGAGCCTATTTTCACCTGCAAGATGACCTTGACTGAGCTCGAGGATCTCAGGAAAACTCCACTCAAAGTGGTCGCTTTCTCTGTGTGGTGCCGCGTTTGTTAGCGGGCTAAAGATAAAGTAAAGGCCAATTTGAGGCTTTATTCAACATAAACATAGCATAGATCTGAAACACAGAAAACAATAATTAGTAAAGACTTGTTACACAGAAAACAATAATTAGTAAAGACTCATTACATTCCTCTCTTCTTTTATAATACGTGATCACAGAAAACAATAATTAGTAAAGACTTGTTACACAGAAAACAATAATTAGTAAAGACTCATTACATTCCTCTCTTCTTTATAATACGTGATACATTGCACGGTAAGAAACAAAACGACAAGTTCAAGATATTTTGGAAGAAAGAAGAGTCTACAAGTTTAGGCGTTGAGCTGGGTATCTGATTCGAGTGCTTCTTCTCAGAGGGGGACTCGTCTCGGAGGTTACTGACACAGGTGGGCCCCTCTCGACTTCGACTGGAGTCGCTTCGATGGGAGCTGTTGGGACCGTGTGTCGGCGGATCTCAGCGGGTTCTGAGTCGTCCGTTAGCGGGGTGGAATTGATTGGCGGACTGGGTACGGGGGGTTCATAGTGATTCGTGTCATCCGTATTGCTACGTCCCGCCGGTGCCAGGTCCCTGATGGATACGGTATCTTCTCTCCCATTCGGATGCCGTATAAACGCGTAGTTGGGGTTTGCCTCAATTAACTCAACTTCCTCGACGAGGGGGTCGTTCTTGGATTGGCGAATGAATTGGCGAAGGAGTACAGTTCCCGGAGAAGGCAGCCACGTCGGTAGTGCAGAACCGGTAGAAGTACGCCGCGGGTGCGTGAATAGACGCTCGTGAGGAGTTTCGTTCGTGGCCGTACACAGCAGCGATCTAATCGAGTGCAGCGCGTCTGGTAGGACGGACTCCCATTGCGACTGTTAGAAAATCTAGAAGAGGAAGAACCATTGTTGTCCCAAGGCGATATGATGACTAAGCTGATTGATGCAGCATTGCTTGTATATATTAAGTTAAGGTGTATATATATCCATCTCATAATTGTAAGGTTAGTGAAAAATTAACTTAATTTAGAGCTAGCATTTTTTAGCTCTTGTGGCATCATTGTTTGGTCACACTGTTGGCATCATTTTGGGGCGCTGCGCGTTCTTTCTACTCGTTTGTGGAAGGTCGTACGTAAAGGTGTGGTCTGATAGAGAGCTCTCTTGCAATTCAGTTTGGTTGTTTAGATACATGATTGTTGCATCGTGCAATAGTCCAGGTTGCGTTGTTGTTGCAAGGTTCAGAAAGAAGACCACAAATAATACCCTTTTTGTTTACTTTAAGTTCATGTAATTAAGGTCTAAGGTAGGCCCGCATCGAGTCAGCAACCCTGAGGTTACCCTGAGGTAGGACCTAATAGGATCTCAAATCCGTAAGTTTTAATTTAGCTTAACTTGGGCTTCAGGTAGAACTGGCCCTTTAGAATTGGCCGTTCACGGCTCAGCTGGGATTTTGAACCCGACAAAATAAATAAAATAACATGGTCCTTCAGAACCGGATTCTACCCCAAGACTGAGTCAGTGACTATTTTTCGGCAAAGTTCTGATTGTGCAAATTGTAGCCCAAGTTAGGCCTAGACGGGTTGAGTATTATTGAATTAAGGTCCCAGGGTAAAAAGTTTGGTAGCCCAATTGCGAAACTTGGCCAGTCGTCTGTCGTTGTTTTGGCCTACATTTTACCGGTTTGGTTAATTTTGGGTTATTATTGAATTAAGGTCCCAGGCTAAAAGTTTGGTCGCCCAATTGCGAAACTTGGCCAGTCGTCTGTCGTTGTTTTGGCCTACATTTTACCAGTTTGGTTAATTTTGGGTTATTATTGAATTAAGGTACCAGGGTAGAAAGTTTGGTTGCCCAATTGCGAAACTTGGCCACTTGTCTGTCGTTGTTTTTGGCCTACATTTACCAGTTTGGTTAATTTGGTTTATTATTCGTAGGCGAAGGTTGCAGACCAGTGCGCCAGTTACTTGGGTGGAAAAATTGGTATTCCATACTGGTGTTGGTTAGTACCACCTAGCAATTCAGGTTATTTGAAAGTAAAATTTGCGTTTGATCAGTTTGGTTAAGTATTTCTGCCAATTCAGCTCATTTGGTATTGAGCCCAAGGATTGTTTACATTGAAGATGAGTGCATCTGAATTGAACAAATTTATAAAAAGGAGTAGCGCCTACAAAGGTCTAATTACAAAGGTCATTGCCACTATAGATTCTGCCATAGAGCAAGAGGATTTACGCTTAGTGACTGCGCAGCTTTCCATATTAGAAACTAAAAAGGTTGCTCTAAGTGAGGTAAATGTTAAAATTGAGGCTCTTATAGAAGAGGATGAAATAGAAAATAACATAATTTACTTTGAAGAGATTAATTATTGATGATATAATTAACGTAGGCCTCTGAGCAAAAGAGTTTAGTAGCTCAGTACAGTTAGAGACCAGGTCTGATAATGAAGTTAAGGTTAACAGATCTGTAGTTCAATTACCGAGGCTTGTACTCAAAACATTTTCTGGGAGTATTCAGGAATGGCAAGGATGGGCAGACAGTTTTCAATCAGCAGTTCATTCTAGTCAAGTGTTAAGTGCCGTGGAGAAGTTTAATTATTTGCGGTCCCTCTTGGAAGGCGAGGCAGCAAAGACTATAGCAGGATTAGCATTAACAGAGGCTAATTATAATGTGGCTTGGGATATATTAAAGAAACGGTTTGGTAAGCCAGAGATCTTAATTAAAAGCCACCTCCGTGCACTTTTAGCTATACCTCCTGTTAATAATCCTAATAGTATCAAGGAGTTACGGCAGTTATATGATGAATTTGAAATTAGAACTAGGTCCATGGAGAACTTGGGTGTAGGAATGGAAAAGTATGGTATAATGTTGGTTCCTACACTGGAGTCTAAATTGCCTAGCTCAATTTTGCTTGAATTAAGTAGGGGACACTCTGCAGAACATGTGTACATCCCCCTTCAGCAGATGTTAAGTCTTTTAGGCACAGAATTAGCAAGACGAGAGGGAGTTGAGTTTGCACAGTGGGATGGTAAACAAGGGGACAAAGGCATGCACAGCACCAAAGTTTCCACAAAAAGGAATAGCCCAGGTACAGTGTCAGCTCTACATGCCTCCTCTGAGAATAAATTAAAGGGAATCAAGGAATGCATATTTTGCGAAGGCAACCATAAGTCATATAAATGTGAGGTGGCTGAGGCCTTACCCTTTGAGGAGAGAAAGGACAGGGTAACTAAGTCCACAGCATGTTTTAAGTGTTTTTGGAAAGGTCATAGAGCAAGGTTTTGTAAGTTTAAAATTTTGTGCAAAAAATGTCATGGTAGGCATCAGCCATTATTGTGTGAAAACACACTTAGTAGGCCTACCCCAGAAGTAGAGACATCAGTGGCACATGCCACTGCTATGCAAGGGAGTAAAAGTAAAGGGGGATTATTGCAAACAACTGCAGCCTTATTAATTGGGAATGAGGGAGAAGCTACTGTAAGAGTATTGTTTGATAGTGGTAGCCAGTGTAGTTTTATTAAGACCAGAATTTCCAGAAAATTGAAGTTTAAAGAACTTAAGAGGGAAAATTTAAGAATTTCTGGGTTTGGGGGTTCCGTTCAAAACCGAACCAAATTTAAGAAGGTAGAAGTTCTGGTTAAAGGGTTGTTACCGCAAAGTCCCACTATCAAGGTCCAAGCTGTAGAGATTGAGGAACTTTGTGCTCCAGTCACTACTTGTTTAGATATGGCATGTGTCCAAGAATTGCAAGTTAAAGGAATTAATTTGGGCAATAATAAGTTTGAGGGAACAGAAGATATTAGTCTTTTGATTGGAGCTGACTATTATTGGGACTTCATCACTGGTAATATTGTCCGTACATCTCAAGGCCCGGTAGCTATTGAAAGTAAGCTAGGCTGGATGCTACATGGTAGTTATTGCAATGAAATGGAAGTTAAGGCTCTTTTTGTTAAGATTGAGGAGAACAGCCATGGTCTGGAAAGGCATTTGAAAGCGTTTTGGGAACTTGAATCTATTGGCATAAAGGACAACCAGGCAAGTACAGTGAACAATGATGTTTTAGAGCATTTTGAAAAAGGGATTGGGTTTAGAGATGGTTGCTATGAAGTTGGCCTACCATGGAAGGATTCTTGCAAACCCGGTTCAAACCTTCAGCTAGCTAATCGGAGTTGAAGACTTCATTGTACAGGTTAAGAAAAAATGAGGAGTTGTTAATTGAATACGATGAGGCCATCCTAAGTTATGTAAGGGAGGGCTATGCTGAAAGGGTGCAAGGTGAGCTGGTGAGCCAGGAGGCACATTATTTGCCACACCATGCAGTGGTACGGCGAGACAAAACTACCACCAAACTGAGGGTAGTTTTTGATGGCTCAGCCAAGGACAAAGGTGGTGTGTCCTTGAATGACTGTTTGGATGCTGGGCCAAATTTAAATGCAGATTTATTTTCCTTGTTACTGAGATTCAGGTTTGGTAGAGTAGCATTGACTGCAGATGTGAAGCAAGCCTTTTTGCGGATAAAGTTAAAACCAGAGGACAGAGATGCAGTAAGGTATCTGTGGGTGGATACGAAAGACTTGTTGGAAAATGAACCTAAGGTTCAAGCATATAGAATGAAGTCAGTGTTGTTTGGCCTCAGCTCTAGTCCATTTCTGTTGGCAGCTACTATGCAGTACCATTTTAAGAAATATTCTGAAGTCTATCCTAACACTATTGAACACATAAGGAAAAATTTTTATGTTGATGATTTGCTATGTTCCGTGGATAATACAGAAATGGCTAAACAGATATTCATGGAGGCTAGAGCTATAATGAGGGAGGCTGGCATGGAGCTCAGAAAATGGCAGACCAATCATTCGCAATTACAAGAGTTTATGAGTCATTCCTCTGTAGTACCTGATGCAGCAGAAAGTATTGAGGATTCTGGTATTAAGGAGTTGTGGGCAATAGACGCAAAGGTGCTAGGCATCGTTTGGCAGCAAGATGATGATTTGTTTACCTTCAATGGGAAATCTTTAGTAGAGCTGGCTGAGAATGAGACAAGGTGGACAAAACGTACAGCTCTTAGTTTGGCTTCGAAGGTCTTTGATCCTCTTGGATTCCTGGCTCCATTTGTGATAAAGTCAAAAATTTGGTTTCAGAGCCTCTGGAAAATTGGACTTGGTTGGGACCAAGAGTTACCTGATCATATGGTGGTAAGGTGGAAATATTGGTTCAAAGAATTGGCACATCTTGGAGACATTGAAATCCCAAGATGGTACTTTGGAGAGTTGAACAATAGTCCAGACAATTTGGAGCTGCACATCTTTTGTGATGCAAGTGAGGAAGCCTATGCAACTTGTATTTATATAAGAGGCGCATTGCAAGAGGAAGTAAGTTGCAGGTTGGTTGCTGCAAAGAGCAGAGTAGCACCTTTGAAAAGGCTTTCGGTTCCAAGGTTGGAATTGATGGGTGCCGTTATTGCTAGTCGGCTTGCAATTACAGTGCGAAAGTCTTTGGCCCTCTATGAAATTCCAAGCTATTATTGGACAGACTCCACTATAGTTTGGCACTGGTTAAGAAGTCAGGCAAGGAGATGGAAACCATTTGTTGCCAATAGGGTGGAGGAAATTCAAGCGCACACAGATCCCAAGCAATGGAAGCATTGTCCAGGCATCCAAAACCCCGCTGATTTACCAACACGAGGAATTTCAGTGAAAGATCTTTCACAGTCAAGTTTGTGGTGGAATGGGCCAGAGTGGCTAAAACTTGGAAGTGAAAACTGGCCTTCTAATCAGCCCATTGTAGGAGAATGCCAGGCTGAAGAAGCATGGGTGAGTGAGGTGAGAAAATGCGCTGTGAACAGTTGTCAAGTTATGCAGCAGGACCCCCATATTGAGGCTTGAGGACATTAGCAGTCTGAAAAGATTGTTAAGAGTGACAGCATGGGTATATAGATTTACCAACAACATTAAGGGAGAAACAAGAAGGGAAGGAATTCTGAACAGTAATGAGATTCAGCAAGCCAGGAAATACTGGGTGGTATATATGCAGAAGGAAAAATTTGGTGAAGAGAGAGAATTGCTCACCAGCCATCCATTACAGGTTCTACCAACACATTCTGCGCTCAAGGGTTTGGATGTGTTTTTGGATCAGGATTTATTGAGAGTAGGAGGTAGACTACAGTTTTCTGGGCTTCCAGAGGAGAAAAGACATCCAATTTTGCTACCTTCTGGGGGGCACTTTGTGGGCCTTTTGATCCTGGATACTCATCATAAGCTGTTACATGCGGGAGTTAGAGAAATGATAATAGAGATTAGACAACAATTTTGGATTCCCAAAATTAGACAAGTAGTGAAAAAGGTCTTGCATAAATGTGTGGTTTGCAAGCGTTGGAGTGCAAAGCCTTATTATGAAAAGGTGGCTCCACTTCCAAGAGAACGGTGTGTCTATATTGCCCCATTTGATGTAGTGGGAGTAGACTTTGCAGGGCCAGTCTATGTGTATGAGCGAGGGGAGTCTAACATAGGTTATATATGTCTTTTCACCTGTGCTACCACCAGAGCAATCCATTTGGAGTTGGTAAGCAACTTAAGTAGCGATGTATTTCTTTTGGCCTTTAAAAGGTTTGTGAACAGAAGGGGTTTCCCAAATAAAATCATATCGGATAATGCAAAAAACTTCAAAAAGGCTGCAAAGGAACTCCAAGAAGTTTGGTCCTTGCTAAAAGAGGAAGGATTCCAATCCTACTTTTCACACCAAGGGGTACAGTGGGAGTTTATTGTTGAGAGAGCACCATGGTGGGGAGGATTGTGGGAAAGGCTAGTGAGAAGTGTAAAGTGTCCATTAAAGAAACTTTTAGCTAATGCTCATTTGAGCAAAGAAGAATTCTGCACTGTTTTATGTGAAGTAGAAGCAATGGTGAACAGTAGGCCTATCACTTTTGTTTACAACAGTATGCAGGATGCAGAGCCATTGACACCAAATCATTTTCTTTGTGGTAAACGATTAACATCAAGCCCCAGTGTGCCAGAAGACTTGCAGCCTATTCAGAGCACTCAAGGAGAGTTAACCAGACGGTTCAGGTACCTTGAAGAGCTACAAGATCAGTTATGGAAGAGGTGGCAGATGGAATACTTGCCAGAACTCAATTATTACCCATCAGGCAAGGTAAAAGGCTCCAATACAAATTGTATCAAGGTGGGAGACGTGGTAATGAGTGGGGATGAAAGACCAAGGCAATGCTGGAAGCTTGGCATAATTGAAGAGTTGTTTGTTGGCAAAGACAATTTAGTTAGGTCTGCACTGGTAAAGACTTCAGGAGGAAAGTTAAAGAGACCTATACAAAAACTCTATGCTTTAGAAATCAGCAAAAACACAGATAGTCAAGATGAAACATTTGAGTTACAGCCTCATGGAGAAGGCTTGGCTAACCTTGCAGAAGGTAATGACAACAATGCCTCTTCGGTGGGGAGTGTTAGAAAATCTAGAAGAGGAAGAACCATTGTTGTCCCAAGGCGATATGATGACTAAGCTGATTGATGCAGCATTGCTTGTATATATTAAGTTAAGGTGTATATATATCCATCTCATAATTGTAAGGTTAGTGAAAAATTAACTTAATTTAGAGCTAGCATTTTTTAGCTCTTGTGGCATCATTGTTTGGTCACACTGTTGGCATCATTTTGGGGCGCTGCGCGTTCTTTCTACTCGTTTGTGGAAGGTCGTACGTAAAGGTGTGGTCTGATAGAGAGCTCTCTTGCAATTCAGTTTGGTTGTTTAGATACATGATTGTTGCATCGTGCAATAGTCCAGGTTGCGTTGTTGTTGCAAGGTTCAGAAAGAAGACCACAAATAATACCCTTTTGTTTACTTTAAGTTCATGTAATTAAGGTCTAAGGTAGGCCCGCATCGAGTCAGCAACCCTGAGGTTACCCTGAGGTAGGACCTAATAGGATCTCAAATCCGTAAGTTTTAATTTAGCTTAACTTTGGCTTCAGGTAGAACTGGCCCTTTAGGATTTGGCCGTTCACGGCTCAGCTGGGATTTTGAACCCGACAAATAAATAAAATAACAGCGACATCGGCAACCCGCGATCTTCTATGGCTAGTTTGATGGTGTTCATGATGATTCCATTGTAACGTTCGCATTGCCCGTTTCCTTGGGGGTGATACAGCGTTGTGCGACTAGTCGCGATACCATGTTTAGTTAGGAACAGTTTTAGTTCCGAAGACATAAACGATGTCCCTCGATCTGTGTGGATGTAAGAGGGAGTTCCGAAGGTAGAAAATAACTCGGTGAGACGGGCGATAACGGTTGACGTGTTCGTATCACGGCACGGGAAGGCAAAAGGAAAGCGTGAATACTCGTCGATTACTGTTAGGATGTAAGGTCGCGAAGTTGCGCTCGGAAGCGGGCCTTTAAAGTCGATGTTAAGTCGGTCAAACGGGGACATGGCCCGTATTAAGTGACTAACTTCTGGTTTATAGTACTGTGGCTTACATTTAGCGCATGTTTGGCATTCCGACGTAACTCCTTTGATGTCATCCACTGAGAATGGTAGGTTCCTAGCTCTCACAAAATGAGTCATTCGGCGGACTCCTGGTGTATCAGATTAACATGCAGCTGGGCGAGGGATATTCTTGGAGTAGCAGCGCAAAAGGATCGCGACAATGCGTCTGCGGCTCGGTTCTCGGGGCCCGGTCTGTATTTTATTGTGAATGAGTAGCCGGCTAGTTCTACACGCCAACGGAGAATCTTATCGTTCTTAATACGACCAGTAGCTTTTCCATCGAACATGAAAGATACGCTCGCTGGTCGGTGACGACAGTAAAGTGTCGATAAGCTAAGAAGTGCTTCCACTTGCGAATGGATTCGATTACAGCGTATGCCTCCTTTTCAACGATGTGATGGCGACGTTCTGTGTTATTCAGAGCGCGAGAAAAGAACGCCACCGGGCGGCCGTTCTGGGTGAGGGTGGCTCCGATTGCTGAAGAGGAAGCGTCCGTCTCCACAGTGAACGGCAGTTCTTCATCGATTGAACCGACGACAGCTTTCGAGATATCATCTTTGAGTGTTTGGATCGTTGATACTTCCTCGCGAGTTAATGGGAATGATGAAACGTTGAGCAGAGGTTTGATCTTGAGGGAATAGTTCTGAATCCATTTAGCATAGTATGCGAATAGTCCGATTACGCGTTGTAGAGACGACTTGTTGCGAGGAGTTTGAAGTGCTTGTAGTGGCCGGAGGCGTTCGGGATCGGGCCGCAATATGCCATGAGAGATAGAATATCCGAGCAGGTGCACTGATGTCATCGAAAGCTTGCATTTTTCCTTGTTTAGACTCAGATTTACTCGTTTAGCGGCTTCCCAGAAATGTCGAAGGTTCTCATCGTGCTCTTCCCAAGTGGTTCCGCAGATGGTGAGATCGTCGAGGTAGGCGTATGTTGCTGATAAGTTGTTCGAGGATATGAATTCGTTCATGACGCGCTGGAAGGCCGCGGCTCCGTTAGTTACTCCCATAGGGATCCTTCTGAATTGGTATAGATTTCCGTCAGCCTCGAATGCTGTGAAAGGTCGTTCAGACGGATCGATTTCTACCTGGTAGTATGCGCTTGACAGATCAATTACGCTGTAGTATTTGTGTTGTGAGATTTTGTTGGCTATATCATCGATTCGCGGAAGAGGATATGCATCTAGCATGGTAAATCGGTTGACGGTTGAGAGAAATCGATTACCATGCGTTTTTTTTTGTTTCGGTAGATGTGATGACTACTTGAGCACGCCAGGGTGAGTTACTGGGTTCAATTATCTCATCCCTGAGTAGCTTTTCGATTTCTTTCCCAATGAAAATTTTGTCCTCAGAGCAAAATCGTCTGGACTTCGTGGCGATGGGACGACAATCGGCAGTTAAGTTGCCGAATAGTGGTGGGGCTGAAATTCTTGATCGAATAAGGCCGCATATATGGAGTGCTGGCTCCGGACCTCCGAAATTGATGTTCAATTCCTTGTGTCTGATTAAGAATGGGGTACCGAGTATTATGTCAGCGCACAGATCCGACAAGACGGATAGTTCGAGCTTTTCGTAGTCGCGGTCTCCCATCGTAACCTTCACTGTACATCGACCTGAGATGGCTGCGGATAGATTAGGCGAAGCCATTGATACGACGCCCGAGTGCGGAAGAATGGGCAGCTCTAAGTGTTTGGCTAGATCCTCACGAATGAAGTTGTCCGAGCTGCCAGTATCCAACAAGGCGAGGCACGAACGGCCGTTGACGAGGATATCGACTGTTGAGTTGGTAGGCATGGAGGAGCTACACGATAGAGTGGTACTAATGGTCGCTAATGCTGCGGCTGAATGAGACGCTGTGGTTTTATCCTGTTTTTGACTTGCCGAGGAAGTACTTGAGCGGCAGACTTTGGCCCAGTGGCCGGTCTTTTCACATTTCGCACAGATAGAATCCTTTGCCGGACACCTGCTTCGTGGGTGGCGTCGAGACCCGCAGAAGAAGCACAGAGCGGCTTTGTTGTCGAAATTCGTAGCGGCTGAAGAGTTTGGGAGATCGTCTCCTTGGACGCAGGCAGGCCGGGCAGAGTCAGTAGTCGGCGACGGTTCGTGGCGAGAGCCAGTGGCTGCAACAGCACCGTAATGAGTGAGGTACGATTCTGAGTTTTTCTGGGCCTGATCTAATGTTCGAGCCTGGACGATAGCCTTTTCCAGTGAGAGTGTGTCATTTTCGAGTAAGCGGGTGCGGATGGCGCTATCTCTAATTCCTCGGATGAAAGCGTCTCTCACAGATGAACTGTTTTCGTCGGCGGAAACCGATTTGAAGTTGCAGTCATTGGCTAGTTGTTGAAGAATTTGCAAGTACTCATCGAGGGTTTCCTCGGGCTTTTGGTGACGGGTGGACAACAGGTGGCGAGCGCATACCTCGTTTGGCTTCTTGACGTAGGTGGCCTCTAAGGCTGCCATGGCATTCTCATAAGTAGAGCAGTCTTGAATGATATCAGCGACATCGGGGCCGATATGTATGAATAGAACCTCCAATTTATTGGGGTTGTGTTCGGCGATAGTACTCAAGAAATATTTGAATCCGCGCGACCATAATTTCCATAGTTTCCCAGCTTGGGGAGAATTCGGAGAAGTAATAAAATACGTGATCACAGAAAACAATAATTAGTAAAGACTTGTTACACAGAAAACAATAATTAGTAAAGACTCATTACACTCTGTTCATACTCAGTCCTGCGAGAGGGTTCTAGGTAATTTTGTCCGGTGCAATTTCGTCCGGTGCAATTTCGTCCCGTGCTATTTCGTCCAATGCAATTTCGTCCCGTGCTATTTCGTCCCGTGCTATTTCGTCCAGTGCGATTTCGTCCGTTTAGTCAATATAATTTATTTAAAGCTAAAAAAAAGGAGACAATTTCAAACAAAGTATTTATTAATAGTAATGTTAAAAAATTAAAAATTAAAAATTGTGAATAATCACTGCAATTCGTCTAAAAATTGTATTTAAAATTCAATCTCATACTTAAAAATAGAGACAAATTCAAATAAAGTATTTATTAATAGTGATAGTAAAACAACTTAAAAATTAAAAGGTGTGCATAACCACTGCAACTCGTCTTAAAAATTGGATTTTGAATTCGCTCTCATACTTAAGGACGAGGTTCCTCAATCTGGCATCTATCACTTTGTACTTCTTCTTTGTGGCGTTTTCTTCTCCATCAAATTGAATTATTTTCAACTGGGCCAAACTCTCTTCTCCCTGTAGTGCTTTTAGCATCTTCCAAATATTTGGATAACTGTTCGTTATGGAACTTTACAATGCATTATGGAAGCCTTCAATGCTATTATTGGTACCTGGTAAGCCTTGTAAATTTCTACTGTGGACATTCCAGATTTCTATTGGGAACGTTGGTGCAAGTCTTCGTTGTCTAGCTCCTCGTCCTCTTAGTCCTCCAATGTAGAGGGTTTCAAAATAACTTACAAACTCTTGAGGCAGATCATCGTCATCGATAAGACTTAAGAAGCCTTCAATAACGTCGGATATTGGTAGAAATGCCAAAGCTGTAAAGCATTTTATTTTCAGACAAAATTCATTATTTATCTGTATGATATCTGACTTTTAATCCAAGATCGACTATTTTTCTATATATATTTTTGGCCAGATGAAATAAACCGCAAGTAATTACGACATTCGGAAAAACACTCTCAAATGCCTTTAAAGAAGCTTTTTCAAAATCTATCATCAATGACTCTGGAGTCAAATCAGGATAGAGATCTTTCAAAGTTGAAAAAAGCCGGTCGTAAGCATCTTCGGTCTTATTCGGCAACAAAGCAAACAATCTTGTTACACTTTTCTTTTCTATGACAACATGAAGCGTAAACAATTGATAATAGATATCAGAGCAACACTTAAACGTTCCATCACAAGCCCAATTTTTATTGCACTTCAAATCAATCATCCAATCCTTTTTTCAGTAGCGAAAATTAATATTCTATTTTCATCATTAGAACCACTATCGAACAAAAGAAATTTTTATCCGTTTTCTAAAAATGTGAAAGACTCGGGTATACTGTAGCCGTTCCTTTCCTTTGGGATTGGTAGTGCATTTTCCTTCTGTTGCCTCCAGTTTCTAATATTTCGTCCAAGATTTTTAATTGATGGCAGTTCTGCTCGTGATAAGTCATCCAGGTTCGAGGAAGCATTAGCAATTAATGATCTTGAAGATTGTTGAGAAGTAATTGCCTTTTCTTTGATGTCATTAATGACCTTATGTGCAGTAGGTTTCGCCGCAGACGCGCAATGTTCATGTGCGTCTGTTTTCTTGCATATTGTGAAATTCGGATCATCTGGCATAGTATGGACTCTAGCACTGCAATTTTTCACTTCACATCGCCAATATGTCTTGCTGCGGTCACTATTCTTTGAATGAAAGCTGTAGATGTAATTTAAATCATCTACCAACTTTGAGCCACCACGACTGCTTTTAATTGTATATGGCATTTTTGGGTTTCAACTTCAAGCTTTCTTTATAAGTGTACGAAAGGAACTAAGTTGAACTAAACTTTCTTATCAGCATTACAGCTTTCTTTACAAGATCACGTACGGACGAACATAACTGCTTGTCCCTAGATCATGTACGGACGAACATAACCGCTTGTTAAATTTTAGCGACAATAATTTTTTCGTTTTTGTTTACGGGACGAAATTGCATTGGACGAAATAGCACCGGACGAAATAGCACCGGACGAAATAGCACCGGACGAAATTGCACCGGACGAAATAGCACCGGACGAAATTGCACCGGACGAAATTGCACCGGACGAAATTACCGGCCACGCTGCGAGAGAGCTGTACAGGAAGTCTCAACTGCTTCCCAAGCTGTGTACGGTCACGAGAGGAGAGATGGGTGGGTGAGAGCCAGGATAGACCATCGAGAAATGCTCCCAATGTTCAGGTCGAAGCAGGACATACTTAAGAGCTTTTCAGGTTCGAGTGGCTGATGAAGAGGCTGAAGCCATCGTTAATGCTCATAAGAGCTGAAAGTCCTCATAAGATCATAATATAAGATCTTATGAGGCCACGTGGAGGTGGCAAGTCTCCTGCTACTCGATCAGAGTAGAGCTGGTGAGCCGCGCCTATTCTTTGAAGAAAAACTTAAAATTCTTAAGTTTTACGTGAAATCTAGACATTTTTTCAGCACCCAGAGGTGTTGAAACACGCAAGAAAGCAAGGATGAGGTCAGAAAAGCAGCTTTTAGACTAAATCATATGCAGAACAGCTGCGCGCTTTGGCTTCGGTGCCCTGAGGCTGCGTTGGGCAGCCTTCAAATCAGAAAATCGCGATTTTGACCATGAAAATGAGATTTTTCGGAAAAGTTGCAAATAATAAACCCATCTTAGAATTAATTTTTACACAGGAATACATATTAGCCACTTTGTTTTTCCAAAATTTCAACCCTGAACCCAGAGTATGATATGCCCTATTGCCCCACCTAACAGTGAAAGATGGGTGGGAATACCAAAATTTCAATAAATTTAATATGTACATGAGAACCTTCCTGTCTTCTAGTTTTGCAAATAAAATATAGTGGTTCACCCTATCATATGCCTTACTTATATCTAGGAAACAGCTATGAATAGTTGAATTACTGTCAATGTATTTAGATATTGTTTCTTTAAGCACATAGATACACAGGTCAGTTGAGTGGGACCTTTTAAAGCCAAACTGATTAGGAGATGTCCATAGGAAATCATTTAACCGACGTAACGATTTTTTCTAGTAGTTTCGAGAAGCAGGAAGCGACAGCAATAGGCCTGTAATTATTGCTGGACAGAATGTCTCCGTACTTATTTTTGACCAGGGGCAAGATATATACCCTCATGAACGCTGCAGGGGTGTGTATATATATACACACTCGGGAAAACTGTTTATGTAAGTTTATGGAATATTAATTTACAATATATATATATATATATATATATATATGTATATACAAAGGTGGGCAGGACCGAGTTCCAAAAGGACCGAATTCCAGGAACTCGGTCCTTTTTAAGGACCGTGAGCGGGAAAGTCGGTCCTTTTCTCAGTGAGGACCGAAATGAGGAGCGACGGTCCATTTTTAAGCAATTCCGGACGGTCTTTTTTAGTGATTTTAGTGTGTTTAGTGATTATTTGAAGTTCTAAAGAAGATGGATCGTTTCCTCCAGAAGACTCAGAAAGAGACTGAGACTGAACTGAAACTTGTTTCAACACCTGGCACCATCCAGTGCCGCCGTGGAGAGGCTCTTCTCTTTGGGGAAGGACGTCCTCAAGCCGAAAAGGTCAGGGCTCAGTGACAGCCATTTTGAAATGCTAGTCTTCTTGAAGGGAAACTCAAGCATTTAACTTAATAACTTTTTTTCATCATTTATGTATTGTATTAATTATAATTTACGTTAATAAAATTAAAGATTTCCGGTGTCTTTAATTTCATTTTTCATTTTAATAACATTTTTCACTTATATTATATATAAGGACCGAGGACCGAGTCGTTCCTAGGTCCTATCTTCAGAAAGGACCGTGACCGGGACCGTCGGTCCAGTTTGAGGCGAGGACCGGGACCGTCGGTCCTTTTTGAGGCCCGGGTGGCCACCTTTGTATATATATATACACACACGGGAAAACTGTTTATGTAAGTTTATGGAATATTAATTTACAATATATATATATATATATATACATTCAACTGCAAAGAACACGCAGTATAAATAACGTAAAGAACGACGCTTGTATAGGAGATATTCCGCGCAAGACGAGAAAGAGAAAACAACAAATGAAAAAATGAAGTACCACCTGGGAATCGAACCCGGGATCTTCCGATTGCCGGTCAGACGCGATAACCACTACACCATGGACTCCACTCTTCCAAATGCCGTAATTCCTCTACATACTCGCAGAAACCAATGCCCCAAGGGGGCACCTCCCGCTTGCCGTAACATTATATACATTCAACTGCAAAGAACACGCAGTATAAATAACGTAAAGAACGACGCTTGTATAGGAGATATTCCGCGCAAGACGAGAAAGAGAAAACAACAAATGAAAAAATGAAGTACCACCTGGGAATCGAACCCGGGATCTTCCGATTGCCGGTCAGACGCGATAACCACTACACCATGGACTCCACTCTTCCAAATGCCGTAATTCCTCTACATACTCGCAGAAACCAATGCCCCAAGGGGGCACCTCCCGCTTGCCGTAACATTATATACATTCAACTGCAAAGAACACGCAGTATAAAATAACGTAAAGAACGACGCTTGTATAGGAGATATTCCGCGCAAGACGAGAAAGAGAAAACAACAAATGAAAAAATGAAGTACCACCTGGGAATCGAACCCGGGATCTTCCGATTGCCGGTCAGACGCGATAACCACTACACCATGGACTCCACTCTTCCAAATGCCGTAATTCCTCTACATACTCGCAGAAACCAATGCCCCAAGGGGGCACCTCCCGCTTGCCGTAACATTATATACATTCAACTGCAAAGAACACGCAGTATAAATAACGTAAAGAACGACGCTTGTATAGGAGATATTCCGCGCAAGACGAGAAGAGAAAACAACAAATGAAAAAATGAAGTACCACCTGGGAATCGAACCCGGGATCTTCCGATTGCCGGTCAGACGCGATAACCACTACACCATGGACTCCACTCTTCCAAATGCCGTAATTCCTCTACATACTCGCAGAAACCAATGCCCAAGGGGGCACCTCCCGCTTGCCGTAACATTATATACATTCAACTGCAAAGAACACGCAGTATAAATAACGTAAAGAACGACGCTTGTATAGGAGATATTCCGCGCAAGACGAGAAAGAGAAAACAACAAATGAAAAAATGAAGTACCACCTGGGAATCGAACCCGGGATCTTCCGATTGCCGGTCAGACGCGATAACCACTACACCATGGACTCCACTCTTCCAAATGCCGTAATTCCTCTACATACTCGCAGAAACCAATGCCCCAAGGGGGCACCTCCTTTCATATATATATATATATGAAAATTATTTCACGAAAGTAACACGTGAAAAAATATTTATGATGAATAAAACCACGAAGGAAAGGAAACACAGAGTGGTGCTCAAGCGCTTTCGTCTAATGACATCCTCAGGAACACTGAAGTAAATAAAGTTCAAGACTATATATAGGTTACAAAAAAAAATATAATATATATAATAAATTAGAAATAAAAATTGTGGGAGGAGCATACAAATTTGTAAGGAAAACTACCAATTTTAGCACTTTGCCCGAATTCAACACAAGATCAAATGGATTGTTTACAACCAGTTTTATAGATAATGCCTGAGTGGTATATAGGTCACAAAAAAAATATTAAAAAAATAAATAAATAAATAAAATAAAAATAAAAATTGTAAGAGGAGCATACAAATTTATAAGGGAAAATTACCAAAGTTTTAGCACTCTGCCCTTCTTGTCTAAATCCATTCTGAACGAATTCAAAACAACGGGATCGAGTTGAAAAAGACCTTTGCTCATGTTAAAGTTATTTGTAAGTTGGATAATAGCAGACTCAAGAATATTTCTATTAACAATGTTGCTAGAGTGAAACAAAACTGAAGCATTATTCCAATCAATACAATGGGATAACTCTGACAAATGGACAAAAAGGGCACTGGACGACTGTTCCTTTCTAACGGAATATTGATGCTGTTTTACACTCGTGTGCATATCCTTTCCCGTCTGACCAATGTAAAAGGAATCACATTGTTTACAACCAATTTTATAGATAATGCCTGAATTATTGGTAGGGCTATTTTTTACTATTATATTTTTCACAATATTGTTATATGAAAATAATACATTAATATCAAAAAGTTTAAGTACATTAGCAATGCCTAAAAAGCCCGGGAAAAATGGAAGTACTGAAATATTCTTTGACAAAGTGAGAGTGTTATTATTCATACGATAGAAGGTTCGTTTTGCCTTGTTAAGACAAGATTCCATAAACGCTGGTTGGTAGCACAGATCACTTCCAATACCGTTGATTTTTTCCAATTCGGCATCGATGTATTCCGGACTGGCGATCCTAAGAGCGCGGAGAAACATTGAAGAAAATATGACCTTCTTAATGGGGGTGTCATGTCCAGAGTAAAAGTGTACGTAGGACAATTTTTTTTTTTTCCGATAGATACTAAACTTAAAACCTGGGCTTTCCCTCTGTACACGCATATCCAAAAACGGGATTGAGTTGTCTTGTTCCACTTCTAAAGTAAACTTAATGGAGGGGACTTGATCATTTAACTGAAGGAGGAAGTCATCCAGGTCACGATTCATGGGCCAGATGAACAAAATATCATCGACGTACCGCAACCATGGGATGCCAACCCCCAGGATTCTCGGAATGTAAGTAATTTTGAAAAACTCGATATAAATATTGGAGAGGAGGGGCGACAAGGGGTTGCCCATGGCCATCCCAAACACCTGTTGATAATACTCACTATTGAAAGTGAATTTACAGTCTTTGATGCAAAGCTTAATAAGTTCCAAAACGATGTGTGCAGGTAGTGGCAGGTCATACTTATGTAATTCTCGGGAGAGAAAGTCAAGCATATCGTCAATCGGCACTTTTGTAAACAATGAACAAACGTCAAAACTGATCAATCTATCGTTGGTTTCAGTGCGTACATTATTCAGTTTTTCAGTAAGATCCATGGAATTTTTTACATATGAATCAGAGATAGTTCCGAGAATGGGGGACAAGACTTTGACAAGCCATTTGGAGAGTTTATAGGTAATAGAGCCCACCGAGCTAATAATAGGGCGCATAGGGTTGCCAGGTTTGTGGGTTTTAATAAGACCGTAAAGGTAGGGAAGAGAAGGTGAAGTGGACATGAGAAGCGGAATTAAGTCCTTATGATCTTTGAGAATGCGTTTCAAGCCACTATCGAATGATTTGATGACGTCATCCTGCGGGTTCTTCCTAAATTTTCTGTATGTGGCGGGGTCCTGGAGCAGCTCGTTCATCTTTCTAATGTAGTCCACTTTGTCCACAATAACTATGGTGTTAGCCTTGTCTGCTTTGGTAATATGGAGCTCACCATCTTTTTTTAATTGTGAGAGGCTATTGCGAAAACGTTTAGGAAAGTTATCTTCGTAAGTACTATTCGCAGCACTATAGACAAGGCCTTTAACTATGTTAACCAAAGACTGAGGAAGATTACACTGTTTTTCAAAACAAACAAGACTATAACAAATTTGTAAAGCAGGTTTTTTTTAACAATAAAAAAGGACATACCAAATTCAAGGGCACTTTTTGCATTGTCACTAATGTTTTTCGAAGAAAGGTTCAAAACACATTTTGAGCTTGCTTTTTTACTCCACTGACTATTTCGAATGAGACTTTTAATTTTGCGATCCAAAATGTTACGAGTGAAGAAGTTCTCCGACGCAACTCGTTGTAAATTTCATCAAACAAAGGTTGGATCCACGGTTGCGGAATAACGGTCACAAAATTACGTTTGGCAATGCGTAAATTTTTGAAGGCGGACCACTCATTTTGTCTGGTGACTTCAATATGTTTCTTTAAAATTAATCTGCTGAAGTTGTTGAACGGATGGTCGTCAATTTGTCTGAGGCGAATCGGAAGGAGGGACTTGGGAAGGACCTGCTCCTCTAGACAATTAGTAAGAAACTTTCGTCGGATACGAATTGCATCCCCCTTCATTAATGTAGAAAAAAACACGGACACAAACGGAGACAAGAGAGGGAACAGGAAAACTGTTTATGTAAGTTTATGAAATATTAATTTGCAATATACTGTATATATATATATATATATATATATATATATATATATATATATATATATAATATATATATATATATATATATAATATTATATATATATATATATATTAATATATATACACGGAGCTTTTCCTGGTGGAACTGGGTTCCGATACCTTTTATTTTCAACATGCAGAAGAAAATTTCATATTTTTATTTTCATAAGTAAATACACAAATGAAGGAAACATAGAATACTATAATAATGATCGAAATAAAATAATCGGTTTGATCCAGTACTTCTATTTAGAGATCAGTTAAAAAAATAACTTAATTAATTAGTTGTTGTTACTTTAAATGATTTGTTATGGCTAAATATTAAAGTAAACATCTGCTTTTATCTAAAATTTTATTGTCATCAATGAATATTAAGGTTTAAGAAACTTACGAAGAATTTTATTTGTCCTAAATTTGCAGAGAAAAATGTGCAATGCAAAACATTAAATATAATATTGTAATATATAATAAATAATTATTTTTTGAATACATATGATTTATAAGATGTAAATCATTAGTATTATTATTATAACTGACAGTTTATTTAGGTAGAATAAGAAGCAAAATAGAAACAATTTTGGTGATCTCTAAATAGATCATTGGGAGGATATGATAATGAGTCATACATTACGCAATCACTTGAGTCATACATTACGCAATCACTTGAGTCATACATTACGCAATCACTTGAGTCATACATTACGCAATCACTTGAGTCATACATTACGCAATCACTTGAGTCATACATTGCGCAATCACTTGAGTCATACATTGCGCAATCACTTGAGTCATAACATTGCGCAATCATTTGGTATAAAAGGAAGCTCTCCATGAATTAAATTTTATTTTACTCTTATTCATCACCCATCAACATGGATCGGCGAAGAAAACTTTGTAATTTTGAAAGAATTATGGAAGCTATTGAAGAAGCCGATGAACAAGGTGCAGATGATTTTTGAAGTTGTAATCATTCCACCTGATGTTGATCGTTTATCTGATGAAGATGAGGCCGATGAAGATGACCTTGGAGAAGCTACAGTGAATGATGTTCCAGGAACTTTAGAACTTCAGTACAATGTTGATAACTCATCCATAAACGAATCGCTTTTATCAACAAAAAAAAAAATTCTGACAAATATAAAACCTTCATGGCAAAAGAAAATGCCTATTTATAAGAATTTTATTACACAAAAAAACGATCATTTACAATGCTTCGAACAAATGAAGGAAAAATGTTTATTGATGTCACCTGTACAACTATTTGAAGTCTTTTTTTCAAATGAAGTGCTTGATCATATAGTGAAAGAAACAGTTCGTTATGCCATTGAACAGAAGAATAAAGGAGTATTTACTGTGTCCATGGATGAAATGAAAGCATTTTTTGGAATACTGTTATTCACAGGATACCATCGATTGCCCTCTGAAAGACATTATTGGTCAAATGAAGAAGACTTGGGCATTGATATTGTAAAAAGAGCATTGTCCCGAAATCGATTTCTTGAAATAAAGAGCCTTTTACACTTCACAGATAATTCTGAAGCTGAAAAATGCAAAGGAGATCGGGGCTTCAAAGTAAGAGCTTTATTCAATAAAATTAACAATTCGTTTCAGCAATTTGGAGTCATGGAAAAAAATGTATCAGTAGATGAAATGATGGTTGGCTATTATGGTCATCATTCCTTGAAACAATTTATTAGAGGAAAGCCAAAGATTTGGATATAAACTTTGGGCTCTATGTGGAGCTTCAGGATACTGTTACAAATTTGATTTGTATTGTGGAAAATCTTCAGGGCAGCTAAATGACGAATTGAATCTAGGAACAAAGGTAGTTCTCAGCATGACTGAAGGACTAGTAATGCAATATTCATCATGTGTATATTTTGATAATTTGTTCACATCCAGAGACTTACTTGTGCATTTACAAATGCAAGGAATAAGAGCCACAGGTACTGTCAGAGAAAATAGGTTGCAAGATTGTCCCTTGAAGAATGTAGACCAGAAAAAACAAGACAGAGGTTACTATAATTATTCATTTGACACACGGGGAGAAGTTCTGGTTGTCAAGTGGAATGACAATAAATGTGTCAGCATTGCTACTAACTGGGATTCTATTGAACCTGTACATAGTGTGCCGAGATGGGATAAAAAAGCAAAAGCCAAAGGAAAAGTTACACAGCCAAATGTGTTGAAGAATTATACCGCCAATATGGGAGGTGTAGATCACCACGATTGGCTTTTAGGTAAATATAAGACTGCTGTTAGAGGAAAGAAATGGTATTGGTTGGCCTCTGTTTACACGTGTACTGGATATGGTTGTAGTGAATGCATGGCTCCTTCAAAGATTTATACACAAGGAAAAAGCATCTGATCTCTTGAGTTTCAAAAGACAAATAGCTGTTGCATACATGAAATGCAATTCTGGGAGAAAACTCATGGGACGTCCATCGGTATCTACAAACTTGGATTCTAGATTTGACCAGAAAAGCCACTTTCTTGAAAAGAGAGACCAACAAAGAAGATGCCAAAATAAGCCATGTAGTGGAAGACCAAAGTCATTTTGTGGAAAATGTGGAGTAACTCTCTGCACCCCATGTTTTGAGCCGTATCATAATAAATAAAAACACCATTTGTCAATAAAATAAAGTAAACTAATTATTTTCGAATAATAAAGAATTTTTATTTTAGTGTTTATGCTTAAAACTTCTTTTTATGTTATATTAGTTATGTAATGTAATTATTTTTACATGTATTTTGTGGAAAATATGTAGTAACTCATAATAAATAGTAGTTATGCCTCTTCAGCATTTGTCAGTAAAATAAAATAAAGGAAATTAATTATTTCAAAGAATAAAGAATATTTATTTTAGTGTTTATATTATGTTGTTTATGTACTGTAACTATTTTTATAAGTTAAAATATATTTCTATAACTTTTTAATTTATACGTCTTTTATTCATGAATCCTCCCAATGATCTATTTAGAGATCAGGTCATAACTGGTCAAATAGGGCATATAGATACAACATGAATGTTTATTTTTGTTTAAATGCTCATTCTAACTACGTTTTAGCAAAAAAAAATTAAAAATTATTTAAAACAATAAGTTGGGCTTTAATGGGTTAACGCTTAACCTATTTAAGGTGGGGGGGGGGGTAAATCTGGCTGGGTGAACTGGTCGAAAGGGTAAATTACACGAAAAAGGTTCAGAACCGCTGGAACTTTGATCTATCAAAGACGAGTGCAAGACGGAGTCCTGTTGCGTCAAACTCCTTGAGGACGGTGATGACATCGACAATGATGTCCTGGTGAACATGAAACAGGACGAAGCTGGTCACTCGTCTGGCTAAGTAGATACGTCTTCAATCGGCGAAGAGTACTAAATGAGCGCTCAGCAATGGATATAGAGACTGGCATGGTCAGCAGTGGGTGTGGAAAATGGCGTGGATGTTGGGATAGAGTTCAACTGTGGCAATGACATTGTCCTGTAGAGTGGAGGGCACCTGGCTGCTGGTAGTGTCTTAGTGTCTCCAAGTGTCCCAGTTTGGATAATATTCGTTTTAACGCCCATTCAAACTTAATATTTTCAGTCAGATATACCTGTAAAGCAGTTCAAATGCTTTACAATGACGGTATTTTTTTGTTCGAGAACTTAATAATAACGGCGATATAGGTCTGCGCATGCGCGCTATTGTTTTACTCGCCCATGCGCGCCATGTTTTACTCGCCCAGTCTCGCTTAACACTGGAGTGTGGTGGGTGCGTTGTTACGTTATGTGGCCTTATAAAGAGGATTTATGAAAACGATGAGGCTGCTTTGAATATATACAGACAGCATGGCGTTATTCCAACAACCGTTGTTTGTCCAAACTGTAATAATGAATGCAAATTTCGTTCTGATACTAATTATTTTAGGTGTAGACATGTACAGAAAGACCGTAAGGGACGTAAGAAACAGTGTAATTTCTGTCACTGCTTTCAAAGGTACGTGGCAGTTTAACGCGCGCATTTGTCCTAGTACAAGTTTACTGTACATTTATGCATTTCTTACAAAGGCGCTCACGCAACATTTGCTGAATTTAAACTTAGAATGGGCAGTGAAGCCTGTGTTCAGTGGCGGATCTACTATGAAACTAATGAAGCTTAAGCTTCAGGGCCCCTAATCCAGGAGGGGCCCTGAAGCAACGTTTTTTTTAATGAGTGAATTTTTCAACAAAATCGATGGAGTTTTTTTAAGTGTTTGTTATTAAAATAAGGCTATTTTAGTGATAGAATCATAAGCCAATGGGTTGAAGTACTTAATATTGACCTTAGAATATGCTCTAATACCCATTTCATATGGCCTCAAAATGCCCCTGTAATTGGTCAAATTTCAAAATTTTCTCGGGGGCTTGCAGCGCCCGAACCCCCAGCTGTATGGGCTCGCTGAGCTCGCCAGAATCTATTCATAGTCTACATTTTGGCAGCTGGATCCTCGAATCCTTCGTTGGTGCACGGCTTAATAGTTCTATAGCTCAGCCCTTACGCTAGAGCCAATCGGAACCATAAAAAGACATCTGAATTCTCAATTCAGGCTGCACTCGTCTCGCTTGTGCATTTTAACACCAAAAATCAGATTTTCACCTCTTTATCACCCCACCACCCCGTTCTCCGCCATTTGGGCCTCGAGGTCATTGCAAGGGCAGCAAGGCCCTTTGAACCTTGTTGGATGTTGCCCTATTGTTGCTGGTTGCGAAGGGGCCCCCATAACAGTTCAAGCTTCAGGGTCCCAAAAATGTAGGTCCGCCACTGCCTGTGTTAATTGGAAATCATATTGTTCAGAAGTTTGCGAATATTGGCTCGGGCAACAAATGACAATTGGTGGGCCAGGCACAACTGTGGAAATTGACGAGTCCAAATTTGGCCGTTCAAAATACAATCGTGGTCGTACAATTGATGGACAATGGGTTTTTGGCGCATTTGAACGCGGATCTAAGCAATTAGTGCTTCTTCCGGTTGATAAACGCGATAGTGGCACCTTAATCCCTATTATTCAAAAACATATACGGCCAGGTAGTATTATTTATTCTGATGAGTGGCGCGCGTATTTGCGTTTGAGTGAACTTGGTTACGAACATAAAGCAGTGAACCATAGTCATAATTTTGTGGATCCTGAAACGGGCGTTCACACGCAAAACATTGAACGTATTTGGAAAGACATCAAGAGTTGGGTACTGAGGGCAGGAAACAAAAAAAAACATTACCTCCAGTATTTTGCTCGGTACCTTTTCAACAGAGCTTACAAGCCACAAGAACGGTTTCACCATTTCCTCAAATGTGTAGCATCTCTGTACCCTCACAGGGTCACGGATTAAAGCAGGTTGGTGCTTAGATTTGGTTAGATTAGAGGTTAGGTTAGGTTAAACTATTCATTTCCCGGGAAACTGGAGGTTAGATTCGAATAGTATGCATCGAATAAGACCAGAAAAACATATTTTCAAACACATACTCGAATGGGCGTTAAAACGAATTTTGACCGTCCAGTTTTGTGTCGGCTGTCGCGGGAGATGGAAGCAGAGTCATGCATTCGGATGTCACATATCATTCGGATGATATGTGTCAGGGTATAAGCCCTGACACATATCATCAGTCACTCTGTCGATGAAGGTGGGGAGGAGTACTGAGCGCACAGGCAAAGCATTGGTTTGCCCAGTCGGTCTTCAGTTGAGTGATGAGATGGTCGAGGAAGGGGATGTAAGCGTTCAGCTTCCAGTAGTCCTTGGGGTCAGAGACTGGAGTGTTCGAGCACTGTGTCTGTCGTCGTGCTGTTCGGGGAGCCCTGGGAGCCACGTCGACGCTGCTGGAAAAGTCACTGGCAGTAGTCCACATGATATCGTAAAAGGCTACATCTTGGCGCTTCTTCTGGAGGAAATTGACTAGTATTTGGGCTTATTGGGATGCATGCACGAGGTCATAGCCTTGGTCTGAAGCACTTTGCAAAGTGGCATCAAATACTTCAATTGGCAGCTGCTGACATGGAGGCAGATAATGAAGTCGAAGGAGAGGATGTAGTGAAAATATGATGCGTCGTGGCTGGTCTTCTCTCTCGGATGATGTAATGTGTTAATGGTGACAGGGAAATACGTGTTGACCTGGTCAACAGTTTTGCTTCGATAAGGTCACCGTATCTCACAGAACCTTTTCAGTGGAGGAACATCTGTGGCAGCAGCATGGATGATGTAAGCGATGATGAAGTGGTGATGAAGTTGAGAAGCTGGCCGACTGTGTTGTACATATTGCGGATACGTACGACCCTTCTAGGACATGGCCAAATTCAGGTGTCACTGCGGCAGTGGACATAGAGATGTCGCTCTCTGACACAGGTCTGGACACCACGGATGTAACCAGACATGTTGCCGGCGCCGTCATAACTCTGTCCAACCAACGTGAAAAAAGTGTTAGCAGCTGACGAGGAAGCTTCTAAACAGTGGCTGCATCCTCCAGCGCAGGACACGTCAACGCGAAGAGGCGACGTCAAACCAAAACATCAACGCGCTGGTGGCCAAACTTCCTCAAATCTCCGTGCAGCGGGCTGTCTACGGTTGGCCAGACTGGCAGTCGACGGCCTGTTGCGTGGCACGGTCAGAGTGCCGATCGGCTCCCGGGGCCGGACCTATTCTCAGCGTGCTATTTTTTCAATTACAGGGAACAATTGCGTGCTCCCCGAACTACTCTTACTCTCTGGCGACATTAAGACTAATCCAGGCCCCACTACAACTTACACATGTCACCATACACAAAGACATAGACACAATAGCACCATGAGACACATACAGAAGTATAATATTAACATATTACAGTACAACGTAGATGGCCTCACAAACAAAATCATGCAGCTTAGGGAATTCGTACACAAACAAAACATTCACATAGCACTTATACAAGAAACAAAACTAAAACGCACACACAAAACACCCACCATCCCTGACTTCACGGCGATCCGTCAAGATCGTACTGGGGGTAACGGGGGTGGACTCATCACTTACATACGTAAAAGCATTAGCTACACTGATGCTACCCAAAACATTACAAACACAATCCAAGCAGATAACACGATAGAAATACAGGCAGTTAACATTAAAACACGCGCAAAACACAACACCACACTAATCAACATTTACATCCCACCAGATAGTTCACCTCAGGTGCCAGCCAATTACAATCCACAGTTACACAATCTTGCCTCTCTCACTAATGTCATCTTAGGAGGAGACTTCAACGCCAAAGACACTAGTTGGTACCTGCACAACCAAAACAACACCAGAGGCGCCAACATAGCCACACAACTAAACAGCCTCTTCATTCTTAACAATACAGAAGAACATACACACATACCACATCAAGCAGGATACTCAAACTCCTCCCCAGACATAACGTTCTGTTCCCCCTCACTAGCAACACATACACAATGGAGAACAGAAAAACAACTGTCATCAGACCACCTGCCCATCATCATTACAACACATTCTACACTCTGCCCCAACAGCCTTAGGCACACTTACAGAAATTACAAGAAAGCTGATTGGGAACAGTTCAAAATACAGACTGAGGAACAATTCACCACATTAAACAGCACACCCATCATAAACATCGATACAACACTCAAGACATTTAATCAGATTATCAATAATGCAAACAAATACATACCCAAGGGCAACATTAGGAAATACAACCCAAATTACACTAGAGAAATAGCCCACCTCATAAGGCAACGTAACAACCTCAAACATAACACACAAACACCACACACAGAAGCCATAAAGCAGCAGATACAACAGCTCAACACAGAAATAAACAACAAACTCAAAGAAAAACAAACAGAAACATTCAGGGAATTCATAACAACACTAAACCACTCCACAGATACATACAGGCTATACAAGACTATAAACAGCATTACCCACTCTAACAGCGGCATTCACACCTCACACGCGGCTATCTGTCGCAGCCAAAATAATATCCTAACATACACACAACAAGCTAACATTCTAGTTAATCACTACGCAAAGATAAGTCACTTAAACAGAGACAACAACCAGAAACACGCAGACAAACAAACAGCCAGACACAAGAAAACCTACAGACTCGACACGACCATTACACCCTTCAATACAGACCAGACCACCAAGATCATCAAAAACATTAAAAATTCGAAGGCTACTGGACCAGACAACATATCTAACATACACCTTAAACACTTGGGCCCACAAGGAATACTAGCTCTCACAAATATCAGCACATATTCATACCAACACTGTATTATTCCTGACATATGGAAACAAGGTAAAATTATTACACTACTCAAACCAAACAAAAATCCAACAGAACCAGCTTCCTATAGACCCATTACTTTACTATGCACACCTTCCAAAGTAACAGAAAGACTAATCTTACAAATCACCAACCCACACATACCACTATCGCCTACTCAACATGGATTCAGACCTCACCACTCAACCACGACATTACTCACTAACCTGACGCAGCACATCATGGATGGCATCAACTCTAGAAGACCAGCTCAACGTACACTATTAGCAACAATAGACATTAGTAAAGCATTTGATGCTATCCCACGCTTCCCTCTCATAAACAAAATACTCAACACAAACATGCACAATAACACCAAAAGGTGGCTGAGCAACTATCTCTCAGGAAGATACTCACATGTCACATTTAATGGCAAGTCATCCAAAAACAAGCTTTTTCCGAACGGGGTCCCTCAAGGCTCTGTTCTCTCACCAACACTCTTCAACTTATACATGCATGACATTCCAACACCCATAGATAACAAGCTTACCTTATCATCATATGCAGATGATATCACTCTAACATCCACCCACAACAACATCGACACCGCTACAAATAACCTACAAACATACATAAACAGTATACAAGACTGGCTCACACACAATAGACTCAAAGTAGCGCCCACAAAATCAACCATCACCTTGCTTACAAGCAACACAAAAGAACACCAGGTAATTCCACAACTTACACTAAACAACATCAACATTCCACACACTCACAGAACCAAAATACTAGGTGTCACATACAACACATCATTATCTTTTGCAAACCACATTCAGGACATTAAAAACAAATGTACGTCAAGACTTAACACGCTTAGGGTACTAACAGGCACAAACTTTGGACACCAGCAGGAAACAAATCACTCATCTACAAACAATATATTCGCTCAGTTATGGACTATGCTAGCCCATGCTGGGCACCCATTATCTCAAACACACACATAAACACCTTACAAACAATACAAAACAACGCACTTCGTATCATTACAGGATGCACTCAAACAACACCAATAGAACACCTGCACACAGAAACAAAAATACTAAAAGTTAGGGAACATTTAGACATGAGGGGAACACAATTCATGGCAGCAGCGACAACTAACCCACAACACCCTTGCCACTACATGTACAATCATGCACCAACACTCGCACCATTAAGGTAACACCAGAGAGACATTATAACCAAATACTCCATTCCATACCACGCCCCACAGACATCACACAGTACAGAAAATACATACACACACACCTAACCCACAAAGCACTGACACGACTCGGTCCGAATGCGGTCCTAGGTGCGAAGCCGCCGCCCATTAACAGGTCAGAGATCAGCCTGAGCAGATCGGATCGAGTTAACTTAGCACGATTCCGATGTGGACATCACCCCAACTTATGGACATATAAACACAGACTAGACAACTCCATAGACGACACCTGCCACCTGTGCCAAGACACACCACAAACAATTGAACACATTATGACGGACTGTACCGCTCTAGCACAACAACGAACACAACACAACATCACGAGTGCGCTGAACCTCTGGTCCACTCCGGAGAGGGCGATCGGTTACCTGCGTGCCGCCGGCTTGCTCGATCAGGGTGGGCTGATCGGCTAAACAACAACAACAACAACCATCTTGTCGAGATCAAGGCCGAAGCTCTGCAGTCTGTTAGAGGATAGTGTCTGTTAGGGCTTCACTAGTGGTATCTCGGGTGCTGACAAAAGAGAGAAAGTATTCACTGCACTGGTATATATACAGGGTGGGTCGAAAGTCTGATCCATAGGAAAATTTTTATTTTAATACATAAATTACAACAAATGGTAAATACTTAAAATGAATATCAACTTTAACTCGTAAATGCGTATCCGTGATACTGTACAGTGGTTCGTACTCCAGTATAAACAACAAATTATAACAAATGCTCAAATTGGCGGCCTCTGACATCGAGACACTTAGGGATGGAAATTATGATTTTTAATAATTCTTCGAATTGAAGTTCTCGAGATGCGTGTTTCATTTGATAAACTTCTTGTTGACTTTACTGGACTATTCGTTAAAGTTTCACATACCATTGCAGAGGTATTTTCATCAGTTGCAGTTTTTGGACGACCAGAACGCCGTCGATCATGTACAGTACACTTCCTGTTTCTTTGAAACGTTTAAACAACTTGCCAACAGTCGCACGTGTTACTGGATGCTTATCAGGATGATTTCTATTGAATTCGGTAGCAACTTCTCTGTGTGTAGCGCCCTGTCTTGCGTACATGAGCACAAGTTCTACCCGGTCTTCTGTTGTTAGATTCGAAGCCATTTCTGGGCTGAAATAAAAACGTATTTGAGTATTTATACTGGAGTACGAACTACTGTACAGTATCACGGATACGCATTTACGAGTTAAAGTTGATATTCATTTTAAATATTTACCATTTGTTGTAATTTATGTATTAAAATAAATATTTTCCTATGGATCCAGACTTTTGGCCCACCCTGTGTATATATAATATATATATATATATATATATATATATATATTATATATATATATATTAGTGATGTAGCGGATGTCATTTTTTTCACATCCGCGGATGCGGATGCGGATGAGGATGTTTGATTTCAACATCCGCGGCTGCGGCTGCGGATGCGGATGTCTACATTTTCGTTATTTTTTAGGATATATTCGAGATTTGTTGTGTTTAACGTATATAATAAGTTATTATATAGAGAGAGCTGTAGCTATAATGTAGTATAATTGATTAATTGTACAATAATTGCCGTACTTTTCTCTGAACATATAAAATAATATCAAGCATCTAACTAATATAGAAATCAATTAGTGAATTCGTCTGCAAATAAATTCGTTATATTTTGTTGATTTTCAGCCACAATTAGAAACCATAATTGTGTTACCAGGATGCGGGACGTGAACCCAACTCAAATGCACCCCACCGACCTCTTTCCCCAACCTCCACCCTTATAGAAAGAGATCTTTAATTAGCTTGATAACTATTTATATTAAGTTTAAAGTTTTATTAGGCATATTTATAAATGAGTAATTAAAATAAAGTAAACTAAGATGTTCATCGTTTAATGTTCAAACTTAATTATAGGAAGGTTATGCTTAAGGAACATTAACTTTTCTGCCTTTTCTGCTGCCAGTCTGTTTCTCTTTTCATCATATATTAATCCAGCACTGCTAAATAATCTCTCGCTTGGTACGTTTGTTGGAGGACAGGCTAAATGTTTCCTTGCAAGTTTACTCAAGTATGGATAGATATTCTGCGTATTTTTCCACCAACTAATAGGATTGTCACATGCAGCCAGGCGTTTTTCTTGGTGATAGCTCTCGATCATTTTTACTACATCTTTTGACATCGCGTAGGTCTCGTCATTGCTGCTTGACTCAAGAAACTGAGAGACAGATTCTGTGATAGATTTGCTTGTTGAAGGTGTTGGTTCTGTCACTGAAACTTTTATTCTTTTGGTGGGTGGCGAAGCGACAGATTCAAGAGATTGAAGCTCTTCAACTGCTTTGCCAAGTGATGATTTAACTCGTTCTAATGTACTAGGTGAAAATAACTTAGCTTTGTAACGTGGATCTAAGTAGGTTGCAAGAGAGTAACTTCATACAAGAACAGCCTCTCGTCTTGTCGCTTGCATCACTTTTGCGCACAATGAACTAGTTCTATTAATATAGTAGAATTTGATAATTTCCGCTTATTAATGACGTTTTATCTCAACGGTCCACATCCGCACGACATCCGCAGTCCAAAGTGCGGATGCGGATGCGAGAAAATGTGCGGATGTTCCGCGGATGCGGATGCGGATGTGACCTACATCACTAATATATATATATATATATATATATATATATATATATACACAGAGATGGGCACGATCTTGATCTTGAAGATCAGATCGTGATCTTGAAGATCAAGATCGTGATCTGATCTTGATCTTGAAGATCACTTTTATTATGGTGATCTTGATCTTGATCTAAGATCACTTTATTTCTTGTGATCTTGATCTTGAAGATCACTTTAGACTTCAAGATCACTTTTAATTTCAGATTCTTAAATATGCCGCTATGCGAATGTCATTTGTTTTTTGTCCAAGCGACATCTGGTGGCAACTTTGTTCAACACCGACTGTTTATGTTTTCTGTTAGTTGGGTGACTTGCGTCATGCGTGGGCTCATGGAAGGTGTAGTTGCTGTGGAATTTAGGCTCGTAAAAAGTGTAATTTACTGTGCAATTATGTTAAAAGTGTTCTATTAATATATTATTATATATAGGCATAAAATATAGCCTATAGGTCCGTATTCATAATAAATTAATTCTAAACATATTTTATTTACAGATTGAATTTTTTAATAATGAGTGCAATTTTACAACTTCAACAGGCTCCCAAGGGAACCAAATATTCTAGGTTGTCACCAGAACAGTATTCAATATATTTAGATAACAATGTTGGTAATAAGGATCAATCTGTGCTATTGAACGGAAAATATTTTCAAATTGTCGAAAAAAACTGGAAACAGTATCAAAGTTATTTGTAGGCAGTGTACAAAGAAAACTACAATTCTGTCTGCTGGCCTCGACTCAACAAGCAATCTTCTGAGGCACCTCAGGGTTAGTACTACTTAGTAACTAAGTAGTAAGTAGCAACATTAACATAATGGTTCAAGTCATATTTTAAGTGACTGGTGCCATACAAGACTAATGCTACATTTACATAGACGTCCATTTGAATATATTGTGCACTTCAGATATTAATAGATTATGGACTAGTAACTACATTAAAAACTGCCGATATCCAACTATAATAAAACGCCAGGTGTATCTGTCTTTCTCTCTGTCTGATCCATGTCTGTAATTTCTCCTATTTAGTTACTGAAGGACGAAATTCGGCTTTCAATTTAAACATAGGATAAAATGCACTGATCATGGTGAAAATAATTTTAGTTAAAGATAACAAAATTTTAGAATCTTGTTAAGTATTAATTTCAACTAGAAGTTTGATACTCTGATAAATATTATAAGGGTGTTCAAGAAGTCTCTCCGCATGATAATAATTTATTTTCTTGTGCAGAAACTACATTCGGATCTTTTGGGTGAATATGAATCGGAGAAGAAATCTCGCAAGCGTCCAGCTAAAGAAGAAGATGCCAGCGGCAGCAATGCTGGCCCTGCCAAAATTGCCAAGCAGTCAACACTAAGCATGTTCCACATTTCCAAGCAAAAACCAGGACCACCAATATGCAAGGATATCCTTGAAAAGAAGATTCTCTCGCTTGTGGCTAATGGGCTCCTACCATTGAGCCTAGTTGAACTACATGAATTTAAGGATCTTCTTTCATGTTAGTATAACTCAAATATTTTGCTATTTTTTCCATAGCTAATATCTGATTAAAATAATTAATCATATTATTTGTATGAACATTAGACTATCGCTAGCCTAGCTAAATATTTTGATATTTTTTCCATAGCTAATCTATTGTATTTGTTTTAATTTTTAAATATTTTTTTCAGACGTCAACCCGGCTGTTCAGGTGCCATCTAGACGCACCCTGGCTAGATCTCTTGCAACAACAACCAGTACAATGAAGGAAGACATACAAGCAAAACTGGCAGCAGTTGACCATGTGTGTGTTACATGCGACATATGGTCAACTAATCACCGCAGTTTCATGGGAGTGACTGCGCATTGGGTATGCTATTGATTTAGTGTATTATTTTTATATAATTGATAAATTGACCATTGGTGATAGACTGATAGTCTGATAGACTTATAGTATAATCTTTTCAATTATTCGACATGTGTTCCTCATTCATTAATTTGGTGAGTCTTCATTTTGCTGTGATTCACAGTAATTTCACACTAATTCACTGATTCTGTCATCTGTCATTGTGTCTGATTCACAGCAAAATGTGGAAGAGTCCATATTCACAGGCTGTGAATATGGACTCTTCCACATTTTGCTCTTATGGGATGGGTCACTGATGTGGTGGTATGGTAGGCGACTCATCGCTGAATTGCCTCCTTTATATCACATAGTTCTTCTCTTCAACGTTTGGTGGCGCAGTTTAGCTGGTGCGTGTCTAACCAATATTATTAAATTAAGCTTAAAAAAATGTTCATACAAACATTGATTTTATATTCTTACATTACAGATCAGTGATGACTTGTCGCGAGGATCAGCTGCACTGGCATGCCGAAGATTTCGTGGAACACATAGCTTTGATAAAATTGCTGGAATATTGGACAGGATCAACTCGGAGCATGGTTTATCTTATAGAAAAGTTGTATCTACAGTCACCGACAATGCATCGAACATGGTGAAATGCTTTAAAGAGTTCGGTGTTCGTGTTCAGAATCGTACTGACGACATTGATGAAGATGATGCAGATGAAGATGATGATGAAAAAGATTCAGATGAAGAGGTTATCATCAGCAACTTTCCTGAACATTCAGGAGAGCATGGAGAGGAGTCAGTGAAACTATCATCCCATATTCGATGTGCCTCCCACACATTGAACTTGGTAGCAACAACTGATGCAGATAAAGGACTGAATTCACCTGGACTAAAGAAGATAAAGCATTCTGCAATGGGAAAATGTTCGGCGCTGTGGAATGCTGCTGGTAAACCCAAGTCAGCAGAAAAAATACAGGAAATAACTGGCGTCCAATTTAGGTACCCATGCGTCACCGATGGAACTCAATGTACGACTCATTAAGCCAAATATATAAACATAAGAACGACGTGAATGTAGCTCTTGAAGAACTGAATCTACCCACCCTCAAAGACAATGAATTGGAATTTATTTCAGAATATTTGTCTGTTCTAAAACCAATTGCAGCAGCCCTCAACAAATTACAGGCAGAGAAAGAATGCTACTACGGTTGTCTTCTTCCAACAGTCCTAGTGACTCAAGATGCCCTCGCAAGATTGGAGCCTATCCAACCAAACGACCTGCGCTTGAGACACTGCATGCCATTACTGGCAGCAATCGTCTCTGGCTTCAATGCCAGATTTGGTCATTTTTTGTCGTTGAGCCCCGAGGTAACCGATGCCGTTTTGGCCTCAGTATCTCATCCGTATTTCAAACTTAGATGGATATCATTGTTGCAAGGGCTTAATTTCGGCGATCATGAAGCAATCAAGTCTCAAGTAAAAGACAAGCTGCAAATGGCTGTAAGAAATTGTAATTCTGACAGCAGTGGTAATAGTTCGGTGAACTCAGACTCATCATCTGAAGACGATTTCTTCAGAACTATGGACGGCTCATTCTCTGCTCCTAACAACAAGGAAGACTTGGAAGTCCTCAATTATTTGCAGGACACCAGTAAGGCACTCGACTCTTTAGATAGGTATCCTGCTATAAAGAAGATCTTCAAGAGGTATAACACCACGCTACCTTCCTCTGCACCAGTGGAACGGTTGTTTTCGTTTGCTGGCATGGTTCATAGCCCCAAACGAAGTCGTCTCTCGGATGGTAACTTTGAACAATTGGTTTTGCTGAAAGCAAATGTTTACAGCGGTTGAACATTAAATTAACACTCTTAACTTGCGGTTTTTACCCTTATATTGTCAGTAATTGCGTACTGCAGTAAAACTGTAAAATTAAATTCTATGTAAAAAATGTTTTATTATATGCTGACCATTCATTGATATGGGTTATGGACCTGGTGAAATGAGAATTGAGAAAAATAGAACTAAAAACTATATGTAGGTCATTTAATAGTTTTTTCTTTGCTGATAAGTTATGATAATACTAAGTTTTAAGTTTACCACCTGAAAAACTGAAAGGGGAATCGTCAATCCCCGTGGTTTAGATCAGGTGACATGGGTAGGATGCGATGCTTGTATTGTCTCAGCGCTCAGGGGAGTATTAGGAGTGATACTTTTCAGGAGTGATTAACAAAATAATTTGTTTTTGTTTACTCTACAAGAGTACAACTTTTTTCAATTCATATAAAAGTGATCTTAAAAAGTGATCTTGAAAAGTGACCTTCAAGATCACGATCTTGATCTGGATCTTCAAGATCACATTTTTCTGGTGATCTGATCTTGATCTTCAAGATCACATTTTTCTGGTGATCTGATCTTGATCTTCAAGATCACCAAAGTTGGTGATCTTGCCCATCTCTGTATATATATATATATATATATATTATATATATATATTATATGCCAATAAACCTTTTCATATATATATTGCTCCTTCGTAATATCTATGACGGAGAATATCTACAGCCTTTCGTGCAATCTGAACTACTAACTTATCAAAGGAGACCCAAAGGAGACCCAAAGAAGCGCCTTAGCCGCTGAAATCTGGTCAAAGTCGACACTCGAACCCAAGACCTTCAGATTAACAACCCGGCGCTTCATCACTAGGTTGTTCTGGTAGGTAGGTCAGCAAGAGCGACGCGAGATGCGACAAAATTTGTTTGGCTGCATGTTTAAATTATCATATGTAGGGAAATAGTTGTACTGATATGGAAGCATATGAGATAAACGTAAGAGTAAAAACAAGAAGAGAGAGAATTGCGATTGACTAATTTCTTAATTTAGAAATGGTGAAAGCTGATAATATTTTAGGATGAAATTTACAAATTTTAATTTTATGTTTGGAAAGTAGCGTTTTTTACTATATGTAACTATAATCTCGTATAATTACAAAGTGTCCTCATCTCATTCATGAGCTGTCATACTAAACGAATAGGCTATACGATAATCTACACTTATGCTTATTGTTTACATTTACCCAGTGGTGGGCACCGTTAACCAAAAAGTTAACTTCGATAACGATAATCCGTTAACCTCAATTTTTAACTCCGATAACGATAATCCGATAATTTTACTACAAAGTTAACGGAAGTTAACGATAATCCGTTAACGATAACTATTTCTTTACTAACATTTAAAAAAATCAAGGAAAAAAGCTTTAAAACCCATAGAAAATGTTTATTTATGCAAATCGAACAATAATAGGTATTTAACTGTATTTTTCAAGTTTTGCAACTTTTTTGCTTAATAACTTTTTTTTTTATTTTTATAAAAAATGTACTGATTACATGTTTTGAAACCCTTGTAACCACTAACCATTAACTAAATTTTAATTTACCAGAGAATTATTATGGCGGGAACTGAAAGGTAAAATTAAATTTTAGGCACATTTATTAAAGACTATGACACAATGTGCTGGTTGCCCTTCAGAAAGACCAACTTCTCAAAGTTAGGCCCAACTGCCAGTCTTGACCTCTTGGGCCTCAGGATGTCCTTGCCGAGAGAGAAGAGCCGTTCCACTGCGGCAGAGGACGGAATTGGCAGACTGAAGTTATGGCGGTTTGAATTCATTCGCGGAGCGGTGATCTTCCGTGAATGACTCCTCGCAGTTAACGTGTTAACGGACTTTAACAGACTAAATATCGAGTTATCGGAAGTTAACTGGTCCGATAACGATAAATGGAAATTAACTTCCGTTAATAGTCCGTTAAAAAAAGTTAACTTCGTTAATTAACTGTTATCGGATTAACGCTTTAGTGCCCAACACTGCATTTACCATACACTACGCAGCTTTTTATCTTTCGGAACGAAATGAAAAGTTATATTGTTCTTGTTTCATATAATCTGTATGTTATTACAACTCTAATATTAAGCGCAATATGAAACAAATCCTGGCCCTTATCCGAAATTACCAACCATTCCAAGCACGCATTCACTGATCCCGACTTCTTAATTCACACTGTGAATGAAATTTATGAAATATCTTGAAGTGCTTCAACCTCAAGGGTGCGCTGCTCCCACGAAGTCCGCTCAACGCCACTCGATTAATTAAAACTGAACTGTATTTTGTAAAGTTTTCATGGACGGCGCTGCGAGTCAATTTTAGTATGAATGAGTGAAATAAGATTTTATGAGAAGACTTGGTAATTATATTATACTATGATGTACACTAGTGCCCTAACACATCTATTATATGCTAACAGAGCTGGGCAGTATTTAAATACATTTGTATTTAAATACGTATTTAAATACATTTGTGTATTTAGAACTGTATTTATAAATACTGTACATTGTTTTTCATGTATTTAAATATAGTATTTAAATACTTTAATGAGTATTTAAATACAATGTATTTAAATACTCAAAATATAAAAATGTAAATACTTTTACTGGTTTAATACACGTTCTGTACTAGCACAGTACGACGCGTCGACAGTGTAGTACAGCATGGTTCATGTTTCAACGTGTCAGTTCAATCAGTTGTGTCCACTCTTAGTCGAAAGCGGTTGATTTCTTTATCGTGTGCGTGTCATGGCTTCAACAAGCAAATTTGTATGTATTTAAAATGTATTTACAAATGTATTTAAATACAATTGATGTATTTTGTATTTAGTATCTAAATACATTCGTAAAATGTATTTAGTATTTAGTATTTAAATACATTTCTCCCATGTATTTAGTATTTAGTATTTAAATACATTCAATGTATTTATTGCCCAGCTCTGTATGCTAAATATATTTAAGATACACTTAAAAATTAAGCAAAGCATGGTCCTAGCGAACACAGATTAACTCTGTTTCTAGTTCTTTACAATTCTTTTGATATGAATGTCTTAAAAATTAACAAAAATTTAATGCCATCTGAATACACTCTTTCTCGCTTTGCTTTGTTTACATTAGACGTCACTAATTGTTCGTGTGAGTCTGCAAGTTTACAAAATTTTAAATTTTGTGCATCACTTCAATTTTTATGTTCCAGGTTTCGGTGTTGACTTATTCGTATTCAGAAATTGGTTTGCATTATAATTAATTACTGACGGTAAGCTTGTTCCATTTGACAGATATGGAAGAAGTGTTGAAACTTATGAATGAAAAGGATTTGATGGAAAGCAAAATCAAAGCATTATCAGAGATATTGGTTAAAAATGTAAGTTTAGTTAGGCTCCAGAGAGACTGAAACAACTTAAATTTGATCTCATTAAATTTAACGTAGGTACCGGTATTTAATGGTTAGGCTATATTCAATGTTTGGTTATTCGTTTTTTGATCCAGTCACACCCAGCTATAACAGCATTATATATTGAATAACCAATCAAAACTGAATAAGAAAATATATATATATTATCTTGTGCAAATTTGTATAAAATGTACTTTTTAAAAAAAAAAATTTCTACTTTCTAATATGTACGGTATGTATATAAATTTCGGTGGGTTTGTTTATTTTGGCTACCTTTTTTGGACTTTTTTGGAGATTTTTCTTGGCTTTTTTTGGCTACTTTTTCTTGCTTTTGCCTACTTCTTTCTGTTTTTTGTTAGTGTGGTGATTTTCATTCTACTGTTATGACGTGTCAATCTTGTGAACTTGATTTTGAAGACCTAATCCGCCTTGTTGGCCTCAATGAAGATAAAAGTTTAGATGTTTTTTCCAATCATGGCATAATTCCGACATCTGTGATTTGCCCTAAATGTAATACTGCCTGTATTTTAAGACAAGACTCGAAGGTGTTTAGGTGCCGTAAAAAAAATCCAAAAAATAAGTGTGTGTGGATTTACTGTTTCTATCTTTAAGGGCACATGGCTGGAACATTGCAACTTCTACCAGAAATATTTCGCACAATACTTGTTCCTGGCAGAACATCCTGATGATTCTACAGTTCTGCATCACTTCCTTACTGCAATTGCAGAACTATATCCTCCAAAATAAGGTGACTGGTTAGGTTAGGTTAAGTTAGGTTAGGTTGTATTTAGCACGAATGCAAACTTCTGGTCGATTTTGAGGTGTTTTGCACGAATCTGCTATCCGTTTCCTGTGCAGATGCGTAGTTTTCGAGATGATGATATCTCAAAAACTGCATTTGCACAGGAAATGGATGGTAGATTCGTGCAAAACACCTCAAAATTGACCAGAAAAGTTTGCATTCGTGCTAAACACAACCTAACCTAACTTAACCTAACCTAACCAATCACCTTATTTTGGAGGATATAGTTCTGCAATTGTAGTAAGGAAGATTTCCGGTAATGGGGACATTTATTCCTACGTAAAACCCACGATTTCACATCCTTCCACAAGCATTCAATGTTTTGTGTGTGGATGGTGTGGTCTTGGGGATCCACAAAATGTTCACTGTGATTAATTTGCTTATGCGTGTAGCCTAGTTCACCGATACGATCGTAGGCACGCCAACAATTGCTGATAATGACTGAACCAGGCTTAATAAATTTTTGAATCAATGGCAATAGGGTTTCTGCCTTTCTGTCTTTAATAGGGATAATAAATTTAGCTTTTGATACATGGTTAATGCCACCAAATACCCATATTCCTTTCACTATTCGTCCATGATCATATTTAGCACGGCCAAAATGCGACATCAATTTCAACAATCGCGCCCTTGCCCCCAATTAGTTTCTGATTGTCCATCCACTTTTCACACACTTCACAAAAAGATTTCCAGTTAACAATGGACTCACTACCTAGTTTTATAACTTTCTCTGCATAACGTTGTGAAAAATATTTTCGCAAATAAATATTTATGAACTGGAGGTTTTTATTCATTGAGAAGTTGCAATGTTCCAGCCCATGTGCCCTTAAATATAGAAACAGTAAATCCACACACACACTTATTTTTTGGATTTTTTTTACGGCTCCTAAACATCTTCGAGTCTTGTCTTAAAATACAGGCTATATTACATTTAGGGCAAATCACGGATGTTGGAATTATGCCGTGATTGGAAAAAACATCTAAACTTTTATCTTCATCAAGGCCAACAAGCCGGATTAGGTCTTCAAAATCAAGTTCACAAGATAGACACGTCATGATCCTAGAACGAAAATCACCAAACTAACAAGTAACATAAAGAAGTAGGCAAAATCAAGAAAAAGTAGCCAAAAAATCTCCAAAAAAGGTAGCCAAACTAAACAAATTAACCAAAATTTATATACATACATATTAGAAAGTAGAAAATATTTTTTTTATAAAAAAGTGGTACATTTTATACAAATTTGCACAAGATAATATATATATTTTCTTATTCAGTTTTGATTGGTTATTCAATATATATTGCTGTTATAGCTGGGTGTGACTGGGTCAAAAAACGAATATTAACCATTTCCTATTTTTGGTGTTTTTTCAATATATATATATATCAACTATTTGGTGAATATTTCTTATTTTTGGTGATTCTGGCTACTTCTGCGTAATTCAATTTGTCCTGTTTTACAAATAAATCATTTTTAGCAATTTTTCGTCTGTTCAGTTCGGTCTTTTTATGACGAAGTATGACATGTCAGTTATGCATATTTGATTTTGAAGACGTGATCCGCCATATTGCCCTCGATGAAGACAAGAGTTTAGACCTTTTTTTCAATCATGGAATAATTAAGACATCGTGACCTGCCCTAAATACAATAGTGCTTGTATTTTAAGAAAATACCAGGTCTTTAGATGCCGTAAAAAAAATCCTAAAAATAAACGTGTGTCATTTCAGTTTAAGGGTAGGTGAAATTTAGCAGACTACCCATGCAAGGTTGGCACATGTTATTACATTATCATTTGTGTAATTTAGGTCTCGGGGGTACGGGGGTGGAGCCCCTGTAAAGATCATGCATCACAAATTGATCGGTCCTAATGTTTTGCAGACAGTTCAGTACGTGACATTGGTTAGGTCAACTGTACGCCCTAGATGATTGGTTAGGTTAAGTCATGATATTTTTGTTTAAATTCGTTGTATAAACAAAAATGCAGAGTGCAAACTTTTTTGGTTAATTTTGAGGTGTTTTGTACAAAACTGCCATCCGTTTCCTGTGCAAATGCGTAGTTTTCAAGATGATGATATCTCGAAAACTACGCATTTGCACAGGAAACGGATGGCAGATTCGTGCAGAGCACCTCAAAATTTACCAGAAAAGTTTGCTCTCATTATAAAAAGAGACTGGGTCAAAAAACGAATAAATACCCAATGTTTTCCGGGAGGTAATATTTCCAATGTCAATGAGATGGTGAAGTTGCTCAAAAGCCAAGGTGAACTTATTGTGCCTCCATAGGTATAAGTAATTTAATTACCAAGTAAGGACAAATAAGAGGTTTAAGTTAATTAATTCTTTCATTCCCGGCGTGTATTAAGTGCGACATTAACTTCGCAAGGTTTTTTTAACCCTTATGCAACATTGATGGGCATTGGGCAATATCCTATTTTGGCATCCCAAATTATTCAACTACCCTAAAACAAATGGTACTCCAACACTTTCATATTACTTGTTTATGTTAATTAGGTTAATTGACCACCTGGTTAGGTCAACTGTATGCCCTTCTCGATTAGTTAGGTTAAAAGTTTTGATATTTTCATTAGTTTAAACAAAAATATAATGGGTAATAATCTACTTGAGCTCCTGTCTCTCCAATTTTCATAAATTATACATAGGGAGCTTCGTTTCTTCATTAGGAATGCGATTTAGACAGTCTCTAGTAAGGGAAATGCTTCAGAACCTAACCTAAGAAAATCTAGAGTGTTTTAACCAAACTTTTCTGGTCAATTTTGAGGTGTTTTGCACGAATCTGCCATCTGTTTCCTGTGCAAATGCATAATTTTCGAGATATCATCATCTTGAAAACTACGTCATAATTCTATCACAAGCACCACCAAACTGAATCCAATTGAAAAAAAAAAATAGCCAGAACAAAAACCACCAAACTAAAGTTGCAGAGTAGTGAAAAAATAGCCCAATCAGGAAAAATATTTTATGAAAAAAGTATATTATAGCCAAAATAGGAAATAGATTTTATTAAAAAAAGTATATTTGAACAAATTTGCACAACATGAGATATATATTTTCTTAGTTTTGAATGGCAATTCAATATATTATACTGTTTTAACTACACATGAGTGGGTGAAAAGCTGAATATTAACCCAAATCTGCCATTGGTTTCCTGTGCAAATGTGTAGTTTTTGAGATATCGTAACATAAATATATAGATATGTTCATGTTATGAGATCTCATAAACAACGCAGCATCAGAGGAAATGTGCAAAACACTTCAAAATTAACCAGGATAGTTTGCTCTTGTCTTTTTCTTTTAAACTAACAAAAATCACTACTTAACCTAACCAATCATCAAGGGTGTACAGTTGACCTAACCAGGCATTCAATTAACTTAACAGGTTGATATTGGTTATTTCACCTAAATATCTTCTGATCTTTTCGAATTAGGCGCACTCTGTCACATTTTGGGCAAGTTAAGGATGAGAGAATAACGCTGTAATTGATAAAAACATCCAATGCTCTGTCTTCATCGAGGGCACATGATGAATCAAGTCCTCAAAGTGGAAATCTCACAAATAGCACGTCATAATTCTATCACAAACACCACCAAACTGAATCCAATTAGAATTTACATGAATACTACAATTTTGGAAATTTGGCCAAATTGACAATTTTTTACTGAATAAAGATAAATCATCAAATGACCATATTTTCTGAATCCTCTCAGTGAAAGAAATCCTCTCAGATACTTACCAAGTTGATCGGACAAGTGTTTTAGAAGTTACACTCACCTAGAAATAACATTAAAATTTAAAATACCGTATTTGTCCCCCGTTATGGACGTAATCATAGCATCAGTAGCTGGCGCATCCTAAAATCCCAATTACACACACACACGCTATGTCTATGACCAATATTTTTACTAATCACAGTTTGCTTTTTACAGATCAACTGTGTCAATTGATTCTTGTTTGATAAGTCTAGACTTTAGTACAATGGATAAACTGTTAACAACCAGGAGTGGGAAGACTCTGAAAGTTACTTATTCTGGAAAAGAGAAAGCAGAGTTATTCCAGCTCAACTGGTACAGATTTCAGAAAGTTGGTCGGGTGACCATCTCCGATTTTCTTCAAATTTTCAGGGTTGATTCATACACCATTCAATAGCTTAAATCTAAAATTTTAGCTTCCTCAGTCAAAAACGTTTAATTTTATGGTCGGTTAAATGGCCCCCACCTTTGACAAAAAATGTCCATGTTGGGCTTGATTGGCCAACGCCTTCATTTTGAGAGGCCTTGAAAAGTGTCTTCTAATAGGAGTAGAAGCTTCAAGTTTGTCATGCCAATACAACTTCTGGTGGGCTTTTCAATTTTGTAAGCTAAAAGGCTGTGGAACAAATTGTTTCTGAGTTACAAGGGCTTAAACATGGCTCCATTTTGAAGCTTGCATCAATTCCTCCCACTTTTACGACTCTACCATTTTCAAAAGTTTTAGTTCTACATCAATCACAGCTGTTTTAATACTCCTAATAGTCTCTATGGGTTGTAAATTTATGAGTAAAATAAAAAAATAACCAAAAAAGGATTTATTTTTATTTTTAAAAATTTCCAAAAGTTGATATTTTCACAAAATTTGCAAAATTAACATCAACTTTGGGGCTTAATATAAAGGTGTCTGAAATTAGTCAGGGAGTTGATACTTCTAGTAAAGAAAGATACATATGTGTACAAAAACATATATTAAGGAATATATCTCAACTCAACTCCTTCATATAGTTTTGGCTATTCAAAGAAAAGTACTTTTTGTGAAAAATTCTGAATTTTTTCAAAATTTTGAAATGTTTAAATTTCTTTTTACAATATTGAATTGTAATTTTACTTCCATTTTATTACTTGGTAAGTTAATTCACAAATGTTAAATTATCAAATAAGTTTTACTCATAAAAAAGACATAATATATACACCTAGATTATTACTACATTTGCAGTTAACACAACAGATGGACCAGCTTGTAGGCTCAATACTTGGATCTACCTAAGTAAATCATGTAGAACCGTGTTCTACTGCTCTTTAAGCACTTCCTAGTAATTTAAATTATGTAGTTAGTACAGATAAACTAGCAGTAACCACCATTTTCAGTACAAAACCTTAAATTTAAGTAGCTTTGTTGTATTACTTCCCTTAATACAAGTGTACAGTACTTAGCTATATACAATAATGAATTCCTGAGTTTTTAAGCATGTGAATTATTGGCTATAAGTTCATATTCTTTTTTTAATGTGTTGTTTTATGTAAATTCGTAAGTAAACTTATATATAGCTAATAACTCTTATGTTTAGACACTGACTCAGGAATTTATTATTGTACTCAGGCTTTAAGTCTGATTGTCTTAAACACTCCATGGCCTCACAGCCATAAACTGGCAATTTATTATTCAGCTTGATACAGGTCTGTAGTTACTTAGGCTTTTTTAAAATACTCCTCAATTTTAGATAAACAATCATTTGATAACTTGTAGTCTCCCCATTTTCCCAGCAACTGTAGGTGGTTCAATTGAACACAAAACATGTTGGAATGGAATCCAGCAAACGTCCTCTTGTTCAGGCCATTTAAAAGGATTCTTTTTCATGAAATTTACTAATAGATCCTTCTCAGTATCACACACTTCAACTATGTTTCCAACAAACCAGTCACCTTCATAGAAACAGGCCACATATGTACCAGGTTTATATTGGTAAGCCACATTTTCTTGTGTAGCATTGAGGAAGGAAAGTTGTATGTTAAAGAAATTTTCATCACTAGAAATTTTGTACAGTTTAATGCCTGTTGATGAAGGTCTAAAGCAGTGATATGAACGGGTTCCTGGGATTGTCTTAATTAAGGAATACCTTTTTTCTAACTCAAATAAATTAGCATTTTCCTCAATTTTAGCTGAATCAGTGTACAGAAATTGTATACCATTAATATTAGATTTGCACCAATTGAACATCTCTTTTGGATTGGTGATGTGACCTTTACTTGTTGCTTGTAGACTTGCCTGGGCAACTAACCTTTTGACGGTGCTACCAACACTATCACAGGGCCTCTTTCCGTGAGAGGTGGCAAAAAAGTTCCATTCACATGTTAGTTGGAAATCTTTTTCATGTAACACTGAATTAATGATGTTTTTATAGTTTTTATATTGACTTCCTGCGCCATCGCTAAAGTAACAAATATGTTTTAGTTTAGGATTCTGACTTTTAAGTAATTTCAAGGCTTCACATAAAAAAGAATGAACTGCAGTTGTGTTGTGTGTAAGTGAATCTGATATTACACAAAAATTTGTAACTTTTAGTTCAACATCAACTTTTTGATAGCAGACTACCGGATGCAAGGTAGCCTGGGTATTGTCCCAGTGATGCCCTTGTACGGCATCCTGAATTATAAAACTATAGTTTTCAGAGAAGTCAACAAGCACTAATGCTGTAGAATCATTGAGGTTTTCTTTACAGTCAGACAAATATTTTGATTGGGCTTTTGCTATGAAATGGTGTACTTTCAACTTTTTTGCACTTTCATATATGTCTTCTTCTACATTCGAAACACTTTTTGTCATTGTGACCAGTTGGGTATGGTCTGTATGAAGCCACTGCTTAAAGGAAACCTCATCATCCATGTCATAATCATTGTTTTCAAAAATGGTAAGAAGCCAATCCCATAATTCATTTAAACCAGGACATGTTTTGCAGTTATTAATCATGCAGTTTCTGGTTTCAGTGTTGCAGACTATTTTCCCTAGTAACTCTCTTAATTCTACTTTGACGGGGAGTGATTCACATAAAAGTTTAAAGTTCTGGTGTATTTCACAAATGCATATATTGTGTGATCCTTTACTCCCCACACCCATACACCATTTTGGTCTCAGTTCAAAAAACTTTGATTTGGAGATTTTGTCGTTTGGATATTTATTTTTGTAAAGTGTGTATAATTCTCTGATATTTGTCAACAACAGTATTTTCTGCTTGTGAACCTTCCCTCGTGGTGTTTTTATTGATTTTGTAGTCTTTTTTACCAGGGCATTCTCTAGTATATTCATTGTTTTGGAAAAATTCTATCACTCTTTCCTTTATTTCATCGCTTATACCCTTGCTACTCTCTTTATTTCTCATTATAGGAAGGATACCTTCTTTTCTCTTTAAGGCCCTCACAGCATTAACCATTCTGGCTGACACTTCAAATTCTTTCATAATTCTTTCTCTGGACCAGGTTTTACCAATTGGAAGGAGTGTTAGAATTTGTATCTTTTCTTGTCTGGTACTAGTTTTACACTTTTCTTTCAGTTCCTCTATCATATGCTGATAACACTTTTCTTCCTCACTCTCTATAGGTTTCTCCGCTTCCTCATCCAAAACAGGGCTGTGGAGTCGGCACATAAAAAACCGACAATGACTCCTCAATTTTTTGTCTATCCGACTCCGACTCCGAAGGTATATTAATTCTAAATCTGCTATGATGATAATTACACAAGAGGCATTTCATCACCACCACGTGAATCATCATCATCTGTGGTCATTGTTACGGTAACTTTGTCTGTAGTAAAGAATCTTGTAAGTGGTGCTTGTCGTTCAGTAGATTTCTGATCTTTTGTTAACTTTGAAGTAGTTGGAAGGTTTTTATTACTATCTTTCTCAATGACAACTTCTAAAATTTTGGGATGGAAACACTGCAAATGTCTTTTCAAATTTGATGCTCTGGTTGGTGCATTTTTATCAGAGCCAGTAAAACCACTGATTTTTGCTTCACTTAATTTTTCATCATCATCATCATCTTCTATCATACACTGACACACGAAATGTTTCCCATCTGTGGTTATTGTAAAATATTAAAAAACTGCAGACTTTGTTAGAAGTGTCTTTGCCATTGTGAAAGGGGTTTTAGACTTGAAAGCTAAAAACTTATGAAATTTAGAAAGAACTCGAAATTAAATAAGCATTAAAAATAAAAAAATATTATCTGAAAAGAAAAAATGAATTAATGGCATTAGTGTCTGAAATGGAAAACATTGTTTATTATTATTTAAGTGGTTTAACCACCATAGCTGCCAGTGATATCACACACAAAAACATATTTTATTAAAATTTATATTGAGGTCGGAGTCGGTACATTTTTACCGACTCCGACTCCAGCACCACCAAAATTGCTTCCGACTCCGACTCCGACTCCACAGCCCTGATCCAAAATGCTAGGCTTCATATGAAGTACTTTTGACAGCTTTGATTTTGTTGATGTTTCAATTTGCTTTAGTTTCCTTTTCGCGTAAAACTTTCGATCTCTTGCTCTTACATACTTAATGGGTGAGCATTCTAGTGAACCTAACGTTTCGTCAAATGTCTCCTTAACTATTTCTTCTGGAACATATTCATCACTACCTGAGTCTTTTTCATCTTCAATCGTCTTGGCTCTAGAGAAGCATGTTGAGCAAAGTTTGTGTCCTGGTAATAAAGCTGCAAATTCAGAGCCTAGTGAACCAAAGTTAGTTGACACTACAAGTGATAATGTAGCTAACAGACATGGGGTCATTATCATTGTAATGGTAATTAATTATAATTACAAATCTCTTGTAATGACAATGTAATGATAATGAAAGAAATTTTGAGGCAATAATGGTAATGATAATGGTAATGAAAGGTCTGTAATGAATCATTACACATCATTACATTTTCATTACAGTGTAATTTCAATATATATATATATATACAGGGCGTCCCCCCAAAAAATGTATACACACTTTAACAGCTGATAGCTCAATTGATGTTTCTTTCTTTCCAAGTTAAACCCATTAGAATTAATAATGGCAGTCAGACTAAGCTTTGAACAAAGGAAATTCATTCTAAAATGCTACTGGAAGTGTGAAAACGCAGTTGAAGTGCAAAGACAGTTTAGGAGGGAGTTTCAAACAGATCCACCAACGTGACTTACCATCACTCGAATTAGAGATAAGTTTGAAGCCGATGGAACTGTTCAGAATGTCCACAAGAAGCGTTCCGGAAGACCACAGACATCGACAAGCCCCACAAAGCAAGAAAGAGTACTGGAAACGTATCACCAAAGTCCAAGAAAATCTGTGTGGCAAGCGAGTCGTGAGGTAGGAATTTCAGAATCGTCTGTCCAACGCATTTTGAAGCGCTGTCAATGGAAAAGTTACATTCCAAGATTAGTCCATGCTATTAATGAAGATGATCCGGACCGAAGAGTGGAGTATTGCGAGTGGTACTTGGCACGATGTGGATGTGGACTGGACGAAGGGGTTTCGTAGAATACCCTCCGCGTTCACCAGACCTCACACCACTAGACTTTTTTTATGGGGATACTTAAAAGACAAAGTCTACGCTATAAAACCTGCAACAGTCGTTGAATTGAGAGCAGCCATTGAACGAGAATGCACACAAATACCAAATGAAATGTTTCGTGATGTTTGCGATTCATTGCTTCGCGTTATCAGCAGTGCCTGGACGAGAACGGACGTCAGTTTGAAAACAGGCATTGACAAAACAATTAAATAATGTCTGTAGATTCTATTACATTTTGAAAATGAAATGTATTTTAATAAACACTGCCTTTATAATTATTTAAAGTGTGTATACACATTTTTTGGGACGCCCTGTATATATTCAAGCCTGGTCCCATCACCATAGGCATAATATAGATATGCTTGAAGGTGTGCAGCATAGGGCAACCAAGAAGACTGGAATACAGTGAAGGATTAAAGGAATTGGGCATGTTTAGTTTTGAGAGAGATTGTTTGAGGGGGAGATATGATACAGATGTTGAAAATGTTTTCACATTTGAACAGTTTAGATATAAGGAACTTTTTCTTATTTAGAGTCTGATGGAAGAATCAGAGGCATAGTAAGAAAATTAGAAAATAGACTTGTATATTAGATGTATGAAAATACTTTTGAGTTAGGTGTGGTAAATAGTAGATCCTTAATTTTAAGAAAAAAGTTGGATGCTCTCCTGAATGAGAAGGTGAGTTTGTAAATTGTAAAATACACGACATACATTAAAATTAATTTTTTCATATTTAATTCATAAAATTATAAAATGTAGCCTGTGATAAAGATAATACATTGTATTATATTTGAAGAAACCTTAATTAGGGCACTTTGTCAACTATAATTGTAGCTTCATATTTTTTAATGATAGCTAAAAGTATCATCATATGCTTGAGTAGGTTAACCTAAAAAGATCACATAGTTGTTCATGTTAATTAAAATATTAGGTAACAAACTAAAACTGCCAAAGTTAAAATAGCAACTCTTAATATGTCTTCATTCAGTTTCTTTGTGCAACTATGTAACCCAGTCAAAAAAGTGAAAAATAAGGTAGGGCCTACCTTTTTTAAAAATGAGTGAAGGAAAACTGTCAGCAGAGTATGAGATTGGCCTATTTGAAGTTTCATTTATAGTTAAACTAAATTTTTATATTTTGATATTAGATTCTGCGTGATATCGGTACTATATACTGTAAATATATTTGTACCATGACTCTATATGTAGACTTAATCATTGCTCTGTTATATCTGAACAGGACAATGTTGGAATGAACATGCCTTTACTTGACTCGGAAGGTTATCCTCGATCTGACATAGATCTTTATCAAGTACGACATGCAAGACATGATATTATTTGTAAGTTTTCATTTTAGTTTTACTGTACCATACTATGACTTTTATAGGCATTACAACATGTGCAGAAATGAAACTAAAAACAGTAGTGAATATTTTCAGTCATATTAGGCCTGACTTCATCTTGGAAAATATATAAAAAAAAAAATCTCATTAACTGGTCACTGTCAGAGAGTTCATGCTATCTGTTATAAACAGTTTATTTTTTTAAACAATGGAAATAATAGATTGTAGATAACTAACAGTACTTGCTTAAGGTTTTGTTTGTTTAAGGTCTCCAGAATGATCATAAAGCTATCATGAAGAAGATAGATAAAGGGCTTCAGTTCATTCACCGACAAAGCTCGGAATCAATAATTGATCCTAATGGAACGAATGCTAGTACTCCAACAGAAGATTTGATTACTTTTGCAGTTATTAATAGAATTGATCCTGGGTCACCTTCTGAAGTGGATGTAAGTAGGTTGCAGAGATTTGAGAGGATTAGGCTACTAAGGCTAGTGATGATGATTTTGATGACTAACGTGTTAGCTGTGGTGATAGTGTTACTCCAACATTTGCATATATGTACTGTAGGTTACACCAACATTTTCATTTCAAGATCAGACTTTTAAAAAAGAGAGGGTGTCTAGGGTCATTTGGGTGGAAGCTGACACATGTTCTGGAATTTTAGTGATGAGCTTTGTCATTTGTTCTTGAGGGCAATCACCGTGGTGTCTATTTACTTTTGTAAACCCATCTGTATAAGCATGTTTATTATTATTATTGCAATAACGTTGGTTAACCTTCGTTTACCAAGGTTATTGCAATAATAATAAACATACTAATACAGAGGGGTTTACAAAAGTAAATAGACACCACAGTGATTGCCCTCAAGAACAAATGACAAAGCGCATCACTAAAATTCCAGAACATGTGTCAGCTTTACATAACACAAAGGAGAAAGCAACATGATTCTAAATAGCTACCTATATTGATTCGAAAACTGAAGGTATCTATTTACTTTCACGCACGCATGCACACACTCACTCACTCTTTATTTGGCACACACATACACACACACACACACACACTTTATTTGGCACACGCACAAACACACACACTTTATTTGGCACACGCACGCACACACACACTCTTTATTTGGCACACGCACACACACACACACTCTTTATTTGGCACACACACACACTTTATTTGGCACACACACACTTTATTTGGCACACACACACACACTTTATTTGGCACACACACACACACACTTTATTTGGCACACACACACACTTTATTTGGCACACACACACACTTTATTTGGCACACACACACACACACACTTTATTTGGCACACACACACACACACACTTTATTTGGCACACACACACACACACACTTTATTTGGCACACACACACACACACTTTGGCACACACACACACTTTATTTGGCACACACACTTTATTTGGCACACACACACACACTTTATTTGGCACACACACACACTTTATTTGGCACACACACACACACACACTTTATTTGGCACACACACACACACACACTTTATTTGGCACACACACACACACTTTATTTGGCACACACACACACACACACTCTATTTGACACACACACACTTTATTTGGCACACACACACACACACTTTATTTGGCACATACACACACACACACTTTATTTGGCACATACACACACACACTTTATTTGGCACACACACACACTCTTTATTTGGCACACACACACACACACACTTTATTTGGCACACACACACACACACACTTTATTTGGCACACACACACACACTTTGGCACACACACACACTTTATTTGGCACACACACACTTTATTTGGCACACACACACACACACACTTTATTTGGCACACACACACACTCTTTATTTGGCACACACACACACACACACTTTATTTGGCATACATACACACACACACACACACTTTATTTGGCACATACACACACACACTTTATTTGATACACACACACTTTATTTGGTACACACACACTTTATTTGGCACACACACACTTTATTTGGCACACACACTTTATTTGGCACACACACACTTTATTTGGCACACACACACTCACACTTTATTTGGCACACACACACACTTTATTTGGCAACACACACACTTTATTTGGCACACACACACACTTTATTTGGCACGCACACACACACGCACACACTCTTTATTTGGCATGCACACACACACACTTTATTTGGCATGCACACACACACACACCACACACACACACACTTTATTTGGCATACACACCACACACACACTTTATTTGGCACGTGCGCACACACACACACACACACACTTTATTTGGCATACACACATACACTTTATTTGGCACACACACACACACACTTTATTTGGCACACACATACACACTTTATTTGACACACACACACACTCTTTATTTGGCACACACACACACTTTATTTGGCACATACACACACACTTTATTTGGCACACACACACACACACATACTTTATTTGGCACACACACACACACACTTTATTTGGTACACACACACACACACACACTTTATTTGGTACACACACAACACACTCTTTATTGGCACACACACACACACACACACTCTTTATTTGGCACACACACACACACTATTTGGCACACACACACACTTATTTGGCACACACACACACACATTTGGCACACACACACTTTATTTGGCACACACACACACACACACTTTATTTGGCACACACACACACACACTCTCACTCTTTATTTGCACACACACACACACCACTCTTTATTTGGCACACACACACACTCTTTATTTGGCACACACACTCACTCAATCACTCTTTATTTGGCACACACACTCACTCAATCACTCTTTATTTGGCACACACACACACTCACTCAATCACTCTTTATTTGGCACACACACATTCTCTCTTTATTTGGCACACACACATTCTCTCTTTATTTGGCACACACACACACACTTTATTTGATACGCACACACTTTATTTGGCACACACACACACACACTTTATTTGGCACACACACACTATTCACACACTTTATTTGGCTAGCTGCTGCTAAAAAGATAGATACAGTATAAATAGATAATAAACCTTTGGTTTTGGTTTGCTTCCACCTGAATTGTTCATTCTGACAAACGTCAAGCTTTTCACTCCACCTTTAGACCTAAAGTTTAAAGTGGAATCCGAACCACGCCCCACCAGCAGCCCAGCATCTTAACCATAAGGCCACCCAGGGTACCCATTTATCTACTAACCACTTTCTTTATTGTGTGGAAGGATGAACAGCTTGGTTTTGCTGTGCGCCACCTGCCATCACCGGGTCTCAATCCTGGAGCCGATGAATTTGTAGTCAGTGATACTAACCACTACACCACCGAGGTGCATAGATGATAATCTTTATTCAGAAAGAACACATTACATAAGATATACATTACATCTATACTGGTTTACACAATGTTGGAATTAACGTTTAATTTTTTAGTTTAATTACAGTATTCTTATCTGAATATGCTGTTGGGAATCATGAAAGCTTTTCAGGCAAATATACGTACTTAATTACTTTTGTCATATCTTAATGAGCTACGAGTATATACCAGGGACGTGCACTCAGGGTAGGCAAGATCGGCAGTGCCTGCCTTAGCATAAAATCTAAAAATATAAAAAAGTTACTTTTTTCATTATTTAAACTTCATTCTTTCAGTTCCTTAATGCTTTTTCTTAAAATACATACAAATTTCATGCTAATTCTGTATGTAGCATTATGTGTAATGCTGAAGCAGGCACATATTGCTATGCTTTTTATCCTGCATATAAATTATAATAGCTAAATTCTTTGTAGCACATGCTGTCAATCAGGGTTGTGGAGTCGAAGTCGTGGAGTCGCATGTTTCAGGGTGGAGTTGGAGTCGGTAAAAAACTTCCGACTCCAATTTCTGTGTCCTGTGTCACCCTTAATTTCTAAATACTAAATACTAACATTTAGGTTATTTAGTTTTTTTGGTCAATAAACCTTATTCATTGATAGCCCCTAGATTAAGTTTTTTAAATATTTTTTTTTACATTTTCAGAATATACAATTAATATTTATTTAAATATAAAATACAAAATTTCACACTTAGTGTGGTGGTGATGAAATGTCTTATTATTATGATAATTATAGAGTGAAACACTAGAGGAGTTGGAGTCGTATATTTAAAATGTGAGGAGTCGGAGTCGTATTTTTAGATTTTTTACAATGTGTGGAGTCGGAGTCGGAAAATTTTGGACCGACTCCACAACCCTGCTGTCAATCCAAGCTTTTTTCTTTAAAACAGTAGGAAATAAAGGCAATTTTTAACCTGCCTATGAAGCAACCCATGGGGCAGGCGTATGATGTAGCAACGTGGCAACACAACTGCAGTTTTCCAAGATATGAACAGCAATCATCTATCTTGGGATGCAGATACTTTGTTAAAGAGTAATGGGTTTTATAATTGGCTGACAAAAGACTCAACATACTTTCTACTAATGACCTATGAAGAAATTTTCAATAAAACTGAGCTATAACTTGCAAACTAAAATAATAGATATTCCATATTGCATTGAAAGAATCAATGACACAATAGAATCATTAGAAGATATGCCTAAGAATTTTGGTGTTTTTTATGAGAAGTTTGAAGAGAATTGTATAGAAAATAACCTTACTGAATCCAATTGTCGCATAAAACATCCAATTAAGGAAGAAAAAGAAAGAATTTTTTGTCCTATATTGAATGATATAATTAAACAAATGGAAGCTAGATATAATAACTTCAAAAATTTGCGGTCTATTACTTTAGTTGATAGTAAGAAGTTTGCCGAAATGGCTAGTCAAGTTGATAGGGAACCGCAAGAAAGTTTAGAAAAGAATTGCGCTAACTTCTTTGATTTCGTAAGACTAAAAGCTGATTTGACTGGAATCTATAATGCACCAATGTTACGAGACAAATCTATTAAAGATTTGCTTGTCTTCATTTTTAAAAATGAACTAGAACAAACATTTCCCGAAGCAGTGAAACTGCTGCAATTGGTCCTTACAATTCCAGCTACAACTGTTTCAGTTGAGCGAACATTTTCAGCTTTAAAAAGAATTAAAACATGCACTAGGAATCGAATGACATATGAAAGGCTTTCATCACTTGCTTTAATCTCTATAGAAAAAGAAAGGTTCATGAAACTGGAACAAAGTACTACACGCAACTTTTATGATATGGTTACAGAAATATTTCTTCAGAAGGAGAGACGAATAGAATTTATCTACAAATAATGTAAGTAAATACTTATATAACTATAATTTTATTTTGAACTTTTAATATTTTTATTAATTACTGGAATATTAGTTGGTATAAAATAGCTATGAAATTCTGACCAGTTTTATTAAGTTGAGTAACAATGCGATGCATGCCTAATTTCTATATTTCGATGGTAATTATTGTTAATACAGTTCTCAGACCCTTTGTTGGCAGTTGATTTTATTAGTGCCTACTGCCTACCCTGAGTTATTACGCACCGCACGTCCCTGGTATATACGATAGTCAGTAGGTCTTATCTTGATAAACTAGAGCTTAGAAGAAATCTGTTTACTTGGGCTATTACGTTTAAAAACTAGATATACAGTATTTGGGGTGTCAGTAAACTGATCAAAACACTTTAAAGTTTTACTACCAGAGTGCTGTAATCAGTTAGGATATAGTCAGTACACCACTAGAATATTACATGGCTGTTAATTTTGCTTAAATTTCAGACTATTTACGATTCTTACTGCATGCAGGAATAGTTAAGAACAGTAAGCTAATTCAAAATATATATATATACACATACATACATACATACATACATACACTATGTTGTAATAAGAAAACTTTGTTTTATCAGTTCAGGTATGGATGTCTAAAAAGGAGCACAACTCAAAAACTGATTAAGTATCACACCAGTTTGCCCTGAATACGACTAATTAACCTTTGAATAGTGACTTCAGCTTCAAATAAAAAAAAATCCTTGCTAGCATTTAAGGTGAATATACTAGTTTTTTTTTCTGACCTTCTTACCTTAATTAAAGGGGCTAAGAGAAAATGACCAGATTTGCAAGTTTGGCTCTGTAACAGCAGAAAACTTTACAGACCTATCAAGTGTAGGTGCAGTTGTACAGCATTCAAGAAACAAACCTATTCAGGTAAGCCTTTTGTGTTTGGAACATAAGTACATATATGTATATATAGCCCGACCATATATATAGGGTGTCCATAAATGATTACCCTGGTTAAAGCATGCTATAACTTTTAAATAAACACTCGTATTCAAACAGTTTTAATCATAAGTAGATAAACATACAAAGTTTTGATACATAGTTAATGAACTTAATAAGCTTCCACATGTGCACCCCTAGTGGCACGTAAAATGTCTAAACTGTATTCACACTCACGCCACACATTTTCCAACATTTGTGGGTTAACTGTTGCAATTGCATCTGTAATGCGTTCTCGCAATGTCCTGATATCTGGAACAACTGTTGCATAAACCAAATCTTTAACATGACCCCAGAGAAAGAAATCCAGCAGGGTAATGTCTGGTGATCTTGGGGGCCATGGGATTGGCTTGTCCCTGCCAATCCATCGATTTGGAAATGTTGCGTAGAGAGTTTCACGAACAACATGCGCCCAATGAGGGGGTGCCCCCATCTTGTTGGAAGATGACAGTTGGCTGCCTGTCCTGCAGCTGGGGGATGGCGTAATTGGTGAGCATATCCAGGTACACAGTTGCGGAAACAGTGTTCTCAGTGTTTCTACCATCCCATCGGAAACTGATGGTCTACCACTGCTCTTTTCCTTTTCCATGTTTCCAGTTTCCAAGAATTTTTTCATCTACGACTTAATTAACTTCACATCAGGTGGATTCTTCCCATACTTTGTTCTGAACCTTCACTGAACACTGACAGGAGATTTTGTTTCTGCAAGCCACACAACACATTGTGCCTTCTCTGTCACAGACGCTATCTTAACTGAACAGCTACTACAGCGCTCCTAGCGGCGAATGCGGTAGACGAAACACACCAGCACAGAAACTCTATGCGTGTGCGAGATCACCTGTAAAAAGAAAACGGATGTAAGATTCGTCATTAAAACATGAGCATACTGTTTTCAGGGTAAACATTTATGGACACCCTGTATATATATATATATATAGATATATATATATATATATATATATATATGTATGTATGTATATATATATATATATATATATATATATATATATATATATATATATATATAATATATATATTAGGGTGGTCCTCAAGCATAGGGGGGGATTTTCAAACGTATATTTCTCTTGCTCCCAGGGTCTCAATCTGTGAGGTTATGCATAGTAACACTGTGGTTAAAATGTCATTGAGAAATAATAATATTTACCCTGTGCTCAAGAAGGTTGAAGTTATGCCCCTATGTGGGCCGTTGACACGCCTTGCTGAGAGGGTCGGATTTTGTGTGGTGTTGCTCTCACCGTTGACAGATTAGTGTTTTTTTTTGGCTTGCCTTTAGAATTGGTATTAAACGTTTCCAATGTATCTTCCCCAGGTGTTATTTTGGTGAAATGGCCAGTACACGTTCAAAAGACTTCCTTGTGACGCCAGTCTCTGCACTCACAGGGAGCAAGCTGCCATCCATCGGCGACGTCCTCGGCCTGACTCTGCACAAGCTGAGCACGAAGGCGGCAACGACGACGAGGGAGGCTGTCACAGCCGTTGCTGATGAAGTGCTTATCTTGTGGACGAAAGCGCGGATTCCAACGACGAGACGAGACCACATCACTGAGAAGCTAGAGAAGTTGTATGGCGAATACAAGCTTCTCAAGAAGAACAAGAATCGACGCTCAGATGCCCAGATTGCACGGGAAGCCTCCTTCCAGCAGATGTTCTGCAACCTCTTCGATGTCGCCCACGCTGACGCACTGAACATGATGAACATCGAGGAGGACAAGGCCTTCCTGATCGCCCAACGAGAACCCGGCCGCAGGGGGACCATGGGAGGAGCTGATGTGGTCCTGGCTCGCACAGAGCGCAATGTTGCGCAGCGGAGGGAGGCTGAACAACGCCGTCGGCGCCGTGCGACTGAAGAAATGGCCACTACTTCTCAAACAGCAGAATTGGCCTCTTCCAGCTCGAGCTCTTCACCCCCCAGCGACTCTCCCACCCGTGGCGCTGTCGGAGGTTGCAGCCCACCCAAGCGCAGTCGGCCGGCGAATATCATTTCACCGGCACTGGCGGCTAGCTTGGACCGCACGAAGCTGACCGACCGCGACGCCGTTTACGTGCTCGGTGAGACGGCTCGGTCCCTTGGCCACAACATTGATGAGTTGAACATCAACCGGTCGTCCATACGGCGCCAGAGGATGGCGCAACGCCAACAAGTTGCCGCTCAGCTCAAGGAGTCCTTCCATCGAGAAGCTACGCTCGTTGTTCACTGGGATGGGAAGCTGATGGCGGATCTGACGTCCAAGGAACAGGTTGATCGACTCCCGATCCTGGTCTCTTGTGGCGGCGAGGTGCAGCTCCTCCAGGTCGCCAAGCTCGGTTCCGGTACTGGTGCAAACTGTGCCAAAGCTGTGGTGGAAGCTCTGCGAGACTGGGGATTGGATGACAAAGTTGGTGCCCTCTCGTTCGACACTACGGCTTCAAACACGGGAAAGAACACAGGTGTATGCGTGCTGATCGAGCAGGAACTTGGGAGAAGCCTCCTCTATCTGGCATGTCGTCACCATGTCCTGGAGCTTTTTGTCAGTGCGGTTTTCACGGAAGTCCTTGGACCGTCATTGGCACCCGAGGTTCAGCTCTTCAAGCGATTCAAGGCGCAATGGGAGTTTGTGAACCAAGAAGATTACGACCACGTCATGAGTGATGCCAACGCTCGTCAAATCGTCGAGGAGGATGCAGACTCCATCATCGAGTTCTGCAAGAAGGCCTTGCAGAAAGGTCACCCCCGGGATGATTATTTGGAGCTCTTGGAACTCACCATCATCTTCCTCGGTGGAGTGCCCCCCCGTGGGATTCGGTTCCAAGCGCCCGGTGCGATGCACCAGGCCCGCTGGATGTCGAAGGTGTACGCCCTGAAGGTATGGATGTTCCCGCGGCAGTTACGGCTCACAGCCAAGGAAGAGGCCGGAGTTCGGCGCCTGAGCGTGTTCGCCGTGAAGTTCTACACAAAGGCGTGGACGGAGGCCCCGAACGCGGCGAAGGCCCCCCTGAGAGATCTCTGGCTCCTCCAGGCTCTGGAAAAATACGAAGACAAGGAGGTGGCGAAAGCAGCCAAGTCGAAATTCGCCAACCACCTGTGGTACTTGTCCGAGGAGTTGGTGGCCTTGGCTCTCTTCGACGACGATGTTCCTCCGGAAACGAAGAAGGCGATGACTGCTGCGATGTTGGAGGAGCCAACGGAGGAGGACGACCCGCCCAAGAGAGCGTCGGTCCTGGCGTGCTCTTCCCTGTCATTAGAGACATTCGTGACGGGGAGGACTCGCCAGTTCTTCGACCGACTCCAATTGCGACGTGGATTCCTGGAACAGGATGTGTCGAAATGGCCGGACAGCGAGCAATTCCAAGCGGCTGCCGAGGTGGTCCGGAACCTGTCCGTGACCAACGACCATGCCGAGCTGGCCGTGGCGTTGGCACAAGAATACAACAGGCGCCACACGAAGGAGGAGGACCAGCTGCAGTACATGCTCCTGGGTGTTGCAGAGCACCGGAAGAAATTCCCGGACGCTCGGAAGGCCACGCTGCAAACCGGGCGACAATGAGTGGCGTCAGCACCCATGAGACCCCCGCCCCTGAGCGGCTAATACCCTTAAATGGGTGGGACCCGGAGGCTGGTATACCCTATAAACTTCAACCTTCATGAGCATAGGGTAAATATTATTATTTCTCAATGAAAGTTTAACCACAGTGTTTCTATGGGTAACCTCACAGATTGAGGCCCTGGGAGCTGAATAATTCCAACTTTCGATTTTGAGGACCACCCTAAATTTATATATATATATATATATATATATTATATATATATATATATATATATGTGTGTGTGTGTGTGTATATACACACATTTCAACTGCAAAGAACACGCAGTATAATAACGTAAAGAACGACGCTTGTATAGGAGAACATTCTGCGCAAGATGAGGAGGGAGAACGAACAAATGAAAAAATGCGCCTCGGTGGTGGTGTGGTTAGCGTCGCTGACTACGAATCCATCGGCCTCGGGTTCGAGACCCGACGGCAGCCGACGCGCAGCAAAATCCAGCTGTTCATCCTTCCACACAATAAAGGAAGTGGTTGTTAGATAAATGGGTACCCTAGGTGGCCTAGTGGTTACGACGCTGGGCTGCTGATGGGGCGTGGTTCGGATTCCACGTTAAACTGTAAGTCTAAGGTGGAGTGAAAAGCTTTACCTTCGTCAGAATGAACAATTCGGGCGGAAGCAAACCAAAGGTATACCCCCTCGATTAAGTATTCCGGCTTGCCGGGCCGAGGGGGCTCGCACACCTCGTGGGTTGTTGGCCCAATGTTGGGGTTTCCTCAACTCCTCGCGGGGTGTGGGCAGAGTTACCCAATTGCGTTTTTTTTTATTTCCTTTTTTCTTTTTTGCTTCTCTTCTTTTTTCGTATCTTACGGAATATCTCTTGTCTTGACTCGGTCTTGGGCCTCTGTCAATTGTAGTATTTCCCCTCCCCCCCCGCTTGTTTTTGCCGGCAGTCTTGGGGGCATCGCTCCGTGGCTGAGCCGTGCTGTGGGGATGGTATGGGCGCCCAGACCGCTGCTGCATCTGGATTGGGTTTTTGCTAGGCCCTTAACAGACAAAACTCCAGGAGAGCTAATCTGCTGTTTTTAAAACGACAGTTAGGTTGGCTGGCGGGCTACCCGGGACGTTGGGCCTGCGCCTTGAAGGATGCAGTGGCGGATTGGTGCATTGCCTTGGGTCCGAGGCTGTCTTCCTTATAATTATATTGTTTATGGATAAAATTTCTCAAACTCAATCTCCTTCCGTTAACGACTCTGGCCTGTCCTTGGATTTGGATAAGACTACTAGTCTACTACTACTGGTCGTTCAGCGGCCTCTGCCTCCGCTGGGTTGACCTTAAAGCCGTATGGCCCCCTCTCGTCCTCTGCAGCGTCTGGCTCTCGTGGCCGGGCCCGTGGTGGCAGTAGGACGGTGTCTTCGCGGCCCTCGTTCTCTCGCCCACTCGGGTTACCGTCACACGTGGACCTGTCTCTGCTGTCAATTTCTGTCCGGTGGACAGGTTCCTTGTTCTCCGCCCTCTCGCTGGCTCCCTTCCGGGCAACTCGAAACGGGTGTTTCAGCGTCTTAAGACGGTGGGGGTTCCCTGCCGTTATGATATCCGCCCTCTGAAGGATGGGTCTCTTCTCTTGAAGTCCCGTTCTTCGGGGGTGACTGAGTCCCTTCTACAGTTGCAGGATGTTCTGGGTTGCAGAGTTTTTGTGACTCCCCATCCGCAACTGAATAGCTGTCAGGGCACCATTTTCGCTTCCCGTCTGTTGTCAATCCCGGTTGGTGAGTTGCAGGAGGATCTTGCCTCCCAGGTGGTCACGAAGGTCTTCCGCTTTTCATCGCGCCGGGATGGTGCTCTTACCCCGTCCGCTCGTCTGTTCCTGACCTTTGACTCCCTTGTGCCTCCGGCCCAGGTGTTCTGGGGCATGGGTGGTTGACGGTCGTGCGAGTTTTCGGTGCGGCCGTATGTGCCTGACCCGGTTCGCTGCTTTGGCTGCAACCGGTTCGGCCATGTTAGCTCTGCGTGCAGCCGTGAGGGTGGGCTATGTGTCCGCTGCGGTGGGCCTGCGCACCCCCCGCGGTGCTCGAACTGCTCGGGGGCCCACCCTTCCTCCTCTCGGGACTGCCCCGTTTTCAAGTTTGAATTCGAGGTGCGGTCCTTAAGGACTACCGAATTCCTTAGTGCGCGATAGGGTTCGTGACCGGGAGCCGTGGCGGGTGTTGTCCTATGCTGCGGCTTTTGGCTTTGGTCCTCAGGCCCCTCCCGTGCTACCCCAGCGCCTACCGGAGTGGTGCCCCCCCCCCCCCCCCGGAAGTTCCGGAGGTTGGTGGTCCTCCTGCCACAACGGGACCTTCTTGTCCCCCTGCCTCACTTTCGGTCACCACGTCTGATTCCCTGCCTACAAGTGCCCCTTCTCCCTCTCCGACCTTGGGGTCTGGATCCTTGCCTACCCGTCTCTCGGGTGGGGAAGGTGATGCCCCGAAGGGGAGGAGGAAGCATCACTGTGGTCGGAGTCCTCCAGACCCGTCCATGACCACTGCTCGCCCTGCTTCCCCTTCACCGGAGGGGAAGTGGCGCGCTGCTCCTAATCCGCTCGGGACTCCCTCCCCTCTACGGAGGGCTGGTGGGGCGTCACCTCCGGGTGCCCCAGTTAGTGTCCGGGTGTCGGTTGAGGTACACCGCCCCATGACACCCTCGATTACTGACTGTTCCCACGGTGGACCCGGTCGAGAGGGACCTGGCCCTTATTCATGGTGTCTCTCTCCATTCGGCTCCTGCCGAGAGTGGTCGGGTCTCTCCTGAATCTACCTTTCCCACCTGTGGTGGATCTTTCCTCCCCCACCCCCGTCAGCACTTGTCTGGTGTGACGAGCCCTCGAACATCTGGTTCTCCCTGCCCCACCTCTGGTGGGGAGTCGGGGGTTTCGGCTGGGCCCGTCTCGTCGACTCCTCTCCCTCCCTCAGGGGAGCCCCCCTCTGAACTTCCTGTTCCACTTTCCCATCCTCGTTCTACTAAGGGTGGAGTAGCTGCGGAGTCTGTAGCCTCCCGTAATCGGGATCCTCGTCTCCGGGGCTGCCCCCTGTGGCCCCTACTTTCCCCGTTCGGGGTGAGTCGGGGAAGCCGATTTCGTCCCTGGTTACGGACTGTTGAGTTTGCTGCTCAGCTTGGTCCGTGGCTATTTCTGTTTTCTCTGTCTCTTATTCTGCCTCTTCCCCCTTAGTTCCATTTTGCATTGGAACTGTAGGGGGCTTTTAGCTACCTGGGAGAACCTTGCCTCCTTGCTGGAGAGCGAGCGGCCTTCCTGCGTTTGTCTCCTTGCAGGCTGTGGCTGTGCGGCTCTCTTTAGATCGCCAGTACACTGCCTGCTCGATTTATATTCCTCCCCATGACCCTCCTCCTTGCGACGCGGTTCGTGAGTTGGTGTTGCAACTGCCTCGGCCGTTTCTCCTCCTCGGGGACTTTAACAGTCGCGACCCGACTTGGGGAGATGTCCGGTCGACAAATGTTGCTGGTATGTTGCTCTCCTTAATGGAGGAACTTTCCTTCGCGTGCCTCAGTTCTGGCGAACTTACCTATTTCCACGAACCCACGGGCTCATCTACCTGCATTGATCTCTCCTTGGGGTCCCTCGATGCCTTACTCGATTTTTCGTGGAGGGTGTTGGGGGACTCTTATGGCAGTGATCATTACCCAGTCTGTCTTGAGCCGGTCGGACCGCAGCCAGGCGTCTCGTCTCGACCGAGGTGGTGCTTGGCGCGGGCTGACTGGCCATCCTTCAGAGATCGTTCCGTCATTGCCCGTTCAGTTTTGGACTTTGGCTCTGTAGATGAGAGCCTGGAGTTCTTCGAGCGGGTGGTGATGGGCGTAGCGGAGGACTGTATTCCTCGATCTTCCGGTAGCCCGCGGACGCGTAGCGTCCCGTGGTGGACTCTAGCATGTCACCAGGCGGTGTGAGAGAGGAAGAGGGCAACGCGCCACTTCCACCGCACCCGGCGCCCAGTACACTTGATTGAGATGCGGTGGGCGAAAGCTTTCGCCCGCCGGACTCTCAAGTTGGCCTGTCGGGCCTCTTGGCGTACATTTGTGTCTGGCATTTCCTCGTCTACCCCTTCTGCTGTTGTGTGGCGGAAGGTACGTAGAATCGAGGGGAGGCCGGTCCCTGCTTGTCGCCCTGTCCTTCGGGACGGGGACAGCTTCTTGTCGGATTCTACTGCTGTGGCCGATCGGTTGGCCGAGGCTTTTGCTGCGGTTTCTCGTTCGCCTTCAACTGCGGATCGTCCGTTATCGGGTGTTACGTTCCCACCACCTGGGAACGAGCCCTATAACCGTCTCTTTACGATGCGGGAACTTGGGGCTGCCATGGCAACCCGTCGTTCTTCCGCCCCTGGCCCTGATGACATTCCTTATGACTTTATCCGGAATCTGCATCCGATGGCTCTGCATTTCTTGCTGGATCTTTTCAACCGGATGTGGGTTGAGGGGTCGTTCCCTTCCCGTTGGAGGCAGGCGATTGTGGTCCCGATACCTAAACCGGGGAAGGATCCGGCGGAGGTGGCGGGCTATCGGGCTATTGCCCTGACGAGCTGCTTATGCAAGCTCCTATGAAGCTCCTTGAAAAATGGTGGCCGTCTGACTTTCATTTACACTGGAGTCGCTTGGGTTATACCCCCCGACCCAGTATGGCTTTCGTCGGTTTCGGGGTACTCTGGACCCTCTTCTCCTTGGTCATGATGTACAGGAGGCCTTTTCCCGCCGGAATCTTGTTCCGGCTGTCTTTTTCGATGTCTAAAAGGCCTATGACACGACCCGTCGAGGAGTTGTCATGGACCGTTTGAAGTCTCTTGGTTTCGTGGGCTTTTTGCCCACGTTTATTCGTAACTTCCTCTGCCGTCGCATTTTCCACGTCCGTAATGGGGCGGCCCTATCTGACCTGTATATTCAGGAGGAGGGGGTGCCTCAGGGGTGTCTTCAGCGTCTCCTGTTTCAATCTGGTCATGTCTGCGCTACCGGGGGCCCTCCCGCCCTCGGTGCGTTGTTCCGTCTACGCCGATGATCTGGCTGTCTATGCCGCGGGGACGAGTCCCCCCCCCTCGTGGAGAGGCAAGTTCAACTCGCGGTCAATCGGGTTGAACGTTGGGCGTCGTCGGTGGGCCTTAGGCTGTCTTCCCCGAAGACTTCGTGTGTGGCCTTCCTTCCGTCGAGGAGATGGGGCTCCGGCGCTGTCCCGGCCTTTAATTTTACACTCGGGGGGTCAGCCTATGGCCCTCGTTCAATCAGTACGTTTCCTGGGCATGGTCTTCGATAGCCGTTTGAGCTGGGTTCCCCACCTTCGCAGGCTGCGCAAGACTGCAAGACGTACCCTGGATTTGCTGTGACATTTGTCTCATACTACATGGGGCGTGGATAGGCGGACACTCCTCAGTTTGTACGTGTCCCTGGTACAATCAAAATTAGACTATGGGAGTGTGATGTATGGCTCCGCCTCCCGTCCGGCCCTTCGGATACTGGACCCGGTCCTCTCTAGAGGATTGCGCATGTCATCTGGCGCCTTCCGCTCCTCTCCGGTTGATAGTCTGCAGGTTGAGTGCGACATCCCTCCCTTGGAGGATCGGAGGTCTTCCTCATTGCCAAGCACTATCTCCGGATTCTCGGTCTTCCCAACTCTCCTCTGTTCCAGATGGTTGAGAGGGCGTTCTGCCGGGATGGAGGTTGGTATTTCACCGACGCGGTGACCTCCCTCCTCGTGGTATGGGCGCTCCTCCTCAATCCGTCATACCGGTCTCTTTCGAGGGTGTTGCACCTTGGGATAGCACCCCTGTTACATGCTGTAGGGCGTTGCGCCCCGTACGCAGGGCCGATTCTGACTGCCTTGCTTCGGTTTCTGTTCCTTCAGCATACAGCTTGTCACTCTACATGTGTTGCGGTCTTCACAGATGGCTCGAGGTCGGCGTGGGGCGTTGGGGCTGCGGCTGTTCCCCAGTCGTCTGCCCTTGCTCCACGATGTACGCGCCTCCCTGATGAGGCTTCGGTTTTCACGGCGGAGCTCTATGCCATTCTGAACGCTCTGGAGGTGGTGCGGGAGCATCCGGATGGGTCGTTTGTTATCTATTCGGATTCCCGCAGTGCCCTGGATGGCTTAGTGTTTCGACCCCGTTCACCCACTAGTTCGACGTATCCAGTTACTGTGCCATATCCTTGTCACTTCTGGTGGCAAGGAGGTGGTATTTTGCTGGGTCCCTGCACATGTTAACGTAGCTGGAAATGAGGCTGCCGATCAACCTGCCCGTTCTGCGTGCTGACTACAGGTTTCACCCGTGTTCCTCCCCTTTTCAGATTATATCCCTGGTTTTCGTAGTTTTTTGCGCTCCCGGTGGCAGAATCGCTGGGATGGCGCTACAAATAACAAACGCTGCAAGATTAAACCCAAATTGGGATGTTGGGCCTCTTCCTTCCATCAGTCGCGCCATAAGGAGGTGGCTCTGGCCCGCCTCCGTATTGGCCACACCCACCTTACCCATGGCTATTTGATGGCCGGGGATCGGGTGCCCCAATGTTCCAATTGTAACGTTCCACTTAAAGTTGCTCACCTCCTGGTGGAGTGTCCGCTTTACTCTGCGCTGCGCACAGAGTATTTTCCCTTTTTGGTGAGCGTCGGGCCTTGTGATAGGCTTGACGCTATTCTATCTGAAGGTTCCTACTTTTCGGTGACCGGGTTGTTCTCCTCTCTCTCTCGTTCCCGACTTCTTTACCGGCTGTGATTCCGCTATGATTTTTCTATATCTGTTCCCCCCCCACTTTTTTTTTCCATCTTTTATTCATTTCCGCTAGCTATTTCATACTTTTGTCTTATGTTCGCTCTGCTATCCACTTTTCTTTTGGTGGCCATGAGCGGTCATACTTTGAAAATAATATATATATATATATATATATATATATATATATATATATATATATATATATATATATATATATATATATATATATATATATATATGGACATCTCCTAAGCAATTTGGCTTTAAAAGGTCCCACTCAACTGACCTGTGTATCTATGTACTTAAAGAAACAATATCTAAATACATTGACAGTAATCCAACTATGTATAGCTGTTTCCTAGATATAAGTAAGGCATATGATAAGGTGAACCACAATATTTTACTTGCAAAACTAGAAGACAGGAAGGTTCCCATGTACATATTAAATTTATTGAAATTTTGGTATTCCCACCAATCTTTCACTGTTAGGTGGGGCAATGTACTATCCGAGTGTTTTGGCACCTCTTGCGGGGTGAGACAAGGCTCATTGCTCTCCCTTATGCTGTTTAATGTGTATATCGACGGATTAATTGCTTCACTTAATGAGGCAACAGTGGGATGTTGTGTAGATAACACAAGGATAAATAACTTAGAGTATGCTGATGATATGGTGTTAATAAGTCCCTCTGTTAAATGTCTGGATCGGCTACTAAAAGTCTGCGAAGTGTATTCGCAGAAACATATTCTTTTTAATGTTACAAAAACTAAGGTTATGCAATTTCATCCTAAAAGCTGTAATCAGCCAGCTGATATAAGATTTAAAATGAATGGTGAAGTAATTGAGGAAGTACAAGAGTTTAAGTATTTGGGTCAAACTATTACCAGCTCCTTGAGTGATGACTCGGATATAAGAAAACAATCTCGAAGCCTGTGTGCTAAAGCGAATATGACCATAAGGAACTTTCGATTCTGTACAAGTGAAGCTAAAGAGACACTCTCTCGTACTTTCTGCAGTAATATATACGGACAGCAACTGTGGGTGAATTATAAAAAAGGTTCTGGCAGAACTGTAAATTTGCTGTACAACAGGTCTTTTAGACTCTTGCATAAATTACCCCCGAGATCCATGAGTCCTGCCTTTTATCCTCTAAGGCCCAGGAGTCCCCAACCCTGTGCCCGCGAGCACCATGGCGCCCGCCGACCCTTTTGCGTGTGCCCGCCACTGACTGACTACGATTGGTAAGTTTTTATTTAAATTTTTAATAAAATGTTACATATTTTAAATATTTAGTTACTAAATATTTAAAATATGTAACATACTTAACATTTTATTAAATTTTAGTAGTTAATTACGGAAACAGATGCTCATTTATTTGAAATAATATTTTTTTTATAAATAAATTAAGTTATCGTTTTGATAATTTTTCTAAGATTCTTAGTTAGCCCATCCTTTTTTTTTTGTGAATTATGTTCATTATTTTACATAGGAATTAAATGTTTTTTTTGTCTATTATGTTCATTATTAAGTCCAACTATAAATTTGCCTTGAAAAAGTAAATGGTGCCCTCCGCACTACCGGTAGTCTTGAATGTGCTCTTCGGCACAAAAAGGTTGGGGACCCCTGCCTGAGGCTAAGCTATGGACTTCTTGGTACGAAAACGTTTGTCTGTAGCTCCATTTAACTTCGACATTACAGTATTATTTCTAATCAATTGTATATATTTCTATCCTTAGTATATGAACTGTCATTGTATTAATAATAATTGTCATATGGACTATAGTCTGCCAATAAACCTTTTCATTTTCATATATATATATATATATATTTTTTTTTTTGTTTCAAAGTATGACCGCTCATGGCCACCAAAAGAAAGGTGGATAGCAGAGCGAACACAGGACGAAGACTATGAAACAGCGAACGGAAGTGAACAATAGACGGGGAGGAGGGGGGGGGAAGAAAAAATATCAGTCACAACCGGTAAAGAAGTCGGGAGCGAAGGAGGAAGGAGAACAACCCGGTTACTGAAAAGTAGGGACCTTCCGATAGAATAGCGCCAAGCCTATCACAAGGCCCGACGCTCTCCAAAAAGGGAAAATACTCTGCGCGCAGCGCAGAGTAAAGCGGACACTCCACCAGCAGGTGGGCAATTGTAAGATGTTACAATCGGGACATCGGGGCACCCGATCCCCATGGGTAAGGTGGGTGTGGCCAATACGGAGGCGGGCCAAAGCCACCTCCTTATGGCGCGACCGATGGAAGGAAGAGACCCAACATCCCAATTTGGGTTTAATCTTGCAGAGTTTGTTATTTGTAGCGCCATCCCAGCGACTCTGCCACCGGGAGCGCAAAAACCTACGGAAGCCAGGGATATAATCGGAAAAGGGGAGGGACACGGGTGAAACCTGTAGTCGGCACGCGGAACGGGCAGCTCGATCGGCAGCCTCATTTCCAGCCACGTTAACATGTGCAGGAACCCAGCAAAATACCACCTCCTTGCCACCAGAAGTGACAAGGATATGGCACAGTAGCTGGATTCGTCGGACCAGTGGGTGGACAGGGTCAAAACACTCCAGGCCATCCAGGGCACTGCGGGAATCCGAATAGATGACAAACGACCCATCCGGATGCTCCCGCACCACCTCCAGAGCGCTCAGAATGGCATAGAGCTCCGCCGTGAAAACGGAAGCCTCATCAGGGAGACGGGTACATCGGGGAGCAAGGGCAAACGACTGGGGAACAGCCGCGGCCCCAACGCCCCCCGACGACCTCGAGCCATCTGTGAAGACCGCAACACATGCAGAGTGACACGCTGCATGCTGAAGGAACAGAGACCGAAGTAAGGCAGAGTCAGAATCGGCCCTGCGAACGGGGCGCAACGCCCTACAGCACGCAACAGGGGTGCTCTCCCAAGGTGCAACACCCCTGAAAGAGACCGGTATAACGGATGGAGGAGTGCCCATACCATCGAGGAGGGAGGTCACCGTGTCGGTGAAATACCAACCCCCATCCCGGCAGAACGCCCTCTCAACCACCTGGAACAGAGGAGAGGTGGGAAGACGGAGGATCCGGAGATAGTGCTTAGCAATGAGGAACGACCTCCGATCCTCCAAGGGAGGGATGTCGCACTCAACCTGCAGACTATCAACCGGAGAGGAGCGGAAGGCGCCAGATGACATGCGCAGTCCTCTAGAGAGGACCGGATCCAGTATCCGAAGGGCCGTGGGAGGCGGAGCCATACACCACACTCCCATAGTCTAATTTGGACTGTACCAGGGACACGTACAAACGGAGGAGTGTCCGCCTATCCGCGCCCCATGTAGTATGCGACAGGTGTCCCAGCAAATCCAGGGTACGTCTCGCGGACTCGCGCAGCCGGCGAAGGTGGGGAACCCAGCTCAAACGGCTGTCGAAAACCATACCCAAGAAGCGTACTGATGGAACGAGGGCCAGAGGCTGAACCCCGAGTGTAAGGTTAAAGGCCGAGATGGCGCCGGATCCCCGTCTCCTCGACGGAACGCCACACACGAAGTCTTCGGGGAAGACAGCGTAAGGCCCACCGACGACGCCCAGCGTTCAACCCGATTGACCGCGAGTTGGACTTGCCTCTCCACGAGGGGGGGGCTCGTCCCCGCGGCATAGACAGCCAGATCATCTGCGTAGATGGAACAGCGCACCGAGGGCGGAAGAGCTCCCGGTAGCGCAGACATAACCAGATTGAAGCAGGAGACGCTCAAAACACCCCTGGGGCACCCCCTCCTCCTGAACATACAGGTCAGATAGGGCCGCCCCATTACGGACGCGGAAAGTGCGACGGCAGAGGAAGTTGCGAAGAAACGTGGGCAAAAAGCCCACAAAACCAAGAGACTTCAAACGGTCCATGACAACTCCCCGACGGGTCGTGTCATAGGCCTTTTGGACGTCGAAAAAGACGGCCAGAACAAGATTCCGGCGGGAAAATGCCTCCCGTACATCATGGCCAAGGAGGAGAAGGGGGTCCAGAGTACCCCGAAATCGACGAAAGCCATACTGGGTCGGGGGGTATAACCCAAGCGACTCCAGTGTAAAGGAAAGTCGGACGGCCACCATCTTTTCAAGGAGCTTGCATAAGCAGCTCGTCAAGGCAATAGGCCGATAGCCCGCCACCTCCGCCGGATCCTTCCCCGGCTTAGGTATCGGGACCACAATCGCCTCCCTCCAACGGGAAGGGAACGACCCCTCAACCCACACCCGGTTGAAAAGATCCAGCAAGAAGTGCAGGGCCATCGGGTGCAGATTCCAAATAAAGTCATACGGAATGTCATCAGGGCCAGGGGCGGAAGAACGACGGGTTGCCAAGGCAGCCCGAAGTTCCCGCATCGTAAAGAGATGGTTATAGGGCTCGTTCCCAGGGGGCGGGAACGTGACCTCCGATAAAGGACGATCCGCAGCTGAAGGCGAACGGGAAACCGCAGCAAAAGCACCGGCCAGCCGATCGGCCACAGCAGCAGGATCCGAAAGGAAGCCGTCCCCGTCCCGAAGGACAGGGCGACTAGCAGGGACCGGCTTCCCCTCGATACTACGTACCTTCCGCCACACAGCAGCAGAAGGGGTAGATGAGGAAATGCCGGACACAAAAGCACGCCAAGAGGCCCGACGGGCCAACTTGAGAGTCCGGCGGGCGAAAGCCTTCGCCCGCCGCATCTCAATCAAGTGGTCCGCGCGCCGGGTGCGGTGGAAGCGGCGCGTTGCCCTCTTCCTCTCGCACACCGCCTGGTGACATGCTGGAGTCCACCACGGGACGCTACGCGTCCGCGGGTTACCGGAAGATCGAGGAATACAGTCCTCCGCGACGCCATCACCACCCGCTCGAAGAACTCCAAGCTCTCATCCACAGAGCCAAAGCTCAATACCGAACGGACAATGACGGAACGAGCTCTGAAAGATGGCCAGTCAGCCCGCGCAAGGCACCACCTCGGTCGAGACGAGACGCCCGGCTGCGGTCCGACCGGCTCAAGACAGACTGGGTAATGATCACTGCCATAAGAGTCCCCCAACACCTTCCACGAAAAATCGAGTCAGGCATCGAGGGACACCAAGGAGAGATCAATACAGGTAGATGAACCCGTGGGTTCGTGGAAGTAGGTAGGTTCGCCGGAATTGAGGCACGCGAAGGGAAGGTCCTCCATCAAGGAGAGCAACATACCAGCAACATTAGTCGACCGGACATCTCCCCAAGCTGGGTCGCGACTGTTAAAGTCCCCGAGGAGGAGAAACGGTCGAGGCAGTTGCAACACCAACTCGCGAACCACGTCGCGAGAAGGAGGGTCATGAGGAGGAATATAAATCGAGCAGGCAGTGTACTGGCGATCTAAAAAGAGCCGCACAGCCACAGCCTGCAAGGAAGTACGAAGAGGCACACCTCGCGAGGATAATGAATGGTGTACATAAGTCGCCGCACCCCGCCGGCGTGTGCGCTCATCCGGGGTGCAAGGGGAGCCCACGCGCAGCCAGGATAGTCTCCTGGAGACAAACACAGGAAGGCCGCTCGCTCTCCAGCAGGGAGGCAAGGTTCTCCCAGTTAGCTAAAAGCCCCCTACAGTTCCAATGCAAAATGGAACTGTAAGGGGAAGTGGCATTAAAAAGCAGAGAAGGCAGAGAAATAGCCACGGACCAAGCTGAGCAGCAAACTCAACGGTCCGTAACCAGGGACGGAATCGGCTTCCCCGACTCACCCCGAACGGGGGGGTAGGGGCCACCGACCCCGCAGCTGCTTCACCGGTAGTAGAACGAGAGGTAGAAAGTGGAACAGGGAGTTCAGAGGGGGGGAGAGACGACGAGACGGGCCCAGCTGAAACCCCCGACTCCCCACCAGAGGGGGGCCGGGGAGAACCAGATGCTCTAGGGCTCGTCACACCAGACAAGTGCTGACGGGGAGGGGAGGAAAGGTCCACCACAGGTGGGAGAGGTAGATCCAGGAGAGAGACCCGACCACTCTCAGCAGGAGCCGAAGGGAGAGAGACTCCATGAAGAAGGGCCAGGCTCCTCTCGACCGGGTCCACCATAGGAACCGAGTCAGTAATCGAGGGTGTCATGGGGCGGTGTACCTCAACCGACACCCGGACACTAGTCGGGGCACCGAGAGGCGACACCTCACCAGCCCTCCGTATAGGAGGGGGAGTCCCGAGCGGACCAGGAGCGGCGCGCCGCTTCCCTTCCGGTGAGGAAGGGGAAGCAGGGCGAGCAGCGGTCATGATCGGGTCTGGAGGACTCCGACTCCGACCACGGCGACGCTTCCTCCTCCCCTTCGGGGCACAGCACCTTCCACCCGAGAGACGAGTAGGCAAAGATCCAGACCCCAAGGCCGGAGAGGGAGAAGGGGCACCTGTAGGCAGGGAATCAGATGGGATGTCCGAAAGTGAGGCAGAGAGACAAGAAGGTCCCGCGGCGCCCGGAGGACCACCAACCCCCGGAACTTCCAGGGGGGGCACCACTCCGGTAGGCGCCGGGGTAGCACGGGAGGGGAGAGCCAAGGCCGCAGCATAGGACAACCCCCGCCGCGGCTCCCGGTCACGGACCCTATCGCGCGCCTCCCGCGCACTAAGGAATTCGGTAGTCCTTAAGGACCGCACCTCGAATTCAAACTTGAAAACGGGGCAGTCCCGAGAGGAGGAAGGGTGGGCCCCCGAGCAGTTCGAGCACCGCGGGGGCTTCGTGCACGGGGTAGGGTGCGCAGGCCCACCGCAGCGGACACACAGCTTACCTCACGGCGGCAGCAGAGCTAACATGGCCGAACCGGGTCAGGCACATACGGTCGCACCGAAAACTCACGACCGGCGATCACCCATGCCCCAGAACACCTGGGCCGGAGGCACAAGGGAGTCAAAGGTCAGGAGCAGACGAGCGGACGGGGTAAGAGCACCATCCCGGCGCGACGAAAAGCGGAAGACCTTCGTTACCCCCTGGGGGGCAAGATCCTCCTGCAACTCGCCAACCGGGATTGACAGCAGACGGGAAGCGAAAATGGTGCCCTGACAGCTATTCAATTGCGGATGGGGAGTCACAGAAACTCTGCAACCCAAAACATCCTGCAACTGTAGAAGGGACTCAGTCACCCCGAAGAACGGGACTTCAAAAGAAGAGACCCATCCTTCAGAGGGCGGATATCATAACGACAGGGAACCCCACCGTCTTAAGACGCTGAAACACCCGTTCCGAGTTGCCCGGAAGGGAGCCAGCGGAAGGGCGGAGAACAAGGAACCTGTCCACGGACAGAAATTGACAGCAGGGACAGGTCCATGTGTAACGGTAACCGAGAGTGGGCGAGAGAACGAGGGCCGCGAAGACCCCGCCCTACGGCCACCACGAGTCCGGCCACGAGAGCCAGACGCCGCAGAGGACGAGAGGGGGCCATACGGCTTGAAGGTCAATCCAGCGGAGGCAGAGGCCGCTGAACGACCAGAAGTAGAAGTCTTATCCAAATCCAAGGGCGGGCCAGAGTCGTCAACAAGAGGGGATTTAAGTTTTGAAATTGAACCCATAAACAATAGCTTTACAAAAAAGACAGCCTCGGACCCAAGGCAATGCACCATCCGCCGCTGCATCCTTCAAGGCGCAGGCCCAACGTCCCGGGTAGCCCGCCCCCCCCCCCCCCCCCCCAACCCGACTGTCGTTTTAAAAACAGCAGATTGGCACTACGGAGATTTGTCCGTTAAGGGCCCAGCAAAGACCCAATCCAGACGCTGCAGCGGTCCGGGCGCCCAGACCGTCCCCGGAGCACGGCTCAGCCACGGAGCGATGACTCCAAGACTGCAAAATACAAACAGAGGGGGGGGGATACTACAATTGACAGAGGCACAAGACCGAGTCAAGAGAAAAGAAATTCCGGTTGAAACGGAAAAAAAGGGGGAGCTAAAAGAAAAGTAAGGGAAAAAAAAAAAAACGCAACTAGGTAACTCTTCGCCCACACCCCGCGAAGAGTTGAGGAAACCCCAACACACGAGGTGTACGAGCCCCCTCGGCCGGCAAGTCGGGAGTGCCTAATCGAGGGGGATATATATATATATATATATATATTATATATATCCCCGCAAGGAGGGTTCTAAGCTCGTGCTCTTTGTGCTCGTTTGTACGTGCTTGTTCCTGGAGGTTTCACGTGCTCCCTCCCGGCCCTAGCACCCAAGGATGATGGGGGATCGACCCTGCAGTCCTTGTCATCCTTGTTCTTTTTCCACTTCGACTGTCCCCTCCACCCTTTGTTCTTCCTGTTTTTCCTCTCACTTTTTCTTTGTTTTTCCGCCGAGATATGCCTTTTAAATAGAGGCGAATCGGTTCTTCCCGAACTTAAAAAAAAAAAAAATATATATATATATATGAAAATTATTTCACGAAAGTAACACGTGAAAAATATTTGATGAATAAAACGAAAGCGCTTGAGCACCATTTTGTGTTTCCTTTCCTTCGTGGTTTTATTCATCATATATATAATAATAGGCACCTTGGTGTAGTAGTGGTTAGCGTTGCTGACTACGAATCCATTGGCCCCGGGATCGAGGCCCGGTGACGGCAGGCGGCGCGCAGCAAAACACAGCTTTTCATTCTTCCAAACAATAAAAAAAAATTGGATGGTAGATAAATGGGTACCCTGGGTAACCTAGTGGTTAAGACGCTGGGCTGCTGGTGGGGCGTCGTTCGGATCCCACGTTAAAGTGGAGTGACAAGCTTGACCTTCGTCAGAATGAACAATTCGGGCGGAAGCAAAAGCAAGGTTAATCAAGGACCAAAGAAGTTGGAGGATCCATACTGGATTGCACTTGTCCGTTTATCACACTTTCGTATTCGGGCTATGACTTTTGAACCGCTCGACAGAAATTAATGAAAATTCGCATACAGATGTGTGTGATATGATCACAAGGCGATATGCCATGAGTAAGAATCATGGCATCAAAGGTAAAGGTCAAACTGAGGTCCGTGTTATAACTTTTGAACCACAACATAAATTGCTGAAACTTTACACACACACACACACACACACACACACACACACACACACACACACACACACACACACAGATCATTACAAGACGATGCGTTTTGAGCAAGATTCATGCCCCTACATTGAAGTTCAAGGTCAAATGAAGGTCCACACAATATAAATTAATGAAAGTTCATAAGACACTGTGTTTTAGCAAGACTCGGGGTCCCTGTATCAAAGATCAAGGTCACAAATAGAGGTTAGAGGTCAAATGGAGGTCAGTGCCATAACTTTTTGACTGCTCTACATAAACTGATGAAACCACACACACACACACAACACACACACACACACACACACACACGGATCATCACAAGACTCCTGCATCAGAGGTTAAAGGTCAACACACACACACACACACACACACACACACACACACACACACACACACACACACAGAGGTTCTTCCACCAAAGGTCAACGTCACAAATAGAGGAGGGAACATTGATCATGTTCTGACATTATTCTTGTTTTATTTATACCCCACATTGTTTTCTCACCCTTTTAGATATGAGCTAGTGATTTTCTTAATGACCTGCATTCCTTCTTACATTTGGTCATGAGGATTATGTAACTTCGATAATTTTCAGGTTATTGTCAGAAGAGATAATAAGGAAAAAATTGTTCTTCTAACGCCCAGAGCTTGGTCAGGGCGTGGTCTATTGGGATGTAACATAATCCCTTGGGATAACATTGAAAGATAAAAGACGAACTCTTATCTATTAAGTCAAAGATTATATATATATATATATGATGAATAAAACCACGAAGGGAAAAGAAACACAAAGGGGTGCTCAAGCGCTTTCGTCTAATGACATCCTCAGGAACACTGTGTTCCTGAGGATGTCATTAGACGAAAGCACTTGAGCACCCCTTTTGTGTTTCTTTTCCCTTCGTGGTTTATTCATCATATAAATATTTTCACGTGTCACTTTCGTGAAATAATTTTTCATATATATATATATATATATATATATATATATATATATATATATATATATATAATAAAAATGAGGGGTCGTGCGTCTTAAGGTACCTAAGCGCCATCACAGGCGAAAACGTGTTTCTTGATGGATATCACTATTTTCACCCTTCCTCTATCGCGTGGTTTGTTTGGGTTATAATGACCTTACGACACGAAGTATGGTTGAAACCTTATGAAGCGAACTACTTTTTCACCTCTATCGCCAGCCAAAAGTTCATCAAGTTCGGCATAATAAGAAAAGAAGAAAAAAAAAAAAATATATATATATATAATATACTGTATATAAAAAACTCAACATCTTCATTAGCATACTTAGAACTCTAATTTAGCCAAAAAATGAACGTTCTAGCTCAATTAATAAGAGATACTATTGCGAGAATATTGCTGAACTTTGGAGGCGCTTTCTGGCGAATTTTAATTTTGGCGCTTAGGTATACCTTAAGACGCGGGACCCCTATATATATATATATATATATATATATATATATATATATATATATATATATATATATATATATATATATATAGATATATATAGATATATATATATATATATATATATAATATATGATATATATATATATATATAATAATTATATATATATATATATATATATATATATAAATATATAGATATATATATTATAATATATATATATATAGTATATATATAATATATATATATATATATATATATATATATATATATATATATATATATATATATTATAATATATATATAATATTATATATATATATATATATATATATTATTATATATATATATATATAATATATATATATACATATATATAATATATATTATATATATATAATATATATATATATATTTGTGAATAGTTTCATATTTTATCACTTAATATAAATGCTAACGAAAATAATTGTAACAGAAATTGAATTTTGAAAGTTCGGAACAGTAAAGAATGAAAATTGTAGCTTTGTATCTTTGTATACGTCTTTAATGATAAGTTCTTCGAAGTCACCATTCACCATGGAATTGAGAGAGGGCTTCATTGCCAGGAGAGGAGCCCCCTTATTGTCTTCAGACAAAGAACTTCGCGATCAAGATGTGCACTAAATCGTTTTTAATGGCTGTATTGTAAGATTATCTGTAATTATTATTAAATTATATAATTATTATTAAATTATATAATTATGAAGCGTTTTTATTTGGTTACATGTTTAGGTAAGCCGCTGTCCATCAATAGGTTTGTATTTGTTTCTATGATTTTTCCTCCTCAAAAGACGAGGACATGCTGATGGAGTATTGTTCAATTAGAACAGTAGTATTTAACTTGCGGGGTGGGGGGAAGGTAATTCGGCCTTTTTCGGGAGGGGGGGCGACGAGCTGGCGTCACTGTCCAAAAAGAAGCTGAGTTACGGTTCCACTGAAATTATTATTTCATAATGTTCCTTTTCATATTTACCATTTAAAAAAGAGGCGGGGGTCGGAATTAGAGTTTTGTTGGCTAGCTCAAGGGAAAACAGTGCAAAAAAGATTAAATACTACTGTATTAGAAGTTAAATTTACTTCTAGGTTGTGTTGTTTCCCCTTGGGATGAAAGATGTTTATCGCTAATTGCTTGAATGAATGTGTGTGCATGTGTTTAGGCAGCTACGCATAAGTGAGGTCGGGTGTGTGATAATTCACAGGTGTAGTTGGGTAATGTTTTTGTCGGTTAACGCTTTTGGTACCTCGGAACAAAACTTCGTATAAAAAGTCTTATTGTCAGTAAAAGATACGTTAGTCCTAATTAGGTTAAATTAAGCTAGATTAGCGAGTACCTATTGTTTAATGACTTGTCAGAAAAGACCTTTCGAGCCCTCGATTGCGACCGAAGCACGTGTCATCCCTTTCTCGGTCCGGTGGCACCAAGGTTAGGTTAAATTTTTTTTCCTCCCCCCGCTTATGCGGAGATGAGCACAAAGTGTGTGTGCGCGCGCGCGCGCGCGCTAAATAATGATAATCCGTCAATAGGGCCGGAAGTCAAATCGGGTATGTATTATGTTTCGCCACTATTGAAGTGGTAAAGGTAAACTCAAAATACTTGTATGACTTTACAAGAAAGATAAACGAAAAATCACGTGACTATCGGGTGTTCGAAGGGAGAAAACTGCATCAACCATGATCTGAAAGAAGAAGAAGAAGAAGTGAAATACAAAGCTCAGTATGAATTGGCTTTCAGTATCCCCAAAACGTTAGAAATTCGTTCTTTGTAGCAGAATTACGAGGGGAAAACTATAACGGACTGATATCACAACGGATGATAACCACACGAGCTACAGGGAAACTAATTAAAGGGGAATTAAATGATAAAGCACTATGGCTTTCGATCAGGAAGATCGTACCTATCACTTTAATAAAACTATAACATTATCATTGCTGCACTCGGGGGGGGGGGGGGGGGGGTTATAACTATGATGTGGTATACATAGAGTTTGTCGCCGTTCGACAAGTGCTGACCGTGGAATCATAGCACATAAACTGAAATATACGGGAACAACAGGAAAAGGAGGAAAATGGATATATAATTTCCATAGTGAGCGGCAGCATACTTAGATAATAGACAGTCTTTAGGAGCTGACTGCTAACTGACTTTCAATCGAAGTAAGCTTCACAGCGTCCATTGTTTCTCCATGTTACGATCGAGCGGAAAGATGGGGATTACCAGACGTCCTGGTGTCCCGAAAGAAATTTGGGAAATCTCTCGGATATTTATTTTCAAGTAACTAATTATTCCCTAAAAAAACTCAAAGCGATCACAATCTAAAAGAATAGTGACCAATAGGCATTGTTAGGTGATGGATGGACATGTAAGTTTTTGAAAATATCTCCCTATGTTTAATTATGCACAAAGTCTGTGCCATCCTTCTCCTTTCACAAAGTTTGTCAAATAGTGGGGAGTAGCAGAGTTCAGGTCGTGACATAGGATTTATATCTGACTGACGTGACTTACTGGTGGAGAGATCAGAGTTTGGGATCATCCCTTGATATAAATCTAGCCATGGATTGCCTCAAGCCAGTCTGAGAAGTGGGGAGGGGGTTGTGCGCGTAATGTATTCGGTTCATCTAGTTCTTTTAAAGGAGACTTGTTTTTCACGGTTGGTGGGGTTTTGCCATTGTCAGTGCCTTCGGTTGGACGAAGGACGTAAAACAGATCAACCAACCAACCAAAACCTTTGATACATGTTTGTGTTTCTGCTGTGACGACCAATATTGCTCAGATATTTTGGTTCTTGCCTTCATACCACAGGCTGCGTAGGAATCTTGAGTGTAAATATTTATAGACTTAATTTTAGTGAATATTTTTGTGGTAATTGGTAATATTCACATTTCACCTGTCACCTTTTGTTATTCCTGAAGTATCGAAAGATGTCTGAGAGAGAAAATGATGAAGCGAAAGTATACGAGCTGTGTGTAAGGTAAGTTTCCGAAGTTGTTCAGTACTTAGTTAATTCTTAAAATAAATAGATAATGATACAATAGAACAATAATAGATCAATGGAATAGTAAACGGTTTAAACCTTCTGGACAGAACTTGTTGCGTTACAATATGGCTTTGATAGGCTATTCACTATTCAGTCATATGCGAGCTTAGTTACACCAGAGAAATTATAACAAGGAAGTTGGTGATCCCTAATTTAGATTATAGCTTAATTCGTTGATTGTTTATCTTCTGTAATATTATTTCACTCAAAATGCTTGAAGTGAGTTCACAAGCAAAACTTTATAAATTAAATTTGCCAAAGATAAACATTCTTGAAAAATGCCTCATTGAAATTAGGTATTTACCTTCAGAAATTTAGATACTAGGGGCACTCAATATATTTTGCCCCACCCTTTTTTATTAGCAAAATAATATGCCATGGGGCTGAAATGTCTTTTGGGTCGTAAGTTTAAACTTTTTGCGCTTCACATAAACGGATTTTTCCAGGTTGAACTTCCCCTCCTTGTATAAAACAGATGGTTAACGCAGTTTCGAAAATGGCGTTTGACATTGATGTGCGTCGTAAACAGAGAGCTGTTATCGAGTTCTTATCCTCAGAAAAGGAAACAGTTGGAAATATTCACAAACGTCTACGAAACGTTTACGGAGATGCTGTTGTTGATCGAAGCACTTGGACGCTGGTCTACACGTGAGATCATTGGAGAGAGGGAGAGCCAGCCTCGATGATGAGCCACGCAGCGGTCGCCCAGCATCGGCTGTGACATCTCGCACTGCGCAACGTGCTAACAAGCATCATTCGATCAAATCGGCGCGTCACATACAAGGAACTATCACTGCAGCTAGGAATTAGTGAAGGAAGTGTGGATACGATAATTCAGCAACTGGGATACTTAAGTGTGTTCACGGTTTGTTCCTCGCGAACTGACTGAAGATCACAAAGCCCAAAGAAAAGAAATTGCTTCCGAGTCGTTGGTTCGATACGAGACAGAAGGGGATGACTTCTTTTCACGAAATGTGACTGGGGATGAGACTGATACACCAATTTGAACCTGAAACAAAACGCCAATCCATGGAGTGGCATCACGCAGACTCCCCACGCAAGAAAAAATTCAAAATGGTTCCCCTCTGCAGGAAAGGTTATGGCCATCATCTTTTGGGACATGAAAGGAGTGATTCTAGTGGACATTATGAAGAAAGGACAAACAATCCAACTCGGAGGCATATATTGCTACCCTACAGAGACTCCAGAGACGTATAAAGCGAGTTCGACTGGAGAGAAAACTGGAAGGCGTCCTTCTTTTGCACGATAACGCAAGACCACACAACAGTTTGCAAACAAGAAAAGCCCTCACAAAAATGCGCTTGACTGTGTTACCCGACCCTCCATACAGCCCGGATCTGGCACCTTCTGACTTCCATTTGTTTGGGCGAATGAAGGATGCTATTCGTGGAAGAAAGTTTAAGAGTGACGATGAGGTTGTTGAGGAGGTTAAGAGGTGGTGGCTCCAGCGGAACCCAGCGGACTTTTACCAGCAAGGAATAAAGGCCCTTGTTTCGAGGTGGAGGAAAACCGTAGAAAAGGATGGAGACTAGATGGAAAAATAAGAACTTGTTAAAAACGTATGTAACTACTTGTGTACAAAATTTCTGGAACTTAAAAGAAAACTTGGAAAGAAAAAAAAGGGGGGGGCAAAATATATTGATTGGCCCTCGTAGTTTCTGCCTTCTCATACATCTATTATTATTATTAACTTTATTAAGTATAATTATTATTAAATACAAGTCATTTACAAATGTGTTCGAAGAAATTACAAAATTTTTACTTTCTTCAACATCAGGGAAAATTCTTCAGCTTTTCAGTTTTCCTAAATAAAGTGACAGGTAAATTTATAAAATAGTTTTAATACATGACTCGTTTTCGTAACAGATGTAACTGTAAGTGCAATGGAAAAATTTTAATGGCGAAAAATAACTTATACGTTACATATAGTATAATAATAGTAAGAATAAAAGCTAAAAATAAAAATACGAGTAATGAAAACAACATTGATTTTAAGTGGAGTTAGAAAAACATCTTCATACCATGAAGCTCATAATTTAAAGACATATGGCAGGACTGATGAATAGTTCGGGCAATAAGATTGAGTTTTTAATTCTTCGCATTAGGCTGTGCTAAGCGCGTCTTGTTACCTCCTAGATGATCGAGACATTGTGATCAGCAAACATTTGCGAAGCCGAGCATTTTGGAAGTAACTTTTGCAGCATTCTAAAAGATTTGTAATAGAACAAATTTAGGTTTCTGCTAGAACTTTTTTATAATTAGCCCATTGTTGCTACCCCAAAATATTGGTGCGGAAAGTATGAAATCCAGCTGCAATTCCAAGAAATTAGAGAAGAATCAATTTAAGATTTTAGTTAATTCTGGGACACCCTGTATAATATATCTATTTCAATGAAATCGGACAAATTTTTAAAAACACACTTTTATTTATGTTTATCATGTTTAATATGTGTTAAAAATGTATAAATTTCTAAATTTTTTTCATAATTTTATTTTCATAATTTTTTCATTATCTGGTCCAATGAAAGACCGTCTGAAGTCATAGAATGGCAAAGAGACTCTCCAAAAGTTAACGTGTGGCTTGGAATGACCAAATCCAAAATTTATGGCCCATTCTTCTTTGCGGAAGCAACTGTAACAGGTACCGTCTACCTTGATATGCTTCAGCAGTTTCTCGAACCACAGCTTCTTGATAATGTTGTGTTTCAACAAGATGGAGCGCCATGTCATTATGCTCTAATTGTTCGAGAATACCTCAACAGACGCCTTCCGAATCGGTGGATTGGACGTGGAGGACCTCGACCTTGGCCTCCGCGTTCTCCGGATTTGACACCCCTGGATTTCTTTGCATGGGGTTTCATAAAAACAAAGGTTTATCGCCAAAAGATCAATGGTTCTTGTTGAAACACAACATTATCAAGAATGCCATCATCAAGAAGCTGTGGTTCGAGAAACTGCTGAAGCATATCAAGGTAGACGGTACCTGTTACAGTTGCTTGCGCAAAGAAGAATGGGCCATAAATTTTGGATTTGGTCATTCCAAGCCACACGTTAACTTTTGGAGAGTCTCTCTGCCATTCTATGACTTCAGACGGTCTTTCATTGGACCAGATAATGAAAAAATTATGAAAATAAAATTATGAAAAAAATTTAGAAATTTATACATTTTTAACACATTAAACATAAATAAAAGTGTGTTTTTAAAAAATTTGTCCGATTTCATTGAAATAGATAGTTAATTCTGGGACACCCTGTATTAAAATCCTTAATAAATTAACTTTGATGTATTGTTTTTATAGTGAAAATACAGTGTTTGGAGGTAAAGAATAGTGTGTGTTCATTACTGATATAATTTTTTAAAAATAAAAGTAACCTGGTAATTAACAACTAAATACTCGAGTATTTGAGACTGTGGGGAATATATCTTTTCGTATGAATGTTTTCATATACTTAAAAGACAAAAGAGATTATTATTATTATTATTATACGAGTATATACACATTCATTTTAGTTTATTTTAATTATTATATCTGATGCCAGTATTTAGACGAAAGTGTATATTCTCTCTTAATCAAATTAAATTCTGTGGTCTCGTGAAATATGACTTGTCAAAACAAATAAGTCAGTCTGGAATTAATTTACCCTACACCAGCTCCCACTTTTCCTCCACTATATATATATTTCGAACACACAATACTTCCCTATGTGAGGATGGAGTTGGAATTCAACTAAATATAGTGGTCCCCAAACTTTTTTGAATCAACAGCCATTAGACGCTTAATTTGTCAACCGAAAGCGGCCCGCGAGACATTTGTAAAACTAAACGTAAAATGCTTACAAACCCGAAATTAAAATCAATAAAATACGTTCTATTTTATGTACTGATATAGCACTACATGAAACCTGAAACCAAATAAAATTCACGACAGTATTGGGTATGCGAAAGTCTGATAATAATCATGAAGAGGGCCAGAAACTGGCACAGTGCTCAGATGAACTAATGCGGCCTGTTGCTCGAACTTTTGTATTATTATTATTAGCAGCATGATCGGGATTTGAACTCCCGACCTCAGTGTCTTCACTTCACTTACAGGAAAATTATTAACCTAACTCACTGAGCTACGGACGCTGGCACGCATCCGGATGTGCGTACAATTATTTTTAATTTTCCCCTTTGTAACTGCTCAAGATTTAAAACAAAAAGGCAGAGTCACTGGCATATCTAATTTTAGTGTGCAGTGATAGTTTAAATTTGTGCAGTGATAAATTCCGTTCTATATCCGATATAGAACCTAATTTATCACTGTACAGATTTTCAATTTATCACCACAAATTTAAATTAAGTTACCGTGAAGTACTAAATTATCATAATAATAATAATAATAATGTTTAGCATTGTTTAATTTCCTTCGTAACAGCGGTCATGCGATGGAGGAGGCCTACAACTTTACGCAATATTTGAAAACCATATAAGGGTCACTACATCGTCTGAACGTAGAGGACTGTCACCCCCATCCAACCGAGGCCCGGGAGAGGAATCACGGGCCCTGGTGGTACTTTCAACTCCGGGCCCCTTTACCCCCGATCACCACCACCACCTCTATCTTCCAGCCCGGGCCCTGGTGCTTTGATACCTCATGCACCCCTCTCTCAGTCCATGCATCCAACTACTGAACAGACCTAACATCGTTTAACTCCTCTGATCTAACGGGAAGCGATATTGCGACGTAGCTACAGCGACCTACGGCTTTACGCGGGATTCGACCCACGGGTCGCTACGTAATATGGCTGCGGAGGATGGTTTCCCATCCAACTACAGTCAGACTCAATGTCGCCTAACTTCGCTGATCGACGGGAAACAGTGTTGCGACACTGGCCACGTATCCCTTAACCCTTCAAGGAAGACTGGTACAAATTGGTCACGTTTCAGATACACTTTCATAGCTAAATCCTAAAAAAAAATCCGTCGTTAAAGGATTAACATAAAATGAAAATATTATAAGTGTCTTCTTTTGCTTTACTTAGAGAAAGATATTAAATAATTAAAATTTAAAAATAATTTTATTCGGAATTTCATATCAGTAAATATGGTAATCATGGTTAGTGATTATAACGAGGCACATATTTGGTATAAGTTACATTTTGACTTAGATACTTATACTATATTAAGCCTATAACCAAAAGTTTGAAAAGATAAAATAATGGTACTTTTGAAGCATTATACTGATAAAAATCATCTTAAAAGATATGAACAAAAAATATTCAACACAAAAAAACTAATTAGGAATAACTATAATAAAAAGTGACGTTAAATAATATTTGGGTACAATATAAATTAATAGGCTTCAATTACAAATACAGGATTAATGTAAAATGTGGCGATTTAATCGGATAGATAATAAATTAATGATAAAAAGCGCAAGTTAATAGTTCTCGTCACTAAATTGGTGGTCGGGTTAATAAACGATGGGAAGATTGAAATTTTTAGGTAAAACACTATATAGATTACGCATTAAAAAAGAATGACAGGTGTGAAGCAACGACTCAAAGCAAAGATTTAACCAAGAGCCTTTAACAATAACACAGGTGGACTTATTCCTTCGATTTTTAAAGTTATTTGTTTTTAAGTTCAGTGAATGTTACGAATTATATATATATATTTTGTATATTGTGTGTGTGTGTGTGTGTGTTTTAAATACTAATAATTCATGTAATCATTTGCAATTAGATTAAATTTATATCAATATAAAAATTCTAAAAATTAGTCTTGCATGGGGTTGGTTCCACTCTAAACACTAATCAACATACTTTCCCTGATATTAATGAGAATTATGAATACGACAATGTTCGTTTAATACAGTATGCATTGTTTCTAATTGTTTATGAAAATAGTATGTAAAGCTTAGATGTATTTATGATTCAATAACCTACAACCAGCCCCCTTTCTTAAACGGCGGCGGAGTGATTCCTCTCTCTTCAATAGATTGTGTTCTCTTTTGTTTTGAGATGGGTGTTGCTACCATCACTTTTTCCTTAGTTCGCTCGAGTGTTGTTTTTTCTTTAGTTGATTCAGTTGTCACTTTTTCTTTAGTTGGCCGAGTTATTTCTTTCACTGACTCTGGTAACGGTGCTTCTCTTTTCGGTTGTTGGTCTTTCTTCGCTAAATTATTTACATTTACTTCACTTTCCTTTGGTTTTACTTTCTCAGTTAAGTTTGTAGAGACTGAAGAAACATCATCTTTTCCTTTCTTGTCATCTGATATCATGGGTTTCTTCTCTTGGTGGTCTTTTTTAGTTATGGGAACCATCTGTTTCCTATTTACTGGGGGAGTGTCTGTATCTGCGGGGGTTGATGGAATTACTGAAATGGCAGGAAGAGTATCAGGTTTTTTAGGAGCTTCTGTAACCTTTTCTTGATTCTGTACAGGAGTTTTGACTGGAGCGAAAGGTTTAGTTGACTTCGTTATATCAGGTTTAGCTTCTGGAGCCGTACTGTCTTCTATTTTATCTTGAGACCCTTGTTTTGGAGGCATTCTTAGTTTACGAATAATATCTGTATTTTGAAGTTCAGTTTGTTCAGGTGGTTGCTCGAATGGTTTTATTACTAGTGGCACGTACTGCCCTGCAATGTCTTGAGCTATCCCATGAGGACGAGGGCGAGTTATAGAGGAAGGAGGCGCTCCACTGCATTGTCCCATTTTTGGATCTATACGTAGAGCAAGGGGCTTTGCAGGGTCTTTTTTAACATTAGGCTGATGCACTGGAGCCTGAATATATCCAGATTTTATTGAAGAAGGTTGCAGAATATCTCCTGTCTTGAACAGAGCAGCATCTTTTTGTCCTAATTGCGGACGCTTGTCAGCAAGTGCGTTCGAGTCTTCCTTTTTACATGGTATTAAAAGTTTCATTGCCTCATTAGTTATTTTATTTGGATCGTGTGCAGTTGGTTTCTTTCCCGCTTGTGATGTTGGTTTCATTGCTTCACTTGTTTTTTTCTTTGACCCCTGTGATACTGGTTTCTTTGCTTCCTGCGATACTGGTTTCTTTGCCTCCTGCGATACTGGTTTCTTTGCCTCCTGCGATACTGGTTTCTTTGCCTCCTGCGATACTGGTTTCTTTGCCTCCTGCGATACGGGTTTCTTTGCCTCCTGCGATACGGGTTTCTTTGCCTCCTGCGATACGGGTTTCTTTGCCTCCTGCGATACGGGTTTCTTTGCCTCCTGCGATACGGGTTTCTTTGCCTCCTGCGATACGGTTTCTTTGCCTCCTGCGATACGGGTTTCTTTGCCTCCTGCGATACTGGTTTCTTTGCCTCCTGCGATACTGGTTTCTTTGCCTCCTGCGATACTGGTTTCTTTGCCTCCTGCGATACTGGTTTCTTTGCCTCCTGCGATACTGGTTTCTTTGCCTCCTGCGATACTGGTTTCTTTGCCTCCTGCGATACTGGTTTCTTTGCCTCCTGCGATACTGGTTTCTTTGCCTCCTGCGATACTGGTTTCTTTGCCTCCTGTGATACTGGTTTCTTTGCCTCCTGTGATACTGGTTTCTTTGCCTCCTGTGATACTGATTTCTTTGCCTCCTGTGATGTTGGCTTTATTGCGTCATTTGTTGTCGTTTTCATTACGTTCTTAATATCTTTTTCAACTGACGTGTCTTTCTTTGCAGCGATACTGGCTTTGCATTGAGTTTTATTATCTTTTCTGATTTGTATCGGATTCACTTCTGAAATTGTAGAAACTGTCGCTGGCGGCGGTTTCTTTACAACTGGTTCTACTTTCTTTTCTTTCTTCAGGGGATCTTCACTCTTTTCTGGCTTAGAAGATTCTGTGACATTTATATCTGATAGTTTTTGAAAGGTATTTGTTGAGAATATGTCCTCCTGTGCATTAATGTTCATTCCATCCAAAAGGTGTCCCTTTTCCAAAGATTTTTCAGAATGTCTCACAGGAATTGTTAGTAAGTTGAAATCTTTTTCTTGACCTATAAATAAAAAAAAATACTGTAATTGGGCATTTTCATGAGTGAATCTGTATAAAAAAGTAAGTAAAAAGTTATAGATATATTAATTTTAATTAAAATGTGTTATTCATACTGTGAATAAAAATTGCAGTTCATATATTTTCGAAATATGGCTAACCATCTCGACAGAGCTTGAGAGTGCCGCCTGGTGGCACAGGAGTAGGTGCAGCAGATGCCGTTGGGCTCAAGTCCAGATTTTTAATGGCGTCTAAAAGATGGGGACCGGTGTACAAATCAAGATAAGGGCTGCATCCTCTGGAGGAGGTAGGAGAGCCATCAGGTGTGTTTTCTTCCATTTTGCGTCTTGCCGTCTCCATTGCGTTCTTCAGATTTTCTCTTCCTGTGTCGTCATGCAGATCAGTTAGTCCAATTTGAGACCTAAAAAACAAAACAAAAAAAACTCTACAGATATTCATGGAAGTAACGATTTACAGTAATGATAATAATAATAAGTCAAAACACATCCTTCAGAACGGATTTTTATCTCCGTTAACTCCTGTCACCTAAACTAAGAATGGCACAATGTACCAGTTACTGTTTTTCAAAGTGTGAAGCCCAAAAGAGCTTCAGCTGAGGCGCGGTGTAATCAGATAATCACACCTTATTTTTTAAATCGTACGTTCTGTCTTAGACATGAAATATTTTTCTTTTACAAGAAGCCGTTCCTGTTATTAGTTTTCTCCGTCAATGCTAATTCCAATGGAATACACGCTCAGGGTACAGCTATTGTTCTCAGTACCTATCGATGATTGTTAATGATTTGCAAATAAGGCTCGTATCTAAAAGGTTTGAGAAATACTGTACTAGGGAATGCTTAAGAATTTTTGGGGGCACTTTTATTTCCTTTCTCGCGTATACGATCACAAACATTGTAAAAGTGGAAGAATCTGCAAGTTCATTTTTAGTTCCATCTACTTTATATTCTTATGCACTTATTATTTATTTACATGACACTTCTGAACCTCAATTTAGATTGTCTTCATCTCAAAAACTACCCATTTTCATTGGATTGAAACTATGGAATGACTTGCATGCCGATATAAAAAATATTGCGAATGTAAATTTGTTTAAAACCAAGTTGAAATCCCGATTAATAATGGGATACTAACAAAAATCTTGGATTAATGTCCACTAATAATGTTTAATATTGTCCATTAATATTGTTTAATACTGAAATACAGGTTTTAACTATTAATAATACTTATTTACTTATTTATTATTATTAATTTATAACAGCTAGCTGCTTATTTTTAATAAGAGCCCAGTAAAGCCTAAAGCTTAAGGGCCTTATGTCATTGTAAAAAGACTACTGTATTTATTTTATTATTAATAAAGGTTATTATTAAAAAAAAAAAAAAAAAAAAAAAAAAAAAAAAAAAGCATCAGCAGCATCAACCACTGTCTAAGTAGGCCCTGCTAGTATCATATTTTTACACGTTTCTTTGTGAGAATGTATATACTTAAGAGTAAATATCATCAAGGCAAATTTGCTCTAAAAGAATGTGAGCCGCGATCATAAAGCTTTCCATACAAAAAACGTCTTTGTCTTTAGAAACTGGAACATTAGATCTATTTTATAGTGTTTTAGGATATAGGTCAACTGTACCACCACCAAATGCGTAATAAAAATCATACTATATACTAGGGTGTGCACGAGTACCGAAACTTAGGAACCGGGTCCAATACCAGAAAAATTATCGGGAACCGGGAAATCCCGGGAAAAAACCGACTAAAATTTTTGTTTTAACCTTTGTTCGTAAAATTAAACTTAGTCTAATTGGCATAAAAAAATCTAAGCATTGAGATCAATTATGTTTATTTATCTTGTTTTACATCATTTATGAAGTAGTATTTAAAGAAAATTTTAGCATTTAGAACCGCATCCGATAATTGAGAATGAAAAAATCTAAGCATTGAGATCAATTATGTTTATTTATCTTGTTTTACATCATTTATGAAGTAGTATTTTAAGAAAATTTGAGCATTTAGAACCGCATCAGATAATTGAGAATGAAAAAATCTAAGCATTGAGATCAATTATGTTTATTTATCTTGTTTTACATCATTTATGAAGTAGTATTTTAAGAAAATTTGAGCATTTAGAACCGCATCAGATAATTGAGAATGAATCTTTGTAAGAAATAGACCAGCTGCTGAAAAAGCTCGTTCACTTTCAACGCTTGTAGGCTTAATTGTTAGAAGTGCAGCTCGCAATCGATCCAGCTTTTATGTGCGATTCCCTGTCGCTTCAAACAGTTTGAATTCTTTGCTGGCATCGAAATTTTCTTGATTTTTTACATTCTTTGGAGATTTAAGTTTATTTACTACATCGTAGTATTCCTGAAGCAAAGGGTCGTTGGACTCGTTGATAGTATCGGGCGTATTTTGATCTACTTCTTTTACTTTACTTTTCTTGTCGTATTGGGATTTTGCAAAACTTTTTTGAATAAATTCACTATTAGCAACGGCTCGAAAGCTTAGTCCATCTTTACAGGTAAGTTTGGCGATTTCTTCATCCAGAGAATTACTTTTAATAAAACTTGAGAGTTTTTTGCTTTTTAAACGCAGGTAAATCACTTTCTGCTTTCATTTCTCCGTGATGCTATCTATAATGTTTCATTAGTCCCGAAGTGATACCACCAGAACACATTAATTTTGCTTTGCAAGTTAAACATTCGGCTTCATTTTTAGAAATTTTCTTAAAATATTCCCATACAATCGACTTTGACATATTTGAAAGGGATTTATTGCACGGAAAAACACTAGATTCAAAATTTTCAGCTTTAGCACACGCAACAAAATCTGATGCAATTAGCACAATGGCGAGTCGGCAACCGAATGACAACAAATTAGACTCCGCGCTACGTGCGCCTGCGCAGTGCGCAGCTTAACAGAAAACGTGTTTATGACGTAAACAGTAAACACTGCTTACGTCATAAGTAGTCAAAGTTACGTCTAAGCCAGTGGTTCCCAAACCCGGGGTCGCAAGCCTCATCACAAAGGGTCGCAGGGAGCCAATGTGGTCGATGGGGTCGCAAGTGTCTTTGCAATGACAATGAGGCAAGAGTGAATTTTGATATCTATGATGACGTAGAAAAGTTCTGGATTACTTTAGCAGAGAGACATTCGACTGTTAAAAATCGAGCTATCAAAGTTCTGGTACAATTTGGAACCACCTATATCTGTGAGGCAGCTTTCTCGTCAATGGTATTTATGAAAAATGAGTACCGTAACCGTATTTCAAACATCAACTTAGAAAATTGTATTTTATAAACTTTATACAAATGAATGGAAATACGTACGCTAAATTCTTTCCTGTGAGAATAGCAGTAATATGTGCCACTTTGGGAGTCATGGCGAGTTTTGCAATTCTTCTGAAACGATCCATGATGTTGGAATCTGTTGCTTCTGTAGGTTCTATCTCGGGAGGAGGGGGTGTATCTTCAGCTCCCATCGCGGGAGATACATGGAAATCTCTCATGAGTCTTCGTTCCCAGATTCTCATCTTGCGACCCAACGCAGCTGTAATAGTAATGGTATTAGTAGTATAAATAATAGCAGTAGTAGTAATACAGTTCTTTCCCAGATAAACATAGCTACCATTTTGTCGTTTGTTACGTAATTAACAGTGGTACTAATTTTTTGTAGCATAGTAAAAATAATACCTTTGCTCTTCTTGGCACATAATGACGTATCCATTCCATTTTGTCCGAACAAGTCTATCAGTTCAAATCTCAGAGACGAAATGTCGCCCTTTACTTCGTTGACGTCATCTTCTGTAATGGGACTCTCAACGTGACGGCTTTGTAACGAACAAACGTAACGCCAAATCAAGGCTCGCATTACTCCCAAGTAACGATAATCGCGAGCCTTTTTCTTGTCGCGTTCAGTCTGAAAGTTAATGGGGGCAATCAGATGTCATATAAAAATTATTCACACACACACACAATATATATATATATATATATATATATATTGGTGGGGATGTATGTATATGGGCTACGTCGTGGCCAATGTCGTAACACGATTCCTTGAGATCAGCGAAGTTAAGCGACATTGGATCTGGGTAGTAGTTGGATGGGAGACCGTCCTCCGCGCCCAGATTATGTAGCGACCCGTGGTTCGGATCCCACGTAAAGCTGTAGGTCCCCTCCGTCTTATGACCTTAGATGTCGGAAGAAGGTTAAACAACTCCAATTAAAAAAAAATATATGTATGTATATGGTATCCATAAATTATCTTTACATATTCAATTCACTTTCAATTGAATTTATAAAGATAATTTATGGACACCATATGTATATGCAGGACAGGCTGAAAAATTCGTTTGTACCCCTTTCATTCAATATATACTTGTCGTTCCGGACTGGACTCTAGCAGGGGTGTCCACAGTATATCCACAGCCCTCGAATATTTAAATAATAATAATAAAAAAGATCAATAATGCTTATTAGCCTAATTCTGAAACTGGTTATGAAAGAATTGCAAACAAAGCTCGCAAGGAAAGGGCTCCGAGGCAGATACGCTAGTTACCCCTAATGATTGTTCAGAAATCCGAGGTTGGCATCTGATCGGTTTCCCTTCCTACAACTTCATTTGGATTGGACCCGGGGGAATGGACCCCTCCATAGTTTGCAGTGGATACTACTTCGGGAACCACTGATGCGTAGAATAATGAGTAAAAGAACGCGAGAATGGAAGCTCATGATGTAATCACTATAACTGGACACCGAATCCTCGCTCTTTTTCAATTATTTTCCTAATTTAACTTCCTTTAATAATTGGAATAGCGATTTCCTTTCCTCTATGAATGAAATAGAGCCTTCGTAATAAAGTGAAAAAGCTTCTTAAATTACCTTGATTGACATTCTGCGTAGCTTATTATCCTTTACTGATGAAGCGAAATACTTTCTGTATAATTTAATGTTTGGGAAAATGTTGAATGGTGGTGGTAAAGTCTTTCCCTCCTCGAAGTACGACATCCAAAGCTTACTTCTCGCGAATTTCCATTCTGTGTCCGCGTGTTCCTACAAATTAGTTTAAACTAATCAAATATGTTCGGTTTCGTTCATTATAAAAGCCGTCTGTAACTATTCATTACCTTCAGTGGAAAATAATTACAATTAGGACAAAGTTATTTATGTCTATTTCATCAGAGTATGCTTTAACCCTTTAAAGGGTTTTTGTAGGTTTAAGTTATGAATGCGTGTATTTGAAACGCTACCAATGTGTACCAGTCGTCCTTAAAGGGTTAAATTTATGTTTAACATAACTTTGATTCACGAGATGTTCATATTACGAACTATGTTCATTAGTAGCTTGTGATTTTAACCCGTGGACATGTGATACGAAAATCTCATATTTTTGTTTTACACTTACAACGATGAAGGAGTAGGAACTTGACATCATAGCGATGAGGAGGTTCAAAAGTACAATGATGTTGATCACTGAGTAGGTACCAAACATGAGCATTGACCAAAACCGCGTATACTCTCGAATTCCTGTGAGTTCAAAGTCAGACAGACCAACCATTCCAAAACCAGCCCAGAACAGTGACTGAGAAGCTTCAAATACACTGAAGATAAAGAATATTAAAGAAAATAATATTTGCATTAACCTTAGTCCTGATTTATATATATATATATATATATATATATATATATATATACACACACACACAGGGTGTTTCAGGAGGAAAGGTCAATACTTCGGAAGGTGATAGTATCGGTCATTGCGAGAAAAAAAGTTCATATAAACATGTGTCTAATTCTGAATGGTTACGGAGATAGAGATGTTTGAATCTACAAATACGAAAGCATTGTTAATGGTAATCAAGAAAGAGAAACCAATTACCGTTTCTAACATTTAATGTTTAAACATTGGCATTTTGAATGGTATCAGATACAGAAATGACAAATTTGTTACAGTTTACAATACGTTTTCGAAAATCCCACCGTCAACCTCAATGCACTTTGCAACTCGTGCGCGAAGATCGCGTGTTGTTCATCTGAGTTGATCTTGACGTTCCTTTATGCGGGCAGCAGCAGCAGCATCCAAAATGCGTGCGAGCAATTCGTCTCGTGTATCCACCTTTCTTTTGTAAACAACTTTTCATCCACCCCACAAACAATAATCTAACAGAGAGAGGTCTGGAGACCTTGGTGGCCATTGAATGGGACCACCGCGGCCGATCCATCGACCAGGGAAAGTTTGATTTAGGTATTGCATCACCAGACGGGTAGAATGTGGAGGAACTCCGTCATGCTGAAAGTACATACCAGCGCGTGTAGCCAAAGGAACATCCTCCAATAGTCCTGGCAATTCATTTCGCAGAAATTCTAGGTAACTTTGTCCCGTAAGACGATTCTCTAAAGTAACAGGGCCAATCAGCTGATCATCGATGATACCGCACCACACATTGGCAGAGAAGCGATGTTGAAAATTTGTTTCTACAGTGGCATTTGGATTTTCGTCTGACCACCAATGAGAGTTACGAGTGTTATTGATACCGTCATGGGTGAAAGTAGCTTCATCGGTGAATAGTATTAATCGAAGCAATCGGCGATTAGCATTTACCGAATGACAAAATTCCAGTCGCACGGCAGCGTCTCCTGGTTGAAGGTGTTGTACACGCTGTACATGATATGGATGCAAGCTTTCCTCACGTAATGTTCGCCATACTCTCGTGTGTGGTACACCGAGACGTGTAGAAATTCTTCGTGAGCTAGTAGTAGGACTACGCTCTACCAACTGAAGAATGTTTTCCACTTCATCCACATCTCGTTGACCTTCACGTTCAGGTGAAACATGAGCGCTGGGAAGTGTACCAATCTCACGCAATGTGTTGAAAACCCTGGTAAACACACTTTGATCCGGAATTCTGCGGTTCGGAAACCGTCGACGGTATTCTGCAACAGCAGCTGTTGCACTTCCATCGCAAAAAACGTAGACATACACCATATCTGCATATTCGGCATGTGTGAAGGTGTGTGGCATTCTTAACACTGCTTCAAACACCAAACAGTCACTCACAACAGTCAGCTGTCGATTGGCTAATGTTACATGCTTACATGGTTCAAGGTTATAAGGGAGGGAAGGGGGAGGAAGAGCTGCGCGCGCATCAGATTCAAACAGCTCTATCTCCGTAACCATTCAGAATTAGAAGCATGTTCATATGAACTTTTTTTCTCACAATGACCGATACTATTACCTCCCGAAGTATTGACATATATATATATATATATATATATACCGTAAGATGGGGTAACTGGGCACCTGCAGGGGTAACTGGGCCCTATTAAATTTAAGGTAAATTTAGTTATATAACAGTATGAATTTTTTCCATAAATTGTAGGTATCTACCTATGTATAGGTACGTAAAATGTATGGAAAAAATAATAACGGAATTTACCTTAAACTTAGTAGGGCCCAGTTACCCCTGCAGGTGTCCAGTTACCCCAGCTTACGGTATATATATATATATATATTAGTGATGTAGGTCACATCCGCATCCGCGGAACATCCGCACATTTTCTCGCATCCACACTTTGGACTGCGGATGTCGTGCGGATGTGGACCGTTGAGATAAAATGTCATTAATAAGCGGAAATTATCAAATTCTACTATATTAATAGAACTAGTTCATTGTGCGCAAAAGTGATGCAAGCGACAAGACGAGAGGCTGTTCTTGTATGAAGTTACTCTCTTGCAACCTACTTAGATCCACGTTACAAAGCTAAGTTATTTTCACCTAGTACATTAGAACGAGTTAAATCATCACTTGGCAAAGCAGTTGAAGAGCTTCAATCTCTTGAATCTGTCGCTTCGCCACCCACCAAAAGAATAAAAGTTTCAGTGACAGAACCAACACCTTCAACAAGCAAATCTATCACAGAATCTGTCTCTCAGTTTCTTGAGTCAAGCAGCAATGACGAGACCTACGCGATGTCAAAAGATGTAGTAAAAATGATCGAGAGCTATCACCAAGAAAAACGCCTGGCTGCATGTGACAATCCTATTAGTTGGTGGAAAAATACGCAGAATATCTATCCATACTTGAGTAAACTTGCGAGGAAACATTTAGCCTGTCCTCCAACAAACGTACCAAGCGAGAGATTATTTAGCAGTGCTGGATTAATATATGATGAAAAGAGAAACAGACTGGCAGCAGAAAAGGCAGAAAAATTAATGGTCCTTAAGCATAACCTTCCTATAATTAAGTTTGAACATTAAACGATGAGCATCTTAGTTTACTTTATTTTAATTACTCATTTATAAATATGCCTAATAAAACTTTAAACTTAATATAAATAGTTATCAAGCTAATTAAAGATCTCTTTCTATAAGGGTGGAGGAGGTTGGGAAAGAGGTCGGTGGGGTGCATTTGAGTTGGGTTCACGTCCCGCATCCTGGTAACACAATTATGGTTTCTAATTGTGGCTGAAACTCAACAAAATATAACGAATTTATTTGCAGACGAATTCACTAATTGATTTCTATATTAGTTAGATGCTTGATATTATTTTATATGTTCAGAGAAAAGTACAGCAATTATTGTACAATTAATCAATTATACTACATTATAGCTACAGCTCTCTCTATATAATAACTTATTATATACGTTAAACACAACAAATCTCGAATATATCCTAAAAAATAACGAAAATGTAGACATCCGCATCCGCATCCGCGGATGTGGAAAAAATGACATCCGCTACATCACTAATATATATACAATTTTTTTTTACCTATAATACATTGTGTTAAAGAATGACTAGAAATATTATGTTGCCACAAAAGTTACCGGAATTTTTACATTTTTTTTTTTAATTACAATCGTCATATGGTTATCCATGTTTCCGCAAGCAGTTCAATCCCTCTTTGATATTAGGGCTGGTCCTTCGACGCGAAGATACTTTATTTCGATAATAAAACGATAAAAAATACGTTAAAAAAAACGAAAGCGCGCAATATAAAGAAATAAATTCCGAAAACTTTTTGGTCAGCCTAGTACCACAAAGTAAACAGTTATGTAAATCCTTAATTTGACATCAAATAATATATAAAAATGCAAATTCGTAGCAACCATCTTTAGACTTTTAGACGGAGCTTAGAAAGGACGCAATAAACTTTTTTTTTACTTGTGGAATCTTCTCCATTTCATGCATGCATCGCTCTTTTTAGTCCAATCAGGAAGACCACCGGGTAGAGAGTAACATTTTTGCTTTTCAAGATCGTTGTAGTACCACAATAGTTGCGTCAAACCTTCGGATATGATTAATAGTAATTTAGAAATAAATGCGGGCCTAAATACACTTTAATATTATAATTACCGTATTGGCCCATATATATATTATATATATATATGAATAGAAACGACATAAGTATTAAGGAACGTTTCTGCACACGAGGAGGAGAGATAACGAATAAATGAAAAATGAGGCGAACCGCCCGGGAATCGAACCCAGGGCCTTCCAATTGCCGGTTGGACGCGCTACCATTATGCTACGGACCTCAATTAATCACAAATCGAAATTCTCCCACATAGGGCAGAAACCAATGCCCTGAGAGGGCACCCTCGCAAATCGTGAATATGCGCATATAACTGCAATAACCACGCAGTATATAAATGAATAGAAACGACATAAGTATTAAGGAACGTTTCTGCACACGAGGAGGAGAGATAACGAATTCATTTATATACTGCGTGGTTATTGCAGTTATATGCGCATATTCACGATTTGCGAGGGTGCCCTCTCAGGGCATTGGTTTCGGCCCTATGTGGGAGAATTTCGATTTGTAATTAATTGAGGTCCGTAGCATAATGGTAGCGCGTCCAACCGGCAATTGGAAGGCCCTGGGTTCGATTCCCGGGCGGTTCGCCTCATTTTTTTTATTCGTTATCTCTCCTCCTCGTGTGCAGAAACGTTCCTTAATACTTATGTCGTTTCTATTCATTTATATACTGCGTGGTTATTGCAGTTATATATATATATATATAATATACAGATATATACACACAGATATATATACACACACACATTTAACTGCAATGACCACGCAGTATATTAATGTATAGAAACGACGTAAGTATAGAGGAGTGTTCTGCACACGAGGAAGAGAAATAATGTTATTTCTCTTCCTCGTGTGCAGAACACTCCTCTATACTTACGTCGTTTATATATATATATATTATATATATTATATATATATATATATATATATATATATAAGAGACGAGGTTTTTGTTCAATATCACGACCTTTAAAAATGCAACTTAATCTTATATTCGTGGACGATCATTAATGACTGCGTACTCTCAAAGAAAAGCATTTCGTGGGCCGAAGCATGAAAAATTTCAATATATAAAAAAAGCGTTGTTGACTTTATAAAAGGGATGAAGGGATGCCCATTACGAGAGAAGTGATATTATTAAAATCAAAGGAAAGTTGCTCGAGAGACGCGAGTGACGAATTGAAATTTTGTAATTATGTATCACTGTCTATGAAAAAACATTTTGTTTGTAAAGTTTTTGTTAACTTTTTTTACAAATTATTTTTTAAATAAGATTAATAAAAATGTTATATGCCGATTATTATCCGCCAACAGTAGTAGTACGTGATATTTTTTTAAATTTCAAACAAAATTTGTTGGTACCTCACCACAAAGTGGTCCTCGTCTTATATTTGAGGCCGTCTTATTTTCGGGCCAATACGGTATTACATAATTATACGTAATATTTAATTGTAATATTTAATATTATAATTACTACGTAATTGTAACAATCTCCGTTAGTCTAATGCAGTGGTACTCATTGCGCGGCTCGCGAGCCAAATGCGCTATATATATATATGTATTTGCATCGCGAGCCGCCCAATGAGTACCACTGGTCTTATGTATTATTATCGATTATAATCATTTTCACGGACATTAAACCTCAGTCACCGTATCAAGTGAAGGTTTATAGTTTTATGAAAAGTATTTGGGGGGTTCATACACTTGGTTTAAAGGTACTAATAATAAAGGGAAAAATACGATTTTAGAGATATTCCATTTATGAAATGTAACTTTACTTTCGATGGAGATGATACCTACTGTAGATGTAGGACTTATTTACTAAAACTTGAATTCTTTCTAAGCAGACATGTACAACAAAAGTGTTCAAAACTGGTTGAGAACTAATCGACCCTTTACAATATTAGGAAACGCGGAAGAATCTATGATCCAAGTGAAATGGGAAAGGAATGAGGAATATATGAAAATCTCCATTTGTTGCTGCTTTTGCCTTACGGCCAGCCACGAAAAGCTTACTGATTCCTCGTAGAATCATTAAAGAATGTAATTGAGGTGAATGTGTAATTTATCGTCAATATTGTAGTTTATCGTAATGGAAAAGAACCTGTACACGGTAACGACGACCTAACATTCCTTTCAAACAGTGATATAAATTCACTTATTGTTTTCGGGAAACACCTATATAATAAATAAGCTAAATGCCATTAATTTTGCCTAAAATGCCTCGATGCTTCCAAGGGTATATTCAGATGAGAGCACTGTGAATACATTAATGTCATAACAAATATCGAAAAATTTTAAAAAATCTGTCACTTCTATTCTTTTCTGAATAAAATTTGAGTTTGAATTATTTAGTGGGTTCCAATACGAAAACTGATGGAATCCAAACTGGAAGATGGTGTGAAAGATTCGGGTTGTTTTACCCATTAACCTAGCAAGACCGGCTACACAATACAGTATGAGAGACCATTTGGAGAAAATCATACCTAAAACCGGCAACATATACAAGACGGATGAAAACCTCAAAAAGTATTTACCACAAGCGAAAGCGAAGAGAACGAGGGTGTAAATGAAGAAAAATTTGACGATGTCGATAACCATTCTCCCCAAAGAGATTTGAAGCGGACCCAAGTAAGGATTGATAGAGAAAATGTGGACCAGTTTCAGGGCAGAGAGGATGTTTGCAGCCGCGAACAACCCTTCAGAAATCAACTGGGGATCAAACGCGTCCCATTCTTCTTTTGGAATGTAGGCAGTCTGAGAACACAACGTTTCATCAGTAAATGAACACGTAAATCGGTATTCCTTATCATCAAAATGAGAACATCTGAAAATGGATGATTATTTGAGCAAATCTATCTACGAGGTAGAAAAAACTACAGCGAATCTCACCCGAGGGTCGTCTTGAATTTCGATTACTTGCTGGATGTAGGCCACGATTCTGAGGAATATGGTTGAAATGTAAAGGGAGTCTCTCATCACGTCCAGAAAGTTCCACATATTTTTCATGTACTTGTACATTCCTTGGTTTCTTATTTCCAATATCTCTTCCCATATAAAGCCTGTAGGTTAATGTTTTATAATATATATATATATATATATATATATATATATATAGTGTTATAATGTTTCAGACCAACAAAGAACCTAGGATCCACTCATGGCTGGTCTACCTAACTGCGTTCGTAATTGTGTATTGCGCATGTCCTCTGTGGTGGCGGAGGGGACCTACAATTTTACGTGGGTTCCGAACCACAAGAACATAAGAGCATGAGAAATTTTTATAGTGGGCACACTAGGGGCCACTTCGGCCCATCGAGGTGGCTCCACAATGTAAAACCTGCCTGTACATTGGCAACAACCACTTTTTACAAAACTAAATAATTATCAATTTAAAACTAATTAATTATCAATTAAAAACTAAAGATAGAATCTCTCGATCCAGCGGATCAAGTTATAATAGACTACTATCCACAAATATGTTACACTATATCTATTTATAACCGACATGCAAATATATCAGATCCAAAGAATCCAGTCAATTTCGTTACGGTATCCATCACTACCAGTACCTTGCCAACCAAAAATAAGTCACGGTCCATATCAATTGCGGACTAAGTCACAATTTACAACCATATACATTTCCATATATGCACTTAGGAGGAAAAGTGTAGGTGTGGCTGTAAAGACTGTACAGTAATGTAGAAATGTGTGTGCACCCATTTTGGGTCTCCCATTTAAAGGTGTTTGTGGGGCAGGTGAAGATCATGAGTTTTTCAATACCTCACAGTACTATGGGGGGCACCACTCGGCAGAGGAATCTCTTTAAATGGGGTGTGTAAGGACAGAGAGTATCCCCTAACCCAAGATGCTGCCTCCCTATATCCCACAACACTTGTGTTGAGCTGTGGGATCTATCACCACAAAGCCTTAATTTTACTACCTTAAACTATACCCAATCTATCAACATATGCGTCTAATCGATTTTTAAACATGTTTATAGACGTGCTACTAATTACTTCTACCGGCAAACTATTCCAGCTATTTACTATTCTATGCGTAAAAAAGTTTTTGGCAACTGTTGTCTCGAACCTTCTACTTGTCAACTTACACCCGTTATTTCTAGTCCTATTATATTGAGATATTTCGAAAAAGCTATCTCTATCTACGTTATCGAACCCATTCATAATTTTGAAAACCTGGATTAGATCACCCCTTAGCCTCCGAGTCTCGAGTGTAGTCAATTTTAACTCCTTAAGCCTATCCTCGTACGACTTTGACCTAAGCGACGGAATCATCTTAGTTGCTCGTCTTTGAACTCTTTCGATTTTGTCTATATCTTTGCGCATATGCGGATTCCAAAATTGGACCGCGTACTCCAAATGGGGTCTAACTAATGATTTATAAAGAGGAACTATAATATCGCGCGATTTGTACTCAAAATTCGAGCTATAAAACCTAACACTTTGTTCGCCTTATTGACCGCTGCTGTACTTTGTTTCGCTACTTTTAAATCACCAGTGACTATAACTCCTAAATCTTTTTCCTGCTCTACGCTTGTTAATCTTTCCCTGACATACTATACGCAAAATTACCGTTACGCGAACCTATATGCAAAATTTTGCACTTATCGACGTTAAATCTCATTTGCCATGTGACTGACCAATCAACGATTTTATTCAGATCTTCCTGGATTTTACCTCTATCTTCGTCATTAATCGCCCTACCACCCAGCTTCGTGTCATCCGCAAACTTTGAAACTGTACTGACTAGGCCGACATCTAAATCGTTAATATATATAAGAAAAAGCAAGGGGCCCAATACAGAACCCTGAGGAACGCCACTCGCTACATTAGCCCAACACGACTCCGCTCCATCAACGACCACCCTCTGTTTCCTACCTCGCAACCACTCTTCTATCCAATTTATTACTACACCCCTGATTCCATGAGCCTTAGTTTTTTCAATGAGTCTTTTGTGCGGCACGGTGTCAAACGCTTTTTGAAAATCTAAATACACTACATCAACCGCCCGATGTCTATCGTAAACGTCAACCACGCTTTGGAAAAATTCTAAAAGATTAGTTAAGCAAGATTTGTTTCGCCTAAAACCGTGCTGCGTATTTCTAACTAGTTTATGCAATTCTAAGTGTTCGACTATACGATCCCTAATTATTGATTCCAGTAGCTTACCTACAACAGACGTTAAACTGATTGGCCTATAATTTCCCGCCGCACCTTTATCGCCTTTCTTAAAGATAGGTGTTACGTTTGCTAACTTGAAATTATCTGGTACGCACCCCTCAGAAATAGACGCATTAAAAATCTTTGTTAGCGGCACAACAATGCTATCTTTTAATTCTTTTAGTTGTATGGGATATATGGAATCCGGCCCCGGTGATTTACGCGTTTTCATTTTATCAATATAGCGCATTACCTCCCTTCACTAACCACAATATTATCCAAAATATTACCATTATCAAAAGGTATTATGTCTATGACCGTAGGGATATTCGTTACATCTTCTATAGTAAAAACTGACGTAAAAAATTCGTTTAGCAAGGTAGCCATTTCCTTGTTTTCAGAAACTAGATCTCCGTTTACATTTTTCAAAGGCCCCAAGACACTTTTTACTGGATTTCTATTGACGTATTGAAAGAATCGCTTGGGGTTTTCTTTACCGTCACGAGCTATGGAGATTTCAAATTCGCGCTTGGACTTTTTTATTACACTTTTCGCTTCACGCCTTAGAGATATGTAGTTGTTTCGTAACCACAAATTGTCTTTATCGCACTTATGTAGCCTATAAGCCCTATCTCTACTCTTTATAATGTCTCCTACTCTAGAAGTAAACCACAAGGGCTTGTTGTTTACTTTCGCACGCTTAATTTTGTACGGTACACATTCCTCATTTATAGTCCTAAATACTGTTTCGAACGATTCCCACATTAGTTTTGCGTTGGAGTTCCCCATTACGTTTTCCCAATTGACGTGTGACAATTTATTTCGAAATTTACAAAAGTCTGCGTGCTGGAAGTTAGGAATTTTAGTCGAGTTAGTTGGTTTCGAGTGACTTACTGAGAGGACAAACTCTACCATATTGTGATCGCTATTGCTTAACGGTTCTATTACTTGAAGATCAGTAATTAGCCTATCATCCGTAGTTATTACTAAATCTAAAATACTGTCCAACCTCGTAGGTTCCCCAACCTTTTGAATAAGAAAGCTATCCTCGAGAAAATTAACTAAACGATTACCTTCCGCGTCTCCCTGCATTGTATCGTAATTCACGTTGGCGCAATTAAAGTCACCCATAACTAAAGCCTGCTCACTACCGATTATTCTCTTTAGTTCACGATATAACGCTTCGTCCGTATCAGCTGTTTGATTAGGGGGCCTATATATAACCGCAACAAGTTTGAAATCGTTCAATTTAAGTTCTGCTATAGTCGAATCTATCGGTTCTGGAATTGTGTGCTTTACTTCTATAACGTTCGCAATATTATCTTTGATATACAACATAACACCGCCTCCTCGCCTACCTATTCTGTTTTTAACAAAAAGTCTATAACCTTTAATTTGATACTCCCCTACAAAGTCACGTGTTTCAGTGCTAAGCCACGATTCATTTATCGCAATTAATCATAGTCTTTACAAGCAATTAAAGAAAAAAATTCGTTTATTTTATTTCGTAGGCTACGAGCATTTAAGGATAGAACCTTCAAATTGTTTGTAATTGCGACACCTTCGCGAGCGCAGGGGAAATTTGTGGAATTTACGCTGGGACCGTTCGAGTTACGGCAGCCTGAAAAGAAGAGACAGTATTATGAAATAGTCTTCCTAAACGCGCAGCTCCAACGTCATTAAGATGAAGTCCATCTTCGAGGAACAAGTCCCTCCTGCCGTAGAAACTGTTCCAAAAATTCGCAAAATGCACTCCTTCCTGTTGGCAAAGAGACTTTAGGTTATTGTTAATATAGGTCGCCTTGCTGTAGAAATCGTTACGTTGGATAATTCGAGGAAGTATACCTGTTAAAACAATCTTATTAGTTTTTCCTTTATCGCTCTAGTAAGTCCCTGTACCTAGCCAGCAGTTCTTCCGATCTAGAATTTAAAACGTTATTAGTACCGACATGAATAACATACGTTGTGTCCTCGGCGGTACCGTCTGTAAATGGTCAACACTATTAGTTATATCCTCCACCCTTGCACCAGGGTAGCAGTAACGGCGCCTACGACGAGGGTTTCTCCCACAGAATTCCTCGAGCTGCCCTCGAACAATGGAATCGCCAACGAGTCGTATTTCCGGTTCATCAGCATCTTCGAAACCTAAAACAGAAAACTTATTGCTTGTTATTACTGGTAGACAAGTCTTAGGTTTTCTCAATGGGGCTCCATTACGCACTCGAACGAAGGGTTGGGAACTAGGGGAAGAGAGAGGGCTATTAATACTATTTATATTATTAGTAGAAACTGAGGCAGGAGGGGTCGTAACTGGAGTCTCAAGGGATTCTAATTTTGCCGTCAGGAGCATCACGCTTTCTTCAAGCCTCACCCTGGCCTCCCTCTCACGTTCTAACTCGTTCCTCAGCACTTCCATGCTTGAGCACCACCTGCAAACTAACTGTTCATTATTATTAGCCATTGTAAACGCGTAAGCGGCAAATTTCCCTTCACAGCGACTGCAAGTACTTGACGGGGTTGCCATGCTTTTAATTAGTTAAAAAACAAAAAACGAGCGTTTGGAAATTAATAAATTACAACGTAGGTCTACCGCGTTTTTGAAACGCAGAAACAGGTTCTTGTAACAAATTTATACTAAAGGAATATAGAATTAAGCTACCGACGAAAGATCTGTAAAAGAAGAGTATTTATGATACTTATCTGTCCGCGATTCGACCCGACTTTTTTCCTTTTTTTCACAGGGTGTGTGACCACACTCTACCTGACCTATATATATATACAGGGTGGGCCGAAAGTCTGGATCCATAGGAAAATATTTATTTTAATACATAAATTACAACAAATGGTAAATACTTAAAATGAATATCAACTTTAACTCGTAAATGCGTATCCGTGATACTGTACAGTGGTTCGTACTCCAGTATAAACAACAAATTATAACAAATGCTCAAATTGGCGGCCTCTGACATCGAGACACTTAGGGATGGAATTTATGATTTTTAATAATTCTTCGAATTGACGTTCTCGAGATGCGTGTTTCATTTGATAATCTTCTTGTTGACTTTACTGGACTATTCGTTAAAGTTTCACATACCATTGCAGAGGTATTTTCATCAGTTGCAGTTTTTGGACGACCAGAACGCCGTCGATCATGTACACTTCCTGTTTCTTTGAAACGTTTAAACAACTTGCCAACAGTCGCATGTGTTACTGGATGCTTATCAGAATGATTTCTATTGAATTCGGTAGCAACTTCTCTGTGTGTAGCGTCCTGTCTTGCGTACATGAGCACAAGTTCTACCCGGTCTTCTGTTGTTAGATTCGAAGCCATTTCTGGGCTGAAATAAAAAAAGTATTTGAGTATTTATACTGGAGTACGAACTACTGTACAGTATCACGGATACGCATTTACGAGTTAAAGTTGATATTCATTTTAAGTATTTACCATTTGTTGTAATTTATGTATTAAAATAAATATTTTCCTATGGATCCAGACTTTCGGCCCACCCTGTATATATATATATATATATATATATATATATATATATATATATATATATATATATATATATATTGTATTGGGGCGTTTACCGCCATTTCCCGCTATACGTTAGCGGATATCATGGCGAGGCGGAATATGAGAAAGAGAAACGGAGACGGGGGAAAGGCACTAGAAGTGGGAGGACAGCGGACTACGGGTGAGAAGTCACCTAAAGCTCAGATAGGATGCGATTGGGAGAGGAAGAGGAAAAGACGGTCAAGCGAGAAGAGAGGGCTCTCAGCGAGCATAAGACGTAAACGATCGGGGAGGGGGAAATCAGAAAGGAACGGGAAGGCGCGACGACGTACTGACGACAGGGTGGGGCATTCCACAAGGATGTGAGAGACGGTGAGGGGCGACTGGCAGGAGGCGCAACGAGGAGCCTACTGCCGGAACATAAGATAGCCGTGCGTGAGGCGCGTATGGCCGATGCGAAGCCGCGCAAGGACGACCTCTTTGTGTCGGGAGCGGTAGAAAGAGGACGCCCAATATGACAGGCGGGGGCGGATGGACCAGTTTATTTCCGGTGGCATCGTCCCAGGACTGTTGCCATATGCGGTCGTAGAAGGAACGAAAGACCTGCACATAGTCAGAGAAGGGGAGCGGGCGGGGGAGGGGAGGCATCGAGGCGGCGGACCGGGCTGTGCGGTCCGCCGCCTCATTACCGGAAACACCAACATGGGCAGGGACCCAGCAGAAGGTGACCCGGATCCGGTGAACGGTGTGCAGGACATGGTACTCCTGTTGAATATGGCGTACGAGGGGGTCCGGAGAATCATAGCGCTCGAGCGCTTGAAGGGCGCTCAGCGAGTCTGAGAAAATGGTACAGGAAGACCACGAAAAACCCGATACCAGACGGAGGGCTTCCAGAAGGGCAAAGAGCTCCGCGGAAAAGATGGAGGCCTGAACCGGCAGGGGGATACCCCGATATATATATATATATATATATATATAATATATATATATATATTATAATGTTTGAGACCAACAAAGACACTAGGATCCACTCATGGCTGGTCTACCTAATTGTGTTCGTAATTGTGTATGTCCTCCGTGGTGGCGGAGGGGACCTACAATTTTACGTGGGTTCCGAACCACAAGAACATAAGAAATTTATGTAAAAACTGCCTGTACATTGGCAATGACCAATTTTTACAAAACTAAATAATTATCAATTTAAAACTAATTAATTATCGATTTAAAACTAAAGATAGAATCTCTGGATCCAGAGGATCAAGTCATAATAGACTACTATCCACAAATATGTAACACTCTATATCTATTTATAACCGACATGCAAATATATCAGATCCAAAGAATCCAGTCAATTTCATTACGGTATCCATCAATACTAGTACCTTGCCAACAAAAAATAAGTCACGGTCCATATCGATTGCGGACCAAGTCAAAATTTACAACCACATACATTACAATATATATATATACTTAGGAGGAAAAGTGTAGATGTGGCTGTAAAGACTGTACAGTAATGTAGAAATGTGTGTGCACCCATTTTGGGTCTCCCATTTAAAGGTGTTTGTGGGGCAGGTGAAGATCATGAGTTTTTCAATACCTCACAGTACTATGGGGGGCACAGCTCGGCAGAGGAATCTCTTTAAATGGGGTGTGTAAGAACAGAGAGTATCCCCTAACCCAAGATGCTGCCTCCCTATATCCCACAACACTTGTGTTGAGCTGTGGGATCTATCACCACAAAGCCTTAATTCTACTACCTTAAACCATACCCAATCTAGCAACATATGCGTCTAATCGATTTTTAAACATGTTTATAGACGTGCTACTAATTACTTCTACCGGCAAACTATTCCACCTATTTACTATTCTATGCGTAAAAAGTTTTTGGCAACTGCTGTCTCGAATCTTCTACTTGTCAACTTACACCCGTTATTTCTAGTCCTATTATATTGAGATATTTCGAAAAAGCTATCTCTATCTACGTTATCGAACCCATTCATAATTTTGAAAACCTGGATTAGATCACCCCTTAGCCTCCTAGTCTCGTGTGTAGTCAATTTTCACTCCTTAAGCCTATCCTCGTACGACTTTGACCTAAACGACGGAATCATCTTAGTTGCTCGTCTTTGAACTCTCTCGATTTTGTCTATATCTTTGCGCATATGCGGATTCCAAAATTGGACCGCGTACTCCAAATGGGGTCTAACTAATGATTTATAAAGAGGAACTATAATATCGAGCGATTTGTACTCAAAATTTCGATTTATAAAACCTAACACTTTGTTCGCCTTATTGACCGCTGCTGTACTTTGTTTCGCTACTTTTAAATCACCAGTGACTATAACTCCTAAATCTTTTTCCTGCTCTACGCTTGTTAAATCTTTCCCTGACATACTATACGCAAAATTACCGTTACGCGAACCTATATGCAAAATTTTGCACTTATCAACGTTAAATTTAATTTGCCATGTGACTGACCAATCAACGATTTTATTCAGATCTTCCTGGATTTTACCTCAATCTTCGTCATTAATCGCCCTACCACCCAGCTTCGTGTCATCCGCAAACTTTGAAACTGTACTGACTAGGCCGACATCTAAATCGTTAATATATATAAGAAAAAGCAAGGGGCCCAATACAGAACCCTGAGGAACGCCACTCGCTACATTAGCCCAACACGACTCCGCTCCATCAACGACCACCCTCTGTTTCCTACCTCGCAACCACTCTTCTAGCCAATTTATTACTACACCCCTGATTCCATGAGCCTTAGTTTTTTCAATGAGTCTTTTGTGCGGCACGGTGTCAAACGCTTTTTGAAAATCTAAATACACTACATCAACTGCCCGATGTCTGTCGTAAACGTCAACCACGCTTTGGAAAAATTCTAAGAGATTAGTTAAGCAAGATTTGTTTCGCCTAAAACCGTGCTGCGTATTTCTAACTAGTTTATGCAATTCTAAATGTTCGACTATACGATCCCTAATTATTGATTCCAGTAGCTTACCTACAACAGACGTTAAATTGATTGGCCTATAATTTCCCGCCGCACCTTTATCGCCTTTCTTAATGATAGGTGTTACGTTTGCTAACTTGAAATTATCTGGTACACACCCCTCAGAAATAGACGCATTAAAAATCTTTGTCAGCGGCACAACAATGCTATCTTTTAATTCTTTTAGTTGTACGGGATATATGGAATCCGGCCCCGGTGATTTACGCGTTTTCATTTTATCAATATAGCGCATTACCTCCCCTTCAGTAACCATGATATTATGGAAAATATTACCATTATCAAAAGGTATTATGTCTATGACCGTAGGGATATTCGTTACATCTTCTATAGTAAAAACTGACGTAAAAAATTCGTTTAGCAAGGTAGCCATTTCCTTGTTTTCAGAAACTAGATCTCCGTTTACATTTTTCAAAGGCTCCAAGACACTTTTTACTGGATTTCTATTACACCGCCCAACACCAATTTTGCTGATTTAATTCTAACACCTGTTTTGAGGTAACTTTGGTGTGCTGATTTCAAAATCACCTTAGTTTTTGCCTATCACGTCAGGTTTTCGAGCAATCAAATACGGATATTTTGGAGATATCGCATTTTGGCAGGGTTATGCCCAATTTTTTTTCTTTTCAAAAAATAAGTTTTTACATACTCAGAATCAGCATGGAAAAGTAAACAATTGTGCAGGGAGTGAACTTTAATATACAATGATAATATTGACACAAAGTGATTAAAAGTGCTTAAATAAGCAAAAAATGAATCCATATTAAAGCAAGCACAAGACCAGTTTTCTTAACATTGTCTTTTTCTTGTTTTCTTACTTTTCAGTGCTGATAAATTTTCTCTTATAGGACTTCCTAGAATGAGAGATGTCAAGACAATCTCTTTGCAGGCTCGAGCAGTAGTCAGCCATCATATGGGTATCCCATCTTCCTTGGTATCGTTCTTCCATCACTTTGATATCTTGGTGGAACCTTTCACCTTGCTCTTCACTAACATCACCAAGATTTTCTGGAAATTTATCCAGATGACTGTTGAGATAGTGAACTTTAATGCTCATGTTGCAACCCAACTGCTGAAAGTTTACAAGTAAATCCTTTACAAGATCTTTATAATTTTCAGACTTTTTGTTTCCTAGGAAGTTCTTAACTACTGCCACAAAAGCATTCCAAGCTCTTGCCTCCGTTTCGGTCATTGAGTTACTGAACTGCGGATCTTTCATCAGTTTTCTTATCTGGGGACCATCGAATATACCAGCTTTAAGCTTCTCATCACTAAGACCTGGAAAGGCTGCACATATGTAATTAAAGCAATCACCTTTATTCAAAGCTTTTACAAACTGCTTCATAAGCCCAAGTTTGATGTGGAGTGGTGGAAAAATGATCTTTTCTCGATCCACCAATGGCTCGTTTACAATATTTTTATCTCCTACATTTAAATTTTGCCTTAGTGGCCACTTTTCCTTTACCCAATGTTCAGCTTTGGCGCGGCTATCCCATAAGCACAAGAAACATGGATACTTTGTGTAGCCACTTTGTTGGCCAAGAAGAAAGTTGACCATTTTCAGGTCAACACAAATCACCCATTTATGAACATCATATTTTAGCATCTCCAGCACTATTTTTATGTTTTCATATTCTTCTTTTAGAATTAGATGCACTGAATGACCAATAGGAATCGCGCCATATTCATTCCCATTGTGAAGGAAGACACACTTTAAACTTCTTTTTGAACTGTCTATAAACAATCTCCACTCATTGGGGCTATAGTGGGTTACACCCATTGCATTCAAAAGTCCTTCTACATTATGGTAGTAAACCAAATCCTTCTCTGCACCAAAATATTGCAACAATTCTCTTTCCCTATTGCGATAAGATGTTATTTTTGTCCAAGGATGAAGTAGATTTTTCTCGTGCAATCTTGAAGCTAATAATTCTGATGACTCTTTTGAAAGGCTGAGATCACGAATTAAATCATTCAACTCAAATTGATTAAATCGCTGAGGTGTCGTTGATGAAGAAGGCTGTTCAAAATCATCATCAGTGATATCACGTTCGATCTCATCAGGTAATTCCATATCTTCTTCATCTTCTGTGAGTTTGGAAGGTCCGTGAAAATTGGAACAGGAATTTCATCTGAGTGAGAAACTGGTCTGATTGCTGAATCTAGGTTAGGATACTTTAGATGGTGTTTATTCTTTGCGTTGAAGCCAGAAGTCTTCACAAGGCAAAAGTAGCAATCATCTGAATGATTTTTGGGCTCTCGCCATACCATAGGAATGCCAAACTTCAAACCTTTTCTGTTTCCATTTGTCCATTGTCGTAAATGTTCCACACAAGTTTTGCAAACAGTGTGAGGAGCCCACGACTTATCCTGATCTCCAAGTTTAACTTTAAAATAGGCCAGGTATGCCTTTTTTACGAAATCAGTAATGTTCATCCTCTGCTTTAGTAACGTAAAGCATCCACAAATGTAGCAGAAAACATCTGGGCTGTTTGAACACTTTCTTCGAACAGCAGACATGATGATGATGAGCTGCAACGCACCCTTCACTCACCACTGATCGCAAATAACTGCCGCAGTATTGGATCACTGAATGCTGCCCACATGTAACTCTGTGCCGCTCCCAATCATGTGGCGAGCAGGCGATGACGTCACACACTTTGCAGCTGTATCCAACCAGGACAGACTGACGTCACTAGCGGAACCAGCTGCTCTCACTCCGCCAATGGGAAATCTCTCTCAGATCATGACGTCACGCTCACACCTGGGGAAATCACAGATACCCAAGATTTTAATATGTTGTACATGACCTTTAGATTTAATGCACAGATTTGCGTATTCCACAGATAAAATTTTAACAGCAAAACAGCTGTTAACAGGTCTCAAAAATCATAAATTTTGATAAGCGCCCTTCATGGATCACCCAAAATAGGCATATTGCATTGCACGAAAACCTGATGTGATGGACAAAATCTAAGGTGATTTTTGAAATCAGCACATCAGTATTATCGAGAAACAGGTCTTACAATTAAATCAGCAGCAAAAAAAATTTTTTTTTGTTGGGCAGTGAATTATTGACGTATTGAAAGAATCGCTTGGGGTTTTCTTTACCGTCACGAGCTATGGAATTTCAAATTCGCGCTTGGACTTTTTTATTACAATTTTCGCTTCACGCCTTAGAGATATGTAGTTGTTTCGTAACCACAAATTGTCTTTATCGCACTTATGTAGCCTATAAGCCCTATCTCTACTCTTTATAATGTCTCCTACTCTAGAAGTAAACCACAAGGGCTTGTTGTTTACTTTCGCACGCTTAATTTTGTACGGTACACATTCCTCATTTAGTCCTAAATACTGTTTCGAACGATTCCCACATTAGTTTTGCGTTGGAGTTCCCCATTACGTTTTCCCAATTGACGTGTGACAATTTATTTCGAAATTTACAAAAGTCTGCGTGCTGGACGTTAGGAATTTTAGTCGAGTTAGCTGGTTTCGAGTGACTTACTGAGAGGACAAACTCTACCATATTGTGATCGCTATTGCTTAACGGTTCTATTACTTGAAGATCAGTAATTAGCCTATCATCCGTAGTTATTACTAAATCTAAAATACTGTCCAACCTCCAGAGATGGGCAGTATCTTGTATCTTAAGATACAAAAAGTATCTTAAGATACAAGATACGTATCTTAGATACTTTATTTTTGGAGGATCTTGAGAAGTATCTAAGATACATTTTGTCATGTAGCTTGTATCCCGGGATACACTTTCAAAGATACTTTTTAAATAGAGACGCTAATAACTATTCATGAAATATGATCATATCTGACGCACGTTGAAGCAGGCCGGCGATTGCTGTTACATGTTTGTACAATGTACATGAATACTACCGTTGCGCTGCGCGCACAGTCTCGGCACAGACGTACTCAGGTTTCATCTTGTATCCCGCGGTTTTAACATGTTTTAACATGATTAAAAATCAGGAATTATACATATATTTGCTTATTCCTGCAAATATATTTATTATGAGGAAAACTATTTTTTCTTCGTGAGTAGGTAACTGAGCATATTGTATCTGTAACTTGTATCTGTATCTTGAAGATCAGTTTTTTCGAGTATCTTGTATCTGTATCTCAGATACATTTTTGTTGGGTATCTTGTATCTGTATCTCAGATACAATTTCCAAGTATCTTGCCCATCTCTGCCAACCTCGTAGGTTCCCCAACCGTTTGAATAAGAAAGCTATCATCGAGAAAATTAACTAAACGATTACCTTCCGAGTCTCCCTGCATTGTATCGTAATTCACGTTGGCGCAATTAAAGTCACCCATAACTAAAGCCTGCTCACTACCTATTATTCTCTTTATGGCACGATATAACGCTTCGTCCGTATCAGCTGTTTGATTAGGGGGCCTATATATAACCGCAACAACAAGTTTGAAATCGTTCAATTTAAGTTCTGCTATAGTCGAATCTATCGGTTCTGGAAATGTGTGCTTTACTTCTATAACGTTCGCAATATTATCTTTGATATACAACATAACACCGCCTCCTCGCCTACCTATTCTGTTTTTAACAAAAAGTCTATAACCTTTAATTTGATACTCCCCTATAAAGTATATATATATATATATATAAGAAGTATAAATAATTTGCATACATGTAAAAATATATTAAACATGGCTCAGATTGGCGTTATATACAACTATTTTAGCTTTATAAGTACAAATATAGTTGCATAAAAATGTCCTGAACCCACCTACCAAAAACATAAATGAAAACAAGATACTCTATCGGGGTGGGTAAGTTTCCCCTCTGCCTTCGTTTATCCTCTTCCAGCTGTTTTCGCATTGAGTCAGTCCCGAATAGTTCAATAACCAAATTTTCGAACCGAACAGAAATCAAGATCAGAAGCACTGCGGAGGAAAATTTTATTATAACGGTTCCACTGAGGATGTATCAGCGGGAAATGCATTTTTATTTTATTTTTGTAATATTTAAATTTGTATTTCAAAATTCATAGAATTCTGTAATCACGAATGTTTATATTAAATGCAAAACTTCACTTTTTTACGTGAAGGTCGAAATGTGACAATAAAACCCACACTAATAGACACTATTAGTGTGGGTTTTATTGTCACAGAATGTTTATATGTTCAGAAAAGAGTTTTCGGTCAAAGATCCGAAAGTACTGACAAAAAGATATACGTGGATGTGGTTGAAATAAATAAATAAATAAATAAATAAATAATATATATATATATATATATATATATATATATATATATATATATATATAATATATATATATATATATATATATATATATATTTATTTATTTATTTATTTCAACCACATCCACGTATATCATTTTTGTCAGTACTTTCGGATCTTTGACCGAAAACTCTTTTCTGAACATATAAACATTCTGTGACAATTAGTTAGTTAGTTAGTTTGGCTTTAAAAGGTCCCACTCAACTGACCTGTGTATCTATGTGCTTACAGAAACAATATCTAAATACACTGACAGTAATTCAACTATTTATAGCCGTTTCCTAGATATAAGTAAGGCATATGATAGGGTGAACCACAATATTTTATTTGCAAAACTAGAAGACAGGAAGGTTCCCATGTACATATTAAATTTATTGAAATTTTGGTATTCCCACCAATCTTTCACTGTTAGGTGGGGCAATGTACCAGGTCATCCCATAAGTAATGTCGTTTTTTAGATAGGAATTTGAAGGACAAAAAAAAACTCAACTGAAACTTTTTAATCTACAATAGTATATATTTTCCATCGGAATCAATGACACTCTGCCAACGTCCTATAAGCTTTTCAATGCCATGTTTATAAAATTCAGGCGGTTTTGAGGCAATAAACGTACAAAGACTGGTGTGCAGGTCATCTAAAGAAGTATACTTTTCTCGTCAAGATAGTTTTGCAAACTCCTGAAGAGATGATAATCTGAAGGCGCAAGGTCTGGAGAATATGGAGGATGTGGAAGTTTTTCCCACCCAAGCTTCTCAATTTTTGCAGAAGTGATCCGAGCGGTATTAGGACGTGCGTTGTCGTGGTGGAACACGATTCCTTTCCGATTAACCAAAGGAGGTCTCTTTTCTTTTAGTGCAGTGTTCAATCGATCCAGTTGTTGACAGTAGACTTGAGCTGTGATCGTTTGGTTGTGTGGTAAGGTTTCAAAGTGTATTACACCACCTTTATCCCACCAAACACTAAGCAACACCTTCCGAGGGTGAAGATTTGGTTTTGACTGTGGTGTCGCTGCTTCTCCGGCACAAACCCACTGTTGACGGCGCTTAACATTCTGGTACAGTATCCACTTTTCATCACCAGTCACTAAACGGTGCAAAAACGGATCTTGGAGTTCACGGGAATGAAGAGCTGTGCTAATGTTTACCCGCACCCTCAGATTGTCGACCGACAATTCATGTGGCACCCATTTTCCTAACTTAGGCACTTTCCCGAGTTGTTGCAAATGTCGATGGATAGTGGACGGGGATGAATTGAGTTTCTGGGCCAATTCTTCGACAGCTGTTGAACAGTCTTCTTCAAGTGCGGCTAACAGCAGGTCATCATCAAACTCAGCAGGGCGTCCAGAGCGTGCTGCATCTGTCAAACAGCAGTCACCATTCCTAAACTTTTGAAACCATCTTTGACATTTCCTCACATGCAGAATATCGTTGCCATAAACGTTCCGAATGTTTGGCGTTGCTTCAGTAGCACTACTCCCTTTTTTGAACTCGTAAAGCATTATATGCCCGATATGCTCTTCTGATACCGCCATGTTTATGAGGGTTCACATAAAGTAAACCACACGTCTTCACTGGTCAGGTCTGTAAAGTATGTAGCGAAACACGATAGATCTCCTGTTAGATATATCCTTCGGAAAATTTATGCTTAAACCGAGTAGGACTAGTTTAAACTTAATCTATCGTAAAAACGACATTACTTATGGGATGACCTGATACTATCCGAGTGTTTTGGCTCCTCTTGCGGGGTGAGACAAGGCTCCTTGCTCTCCCCTATGCTGTTTAATGTGTATATCGACGGATTAATTGCTTCACTTAATGAGGCAACAGTGGGATATTGTATAGATAACACAAGGATAAATAACTTAGTTTATGCCGATGATATGGTGTTAATAAGTCCCTCTGTTAAAGGTCTGGATCGGCTACTAAAAGTCTGCGAAGTGTATTCGCAGAAACCTGATATTCTTTTTAATGTTAAAAAAACTAAGGTTCTGCAATTTCATCCTAAAAGCTGTAATCAGCCAGCTGATATAAGGTTTAAAATGAATGGTGAAGTAATTGAGGAAGTACAAGAGTTTAAGTATTTGGGCCAAACTAATACCAGCTCCTTGAGTGATGACTTGGATATAAGAAAACAATCTCGAAGCCTGTGTGCTAAAGCGAATATGACCATAAGGAACTTTCGATCCTGTACAAGTGAAGCTAAAGACACTCTCTCTCGTACTTTCTGCAGTAATATATACGGACAGCAACTGTGGGTGAATTATAAAAAAGGTTCTGGCAGAACTCTAAATTTGCTGTACAACAGGTCTTTTAGACTCACATAAATTACCCCCGAGATGCTCAGCTTCGCAAATGTTTGCTACCCGCAATGTCCCGAGCTTCCCGGAGGTAACAAGACGTGCTCAACACAGTCTAATGCAAAGAATTAAAAAATCAACCAACCCGATCATCCAAGCTATCCATGAGTCCTGCCATTTGGGGCAGGGACAATTCAACGTGGCCGACTCGATGCGACCCAACTCGATGTGGCCGACTCGATGTCAGGACAACTCGATGTCGATGCCAGGCCAAGTCGATTTCATTTTCTTTATATATTTAATGTAGGTTAACTGAATGCCCGGTTAGGTCAACTGTACGCCCTTGACGATTGGTTAGGTTAAGTTGTGATATTTTCGTTAAAACTAACGAAAATATCCCTTAGGGATATCACATCGAGTTGTCCTGACATCGAGTTGGGTCGCATCGAGTCGGCCACATCGAGTTGGGTCGCATCGAGTCGGCCACATCGAATCGTACCCAACCCTGCCATTTATCCTCTAAAGTGACGGTTCTAAACTATGGACTTCTTGGTACGAAAACGTCTGTCTGTAGCTCCACTTAACTTCGACATTACAATATTATTTCTAATCAATTGTATATATTTCTATCCTTAGTATATGAACTGTCATTGTATTAATAATATTTGTCATATGGACTATAGTCTGCCAATAAACCTTTTCATTTCATTTCATATATATATTCTGTGTGCGCGCGAGTGTGCGTAAGCAACTGGGCATATGTGTTGCAGATTGTGTGATAATTCACAGATGTAGTTGAGTAATTTGTTTTTATGAGGTAGCACCTTTGATACCTCGGAACATTAAAATATTTATATAAAAATCTAGAAATATCTTTATTGTCGGAGAAATATGCTGGTTTTGATTAGGTTAGATTACGCTAGGTTAAGTTAGTTAAGGTGTGGTTAGGTTTGATGGTACTTGGTACTACGGTTAAATTAGGTTTGTTTAACTAGTTTTTTAGATATGTGGAGTTTAAACGTCGGTACCTTGCTTATGTGGAGATGCGTGTGCGTGTGCGTGTGTGTGTGTGTGTGTGTGTATAATTGAATATGTAATGCACATAACTTACAGAGGAAGAAGAGGTAGGACGAAGAGTGAATGAGAAACTTCATGAAAGGCGTTCGCATCAGTTTTCCTGTTGGGGATTCGGGCATCACCATGTAATGCATGCAGTAAAATGGAAACAAAACAACCACCTGCGGATTAAGACAAATCAAGTTCGAATTTAAGCCAATCAAAAACTCTGAAACACGTCTTGGTCATCCTGTGAATAATGGGAGGGATGTTGTGTTGGGATATTTAGGACAGTGAAAGAAACACGAATGATTCGCCTTAGAACAGGGACTCCCAAAGTGTTCCGCGGGCAAAATGTCTCTTTCTAGCTGACTTTGTGTCCCGCGGCCCAATAAAACTTGTACAAAATCATAGTGAAATTATAGCTTATTTCAAAGATGACATAATTTGTAGAAAATTGGACATCCTGTCTAATCTATATAAAGAACCTGATATATAATATAATAATAATGATGATAATATCATAATAGTAACAATAATGTAAACTGATATATATTACAGTAAGAAAGGATGGTCGAAGTTCTATCTTGTAGTAATTCCTTTAATGACCTTTTAGACAATTTTAATCAACGTTTCGAATGACACGAGACAACTTTTTTCATATTTTACCTTCAGGATTTCCTGTAGTCTCTCTATAACGGATTTGCGTCGAAAGCCAGGCAAACCTTCGTACCAGATGGCGGCCAGAAGTTGTTGAACATTGGCATGAGCGACAAACTGAAACAAACAGTCCATATTGTAATTAATAATAATTATTATTTTCATATTTTTTCTATAATTATATATTTTGTACTTATTGCCAATTAAATTTATTTATATTAGTGTTCATATATATATATATATATATATATATATATATATATATATATATATATATATATATATATATTATATATATATATATATATATTACTATATATATATATATATATATATATACTGGTCAAAAAAAAACGCAATTAGCTTGCATATGGTGTAAAATTTAAGTTGTTAGTGGTATTATCACAGTTTCAAGATTATGGTTAAATGTTTGTTCAAATCTTTTAAAGCCACTTAGTGCATGTTTTTAAACCTGACTAATCACGGCTAAGACGCCATTTTGTTACAAACAATAAACAGAGATTAAATTGAATGTATTCTTTATGAAGGCATGCATTTTTTCTTTGACTTCACAGAATACACACTGCCCATTGAGAAAACCAAACTTTTTCCCGCGATTGAGGCATGCCACGACTCTCACAGGTCAACAGAGGTCGTGCCTTGGGCATGTTGGATGCAGGCATGTCTGCTGTCCAAGTTGCACAACGAATGCATGTGCATCCCAGCACAATCTCTAGGCTTGTTAGACGGTACAATGCCACAGGAAGTGTTCAGGACCTGCCAAGACGTGGGCGACCTCGTGTGACGACCCAACGCCAGGATCGCCACATTGTACTGCAGCACCTGCGTCATCGGCAGCGGAATGCTCGTCAGACAGCCAGAGAGACACCTGGTATCCACACAACAGAATTAGTGACCAGACCGTCAGAAACCGACTCCGTAATGCAGGTATCAGCATCAGCCGCAGAACATCAGGGAACTGACCAATGCAATTATTGAAGAGTGGAGGGCCATCCCTGTTGCTTTCCTGCAGAGACTGTTGAGGTCGATGAGGGCCAGACTCCAAGCCTGCATTGTGGCTAGGGTGGTCATACGCGTTATTGACTGTTTGTTATGTTAAAGAATCATTTACTATATACTGAGTCCTCATGTTTATTAATAAATCTCAAAAATTGCGTTTCTTTTTTTGACCAGTATATATATATACACACACATTCAACTGCAAAGAACACGCAGTATAAATAACGTAAAGAACGACGCTTGTATAGGAGATATTCCGCGCAAGACGAGAGAGAGAGAACGAAACAAATATATATATATATATATATATATATATATATATATATATATATATATATATATATATATATTAGTCTTCTATTAAAGTTTCGGAAACATGTCATAATTTTAGTATATAATTTCGTTTCACTTAAACTTTTACCTTTTTCTGCTTGTAATCAATCGCGAGTTCGAGTCTTTGGAGCTTCATATGTTCTCCGTCTTTGTAGGGAGGCGACTCGGGATCGTAGTTCAGAATAACTGCCAATTCTGTGGAGGAGCGAGTGTGGCTTAATAGCTCCTCGGCAAAGTCTCGACACTGACGACGGAGTTCCTGTTCATAAAAATAGTTTACTGGATTAAAACTGATGTTTGCTATCTGTCACTGGTTTCACTTATAATTTTTAATGTTATATACTATTTCTTAGGGCGTCCGGTGGCTCAGCTGTTACGTGGTTAAGGTGGCGGACTCTGAGCGGTGAGGCTCTGGTTTCCTCTCGCCTGCTGGCTCCTGGGTTGAGTTGAATTGGCCGTTTACCCTGTCATTACTCGGGCTAAAGGTGACCTTTGGGGAACAGTCGCCCCTATATTGTGAGGAACTGAGCTACTTGGCTGTTACTGTTTTATTATTTCTTATTAAAATTAAATGTTTAACTGAAAGATTTTTCACCAGTAAAAATGTGTTTTTTTTCTCGTTAATTTCAACCAAAAATTATGGTAAAAACCGTTTAGAAGCTGAAGACCAGTTTTACTCGTTTTTACTTTATTCGTGAGCACCTTGCAGGCCAAGAATGAAGAAAGGAAAAGTGTGCCAAAACTCGTACTTTCACTAATACCTTATCTGTCCTCTGCAGGATAAAATGTAAACAGGAAAAACCCGAAACTTTACTCTTTCGGTATTTTGCATGGTATTATCCTATTCTTCGTTAATTTCTGACTTAATCGTTTGTCTTTTGATATCAACTTACGAGGTACTCTCGACGGAATTCTTGCTCTGAGTAAGCCAAGTTTTTCAGTTCCCAAGACAGTTCGAAAGCGGTTAAGATGGGGTCGGTTGAAGACAAGGCGATGAGGGAGGGAGAAGCAAGGGCACGGTACGAGTTGATCCTTGACATGGAATGATGAAGGGAGTCTTCCGATGAGGATTGGATGCACTCCGAACATCCACAACTACATAAAAAGAACAATAAAATCAAACCAGGTTTTTAAAAACAAACAAAAATTGTTTGTTCTTCTACAATAAGACGATATTTTACGATGTGAAAGTACAAATGATGCGTTCATAAAAAAAATAAAAGTAGACTTAATAAATTCCAAAAAGAATAAAACAAACATCAGTTAACCAGTATAAACATTATAATAAAAGAATGGAATTTGCGGGGCTTCCTCAGGGGTCATAACATTGCGGTGACTCTCAAGATGCTCTTCGACGTCGTCTGCTTCCAGGCAGTCAAACCCTTCCCCAGGGACAATCTTCGCAATCCTGATGTCTTGCACCTCGGCGTGAGCGTCAGGGAAACCCCTCGAAGTTGGAGATGACTTCTGGTCAAAGGGTTTTCCGCACCCCATTACGGCAAGAGAAGGTAACGTTGTCCCAGCAGTCATTGATAATGAAGATGGCATTTCTGATGTTGAATTTCTTCCAGAAATCACGCGCTTTTTTCTCCCCTTAACTTCAGAAAGAAGAAGCAGCAACTCCCGTAAAACCTGCTTCGTGTACAGTCTCTTTAACCAAACGATATCTCCTTGGTCGGGCGGCTGCAGCAGAGAGGTGGTGTTATGGGGGAAGAACTCGAGGCGGAAGTTATTGTCAGCAGTATCCTCCAAGGTGGATGGGTGGCTTGGGACATTGTCGACGAGCAGATGGCTTTGGTGTAAAGGTTCTTGGACTTCAAATACACCTCCACGCGAAAATGAAATTATACTGGTACCAATCGGCGAATATGGCTGACGTCATCCACACCTTTTTCTCCTTCGTCAGGAAGGTTGGCTAGCGGCATCAAAAAATACATAATAATTGGTTCCGCTGTGAGCGAAGTTGAATTTCCATACTCCGTGCCAAACCGCGTAGATTTGAAATTTTACCGTTTAGAATATTTATTGGTTTCAGTTTTACCCCACGTATAGTAGAACCGGACCGCATAAAATACTGCGCTTAAATTCAGTCGTCCACTGTACATACATACAAATATGCTTTAAAATTATAACGTGTCACTGAATTCGTTACACGATAGGCAAAGATTCTGTAACATTGAGAGTATTGAAAATTGCACCGTTGCGGTTTGGGGATTTGGGGATGTCTAATGTCTATGCAGTGATAAGATTACCGAGATGGCTTTTTAATCGGGATTTAAAACTAGACTAGAATGATGCTTGTTTGATCAGAATAGGAAAGTAATTCCTTAGTGAGAGAACAACTTGTGATATTACCATTCTACCAGTATGAGATCGTCTAAGAGTCAGGGAGGAAACTGTAAAACCATGTGAGGAAGGCAGTTCTGTATAATTTTCAGTGCTGTGCTCGTTACTTTATAAATGTAATGCCGTTACCGTTACCACAGTCTGAATGTAATGCCGTTATCGTTACAGTTACCATTTTTAAAAGGTAACGGGTAACGGCACCGTTACTCGTTATCGTTACTTTTAATGAAATGTAAATATATTATATATATGCATAGGTATATTATAATTATACATAAAATATTATACGATATAAACATTCGCTTGTGCGAGTATGTGTTGGTTTGTATCCACTGGTTAATGCATAGACTATGAAGTCTGTGCATGCCTTCATCGCGTTGTTATGACTTATAAGCAGTGGTGGGCACCGTTAACCAAAAAGTTAACTTCGATAACGATAATCCGTTAACCCCAATTTTTAACTCCGATAACGATAATCCGATAATTTTACTACAAAGTTAACGGAAGTTAACGATAATCCGTTAACGATAACTTTCTTTACTAACATTTAAAAAAATCAAGGAAAAAAGCTTTAAAACCCATAGAAAATGTTTATTTATGCAAAATCCAACAATAAATAGGTATTTAACTGTATTTTTATCAAGTTTTGCAACTTTTTTGCTTAATAACTTTTTTTTTATTTTAATAAAAAATGTACTGATTACATGTTTTGAAACCCTTGTAACCACTAACCATTAACTAAATTTTAATTTACCAGAGAATTATTATGGCGGGAACTGAAAGGTAAAATTAAATTTTAGGCACATTTATTAAAGACTATGACACAATGTGCTGGTTGCCCTTCAGAAAGACCAACTTCTCAAAGTTAGGCCCAACTGCCAGTCTTGACCTCTTGGGCCTCAGGATGTCCTTGCCGAGAGAGAAGAGCCGTTCCACTGCGGCAGAGGACGGAATTGGCAGACTGAAGTTATGGCGGTTTGAATTCATTCGCGGAGCGGTGATCTTCCGTGAATGACTGACTCCTCGCAGTTAACGTGTTAACGGACTTTAACGGACTAAATATCGAGTTATCGGAAGTTAACTGGTCCGATAACGATAAATGGAAATTAACTTCCGTTAATAGTCCGTTGAAAAAGTTAACTTCGTTAATTAACTGTTATCGGATTAACGCTTTAGTGCCCAACACTGCTTATAAGGCATAATATTTTCAAAAAAAGTTAAACAAAATTACTGCAAGATTTATTACTAGGAATTGCAACATAACAGAGGATGTAGCATACTATTGATACTAATTTACTAATGCTAGAATATACCAAGAAAGTTTAGTTTTGTTAAACAATAATACGAAATACTAAAGAAATGAATCAAATGAGTTATTGTGCATGGGCAATGATAATTAAAATTTATTAGCTAAATATACAAACTTAAGAAATATTATTCAAAAGATCTTTATTGGCCTTTAAGAAAACAAGCTTCTCAAAAGTTGCATCTAAGAGCGAGCCTCGTTTCGGACGCAGTATATCCTTCCCTACTGAAAAAAACCCGCTCAACAGCAGCACTAGATGGTATAATAAACATATTTCTAAAGTTAGTGGATGGGAAGGATGCAGAGCTAACGTGCCGTGAAGGCCCAGATGAGAGGAATGACGAAACCTCTGTTGAACTTAGGTCCCTCCCTGCTCCAGGGTTCTTCGCCTTTTTACTTTGACAGTGCTGTCAGTGTAGGGGGAAGAGGGTGGATGGGGGTAGGCTGCCAGCATGCCAACAGCCGACACGCACACCTCGCTCATAGTGAAGGGACAAATTTTTAACGGTTAATGAATAATGAGTGAGGATCGAAAGAAACTACCTAATTGCGAGCTACGATAAAAAAGTAACGAGTAACGACTAACGAATGTATTTCCCTAAAAACGTAACGTCGTTACTGAAAGAGTTACTTGATTTGAAATGTAATGCCGTTACTACTACTACCGTTACTAAAAAAGTACCGCGTTACGTAACGGCCGTTACTCGTAACGCGTTACTGCCCAGCTCTGATAAATAATTTTATATACAAATGTGCGGCTATTTAATTGCAGTTAGAAGTTTATACTTCGCCAGTCTAACTTTTCTCTAAGAGCAGTTCCATGATCGATTTTCTTTGCTTACCCACATGCCACTTTGGCTGCGAAGTTTTGCATTTTTTGAACATCGTTTTAGTGAAGATGAGAAACATCTACTGCGAATGAAGAGGCATTTGAATATATGACTCATTACCAGATTGCAATATTTATAATCAATGTTCTCGTCGCTGTATTGAAACTGCGTTTTAGTTTTCGCAAATAAATTAAGATGCCTTCGCTTTTCTACACAGTGTATTTATATGGTCTTCAAAAGTCATGTTATTATTATTATTATTATTATTATTATTACTGCAGCCTCTTCAATTCAGTTTGCCTCGGTGAAATTGCTGAGCATCGTCGGCATACATGACGACTGTACATCCACTCTTAGGCTTGGTAATACTCGTATGAGTAATAAAAACAATGAAAAGGATAGAACCCAAGACTGAACCTTGTGGAACGTTATACTTGGCTGGTTTACTGCTGAAGGTAGAATTTTTTATTTTGACGAATTGGTATCTTTCCGTAAGATAGTCTTCGAACCAAGATTTATGTAGATTAAATATATTCTGTATTTAAGTAATTTATCATAACTCAGTGACAAAAACTTTGGAGAGGTCAAACAGAGAGAGTAGTAGAATTTCATTGTTCTCCATTGGTGCATAGATTTCTTCATTTGTTGTTAAGAGTGCTGTATCAGCAGATAGATGTTTTCTGTATCCGTGCCGAGATTGTGAATTAACTACTGTCTTGCCACAACTTTTTCAAATTTTAAGGAGAATCAGTTGGAGAGAAACCGGGTTTCAATTTTGTAGGATCTTCTTTTCCATTTTTATGGTTTTGTGTTACAATTACAGGTTTCCACTGTTTACGAAATACTCCAGTAACTACCGAAGTAATGACAGTCGTTAATAGATCCGCACAAGTTATTCTTAGAGGATTCTTCACGTAATCTAGAGATATTCTATCAATTCAGAGTGAGTTAGTGTTCATTTAGGTTCTAACTATGTTTAGAAGTTCTTCGTGTGTGATTAGTTCTGGCCGCAAGAGCTTTTCTTCTAAAGTTTGCCCTTTGTTCTTCATTAGCCAGACTACTACTTTTTTCGCCGCTACAGTTCTTCTTGCATGTTGACGTATACATATCTGAATTAAATTAAATCTTATCTTCTAACAGTTGTTAGACTAAAGTTTATTCCTTTTCATATTATTCACTTTGTGTCCTTTCTAACACGCCTCCAAATTTCATGCATTAAATTTTGTAATAAAATTTCTGTAGGCCATATTTGCTTTAAAACTATTAAGTTTATTTTCACCAATGTTCATCTAGTAGGTTTGAATGGAACAGAATTTCTACTACTACTTTCTTATTCTTTTCCAAAATTTACTCAGTGTATCTATGTAATGTTGAACTTGTGAAAGTTAAATAAGTTGAGAATTTAATAATAGACACATTTATTATTACGTATTAAATTTGTTTCTTACCGTATGTCGTGGGGCATGGGGAGCATCGCTCCCCTGTCCAGGAGGATCTTCAGAATTTCGTAGTTGTCGCGATGAGCGGCCAGGATTAAAGGAGTAATTTCGGGTGTGAAAGACGCGGTCTGACGGTTCACTTTTTCCCAAGACTTTATCGATTTTCAGTTAAAAAAAAGTTGTTAAACTACTAATGTTTTTGTGATGAACATTTCAAATTATAATTGTTTATTCTAATGCATTTATTAGTTTCTTTAAATTGTTGAAAAGAAAAAAAAATCACTCATTAATTATCTTTTAGAAGCTGAATGCTTAATAGCTGAATTATCTAAATGAAAATGTCTAACTAGTTTCTTGCTTCAGGAAACGAAATAGGAATTGTTTATTATTTTGTGTATTTTGTAATTAATTTGTTGGAAACTTAAATCAAAATGGAATTAAAAAAAATAAAATCGAACTCCAAGATATTCTTTACACTTTGACGTATCTCTTTATTTCTGTTTTATCCCTAAAGTCTATAAAAAAGATAGGAACTTCTCATGATGAATAGGCCTTTGACAAAACTGACGACATTTGAACTTAAAAAAAAATGGTTGGTTTCATTGACCTTTTAAATGTGGGAAGCATAAATAATAAAAAAAAAAATCAACCATGGTGAAATTCTATTTTCACCTGCTTCAAATGTTACTTTCGGCTTTATACTATTTTCTTCTACTTTAAGGCTTTATTGGAGTAAAAGTGTATAATAGATTGCTTTAGTAAGTTACAGGAGAATGTTTGCATTTCGTTAAAAAAATGTTTCTACCCTTCAAATAATCAACTCCCTTAAACCTCATTAACCCTTGTTACATAACCTGGGTAAAATATATCCTTGGTATAATTTACCAGGGTTATGAAATAAGGGTTAAACAATGTGAAACATGACTTAAAATATTGCTAATAATAAAATTTTAACTTACTAAAGAGTAAGGATAATCATGATCACCAGAACAGACACATACAGTTGTTGAAGTACAGCATATTCATTACATGTTCTCCCTTAATATTTGTATCCTTCCTCTATCCTACATAATATTTACACGTCCTTTCTTAATGTGTTAAAGACTCACATAAAGCTCCCCTTCCTTATGGATAACTTCTTCGTGTTCGAGAAGAACCTCGACAGCCTCAACGAATTCGACGTCAATGGCGTGAAGGAGCGCGTCTTTCGTTGAAACGCCCATAACAACCAATAGCTCAACCATTTCTAAGTTTTCGTTGTCAATAGACATATGGAGGGATCCACGCCCCAATGGGTCCACGCAGTCCTTGTTCATAAAGTCGGGGTGTCTGTGCGACTTTTGAAGCATTCTGTAAATACCGATGAAGATGTCGATGTTAGTAATATCAATCATAAATATTTTGAATGATGATAGAGAGTTGCCACCGAGGTAAAGTCTACTACGAATTTAATACAAAGTCAAAGAAAATCTATTTTGGTTCTTTCTTAAATAAGCTGTAAACTTCCGTAACTAAAACTGGACCTTCCTCTAAAAAATCTTAATATGTGTAAATGAATATAGCTTTTAGAACTAGAATGAGACTTTATTTTAATTGCATTTATTTCTAAACTTTCTCAAATATTCCTCGAATATAATAAGACTATGACGTTATAGTGTTTATATTATACTTACTTCCGTACAGTGGAAATATCCCCTCTCTCTATTGCCAGCAAATACTTTTTCTCTTCTATCGTGAGAGACTTTGGCAAATCGGGCATGTAAGCCTTTGCTGCCTCCCTGCCCTACGGGTATGACATTGAAAGAAATAAAGTTTACTTAAGAAACCAAAGCAATATTTAAAGATATCAGCAAGATAAGGAGCTCCCACTAAAAACGTGTAAAACCCAAATTGAACCGAAATATACCGAAGTTTACAGTCCAGTAGTTTTCATTATACAGGGTGTCCCAGAATTAACTATCTATTTCAATGAAATCGGACAAATTTTTTAAAAACACACTTTTATTTATGTTTATCATGTTTAATATGTGTTAAAAATGTATAAATTTCTAAAATTTTTTCATAATTTTATTTTCATAATTTTTTCATTATCTGGTCCAATGAAAGACCGTCTGAAGTCATAGAATGGCAAAGAGACCTCCAAAAGTTAACGTGTGGCTTGGAATGACCAAATCCAAAATTTATGGCCCATTCTTCTTTGCGCAAGCAACTGTAACAGGTACCGTCTACCTTGATATGCTTCAGCAGTTTCTCGAACCACAGCTTCTTGATGATGTTCATTCTTGATAATGTTGTGTTTCAACAAGAAGCATTGATCTTTTGGCGATAAACCTTTGTTTTTATGAAACCCCATGCAAAGAAATCCAGGAGTGTCAAATCCGGAGAACGCGGAGGCCAAGGTCGAGGTCCTCCACGTCCAATCCACCGATTCGGAAGGCGTCTGTTGAGGTATTCTCGAACAATTAGAGCATAATGACATGGTGCTCCATCTTGTTGAAACACAACATTATCAAGAATGCCATCATCAAGAAGCTGTGGTTCGAGAAACTGCTGAAGCATATCAAGGTAGACGGTACCTGTTACAGTTGCTTGCGCAAAGAAGAATGGGCCATAAATTTTGGATTTGGTCATTCCAAGCCACACGTTAACTTTTGGAGAGTCTCTTTGCCATTCTATGACTTCAAACGGTCTTTCATTGGACCAGATAATGAAAAAATTATGAAAATAAAATTATGAAAAAAATTTAGAAATTTATACATTTTTAACACATATTAAACATGATAAACATAAATAAAAGTGTGTTTTTAAAAAATTTGTCCGATTTCATTGAAATAGATAGTTAATTCTGGGACACCCTGTACATGCCAACTACATTACAGAACTAAATGACTAACTCAAGAGCTAAACGAATAGAAAATTTCAAGGATTCACTTGATGCACTTATGTTCTGTAAATATTAGTGAATATGAATACAAACCCATACACCGGCGAACAAACAAAAGGTTGGTTCACATTTCAGTCTCTGTATCGTCTCTATCCTCATTCTGAAATTTTATTACTTGAATCTTTACCTCTTCTGCATCCTCTAGGTCCTTATCGGAGTTGATGGTAACCGTTCTCTTCTTCACCTTCTGAATCTCCTCCTTTGGTTCTTCCTTCTTCCCCATGTTTACAATTTTCAACTCAACTTAAGTGGCGATAAGCGAGCCTAAAAAGAAAGAAAAAAGAAAATATACTCGTATCTAAGCGGGGTTGTTCGGAAAGTTTCAGGGCTGAGCTCGCTAAACGACAAGTGCTGCACATAGAAAGCTCCGCCCATACTCGGTGATAGACTAGACTTCTCTGCACGTTTGAACATGTTTGGATCTGGCTCGCTTGCGTAAGTCGAGCTATAGCAGCGTTTGAGTGACAGTATGTAAACCGTACCCGTCATAGATCTCAAACTGGAACAGAATTGCTATCAAATTTTGCGTACGATTAGGTAAAATACCAACGGAGACTGTCAATACAATACAAACAGCTTTCAGGGATGCTGCCATATCACGTTCAGGAGTTTTTGAATGGCACAAGAAGTTTTCAAGCGGTTCTGAACGCGATGAAGGTGATCCACGCCTTGGAAAGCCATCCATCTCGAACACAGAAGATAATCAAGCCAAAATTGACGCTATTGTCAAAGAGGATCGTCGAGTGACAGTCCGGCAGGTTGCTCTTGAAATGAACATTGGTGTGGCAAATGCCCACGAGATTATTTACGATATTCTCGCTACAAGAAAGTTGCAGCGCGATGGGTTCCATGATTGCTTTCCTAAGAGCAGCAAGTCCATCGCGTTATGACCTGTCAGCAGTGGAAAAGCAGGTTGAGTCGGGATCCTAGATTTTTGGATAGAGTTATCATTTGCGATGAAACATGGTTTTATCATTACGACCCAGAGACAAAGTTAAAGATCTCACAATGGAAGCACACTAAAAGTCCCGACCAAAGAAGACAAAAGTTCAACCAAGTGCCGGGAAGGTGATGCACCTCGTCTTTTTCGATAAAAACGGGGTTATCTATGACCACTGTATGCTAAAAGGACAAACTGTGACCGAAGCCTATTACGCACAAGTGTTTCAGAGACAGCTGAAGCGAAAAGTCAGGAACAAGAGGCCAGAGTACGCGGAGACAGGCTGAATCTTACATCAGGACAACGCGCCAGCTCACCGGTCGCAAGTTGCACAGCAGGCTCTTGACAACCTAGGCGTGGAGGTGATAAGCTACCCTCCGTATTCGCTATGCGACTTTTGTCTATTCCCAGAGGTGAAAAACAGCTCCGTGGGTGTCACTTTGTGTTCGATGATGAACTTAACAGTACAGTGATGGGTCTGCTTAACGCGATGTCAAACAAGGGTTTCTCCAAGGTATTCGAAAACTAGATTAAACGCTGAGACTGTTGTATTCAGGAGAAGGGAGCCTATTTTGAAGGTTGACCAGGTCGCTAAAAGTTTGATCATTGTAGGCGCAGTCCTGAAACTTTCCGAACAACCAGTATAGATGATTACATGAACAAGGTCGAATTTTATAATATCGACGTTCGATCTTAAGGAAGTCGATATTATTCCAGATCGACCTTATGCAAGTATAAGAATTTCAAATGAAAATTAAAAGTTTGTTTAATACTTTAACTAAGAGTAATTAGCCCATACGTACATTTCAGATTTTCAGTGAAAAGGACTAACGTACTGGCGTACTGGTCTCGAGCGGGTGCTGAGCGAGACCAGTACGCTAGAAGATGTACAAAACTGGTGGCAACATAATGCAAATGTAATACGAACCGTAGGAAAGGCTGTATTAGGTGAAACATCCGGTAGAGTGTGGAAAGATAAAGAAGGATGGTGGTATAATGATGACATCCAAGAGTCCCTACAATGTAAGAAACGAGCAAAGAAACTGTGGGAGGAAACTAGGTCGGGTGAGCGGAAGGAAGTATATAAGAACGCAAAGAAACAGGCAAAAAAGGCGGTGGCACTGGCAAAAGCCCATGCATGTCGTGATCTGTATGAGAAATTAGAAACTCGAGAGGGGCAAAAGGAAATATTCAGGTTGGCTAAAGGCAGGAATAAAGCCACAGAGGATTTTACTCAAGTGAAACAGGTTAAAAGAGAGGATGGGACAGTACTGCGGAGAGTGAAAGATATACAGGTTAGATGGAAGGAATATTTTGAGGAACTATTAAATGAGGAAAACCCTAGGTTGGTCCATGAGGATGGACTACCGAATATGGCAATGACGAGGCAGGTGGAAAGAGCGGAAGTGAAGAAGGCGTTGGATAAAATGAAGAGTGGTAAAGCAACGGGTCCTGATGAGATACCGGCAGAGGTATGGAAGGCACTTGGCGATGAAGGAGTGGATCTCGTGCATGATCTTATGGAAAAGCTCTGCGACCAAGAGGTGGTCCCGGAGGAATGGCGTACCAGTATCATAGTACCCATATTCAAAGAAAGGGTATACACAGGAATGCTCAAATTATAGGGGTATCAAGCTGATATCGCACACCATGAAGGTGTGGGAGCGAATTGTGGACTTAAGGCTGAGGGAGGAGGCAGGCGTGTCGACAGAGCAATTCAGTTTTATGCCCAGACGAAGTACGTCTGATGCTATTTTTGCATTACGACAGTTGAAGGAAAGGTACAGGGAAGGACAGAAGGCATTGCACATGGTATTCATAGACTTAGAGAAGGCGTATGATAGGACACCGAGACAAGAGGTTTGGAGGTGCCTGAGGGAGAAGATGGTCCCAGAGAAGTACGTCAGATTGATTCAGGAAATGTATAGAGGGGTTACGACGAAAGTGAGGTGTAGTGTTGGTGTGACGGAGAGTTTTGGAGTTGGGGTTGGTCTGCATCAGGGGTCAGCACTGAATCCATTCCTATTCAACGTGGTGTTGGATGTGTTGACTGAGGAGGTTAGAGGGGTTGCTCCTTGGTGCATGATGTATACCGATGATGTAGTGTTGTGCGCAGAGACAAGACAGGAGGTAGAACAACAGCCAGAAAATTGGAGGGAGGCATTGGAAAGTAGAGGTATGAAAGTTAGTCGGAAGAAGACTGAATATCTGAGATGTAATGTACAACCGGATGAAGGAGGGGGAGTGATGTTAAACGGTGAACTGATCAAACGGGTAGATCGTTTTAAATACTTGGGATCAACAATCGAGGCAGAGGGGGGAGCAGAGGGAGAGGTGAATCGTAGGATAGAGTCGGGATGGAGGAGCTGGAGAGAGGTGTCGGGAGTTCTCTGTGATCGTAGGATGCCGGTGAAGCTGAAAGGGAAGGTCTTCAAAACAGTGGTTAGGCCAGCCATATTGTACGGAATGGAGACGGTGCCAATGAAGAAGACTAGTGACAGAAAGATGGATGTGGCTGAAATGAAAATGTCGCGATGGATGTGCGGTGCTAGAAGGGATCGAATCAGAAACGAACGCATTAGAGGAACGGTGAAAGTAGCAGAGGCGACAAGAAAAGTCCAAGAAGCCAGACTGAGATGGTATGGGCACATGATGAGAAGAGAGGATGATTACGTGGGACGTAGGGTGCTGAAAATGGAGGTGCCGGGACGGAGAAGAGGAGGTAGACCGAAGACGAGGTGGAGGGATTGCGTGGTGGCAGACATCCGGGAGAAAAATTTGGACGAGGACATGGTGCGTGACAGAAGTGAATGGAGGAGACTCATCAAGAACAGCGACCCCATATAGAGATGGGATTTAAGCTGCAGAAGAAGAAGTGAAAAGGACTAACCTAACCTAACTAGGCCAACATAACCTGCGTAACCTAACGGGCATAACGTAACTTAATCTAACCTAACCGAATCTGAGTAACCTGACTTAATGTAAACTAACTCAACATAGATTAAACTAACACGCATAAAGGCGAACTTTTACATTAAGAGTATGCGTGTTTATAAATTTTGGTGTCGACATTATGGACGGGCAGCGGAACAAAATCGATCTTGCACAATGTCGATACGCATAATGTTAATACTAAAAAGTTGGTTTGAATTCAGTCAGGTTAGATTCAGTTGCGTTAGGTTAAATTACATTATGCCCACTTAGGTTAGGTTAGGTCAGTAATTTTCACTGAAAATCTGAAATTATTTTAAAATCTGAAATCCATATACTTTCATAAGGTCAAACGTCGACATTATGAAATTCGATTTTGTCCATGTAACGTTTTTTTCTTTTGGACGTAATAAATTGTAAGTGTTTTGGTTTGATTTGAAATTTGCATATGTTAAATAACGTTAGAATTTTGAATTGGTTATTTTTGCATTTTGGGGGAAATTTGGCGCAATCCCGGTCAAGAAACACTGATCTATAATAGACTATATTATAATCTATATATTATAGATTATAATATATATATGAAAATAAAATTATAAGGCAATATTGTATTATACTCTGTAGTGTAATAAGTTTTTCTTTGTCGAGATAGATAAGCAAAAAATACTTTATTTACAACAATTATCAAGTTCTGATTTTAAAGTTTGTATCAGAATTATGACACCCTTTAAGTGAAGTCAGAGTTGACATTTCCGCATTAGTAAATACGACTTTTCCCTTTTCGGATCGCTCGTACTTCTCAGAAATTCCATTGCAGTTTCGGAAAAAAGTTCATCTCGAATGAAAATTTCTAAAACAAAAGAGGGTAAAATCCTACTAATTAGTGAAATTTGAATTTTGTTTTTTAAATTGTTTTAGTGACCAAAAATAAAATATCGGGAGCAAAACAGATTATTACCGATTAGTAATTTTTCATGCTTTTTAGAAATTTTGTTTGTACGAGTAATTTTGTTCGAAACTGTATCAGTAACGCACCAAATTAGAATTTTTATACCCTTTTGGGATGCATTTATGTTATTGTTGTGACATAAATGTGTTTGTATTCCATATTTAAACCTAATATAAAACCTATATAGAATAATATATATATATATTATATATATATATACACACACAGGGGCGGACTGAGCGGTCGGGCAATCGGGCATGGACCGAGAGCCCGGGCCATTAGGGGCCCCGGCAGTCATCATGAAACGGTGAGAGTATTCTCAATTGGGTGAAGTGTCTAATCGAACTGTAATATGAAAAAAATCGGATTTCAAGGGGCCCAGGTTGCTGTCAGTCCGCCCCTTTATATATATATATATATATTACTGTAATAGGAAGGTAAAATTTCTTGTCTCACGCGTCACCGATGGATTTCTGATAAGTGCTCGTCCGCCCCCTTTTTTGTACCCAAGATAAAAACAAATCACTCATTGTTAATTTTAACTTCAATAGATAATATGTTCCCATTTGAAGATAAAATATTATATAATGTTGGAAAATAGGAAACGAGAAGTTAGTTGAAGTCGAACCCTTGTTACGTGGTTTCAGAGTGAGCGCGTTCCTACCGATCACACCATCCAGAATCCCCCTAAAAATGCCTCGTTCATCCGCGGTTTGAGCCCCACTAATTCCTAGTTTCCCAATTTAATGCCTTTTCCCTTTCCATTAAAGTGCGGTTATTGCACTTAAAAAAGTACTTATATTACATGATATTAAACGGTTGTATTAAAAATTTGAGTTCTATTAAAATTTTTAGAAATAAAGTTTACAAACTGAAAAGTCGAGAAAAAATGAACAGAGAGATTGGAACTTTAAAAATAAAAATATTTCATGATATTGATGTATCATGATTAGGGTTACCAGACGTCCAGCAGGAGGAGGACATGTCAGGTATTAATCGAGTCGTTTGAGCTTGTGGGAAGCTCATTTTTAAGTCTGGATCATATCTAAGTAAAAAGCCGGACAATATCAATATATTTAAAATACTTGCCGGACAGAGGACGTGAGACTGAAAAGGAGGACATGTCCTCCTTTTGCTGGACGTCTGGTAACCCTAATCATGATAGTGTATATCCGCAGTAATTATGAAAGGTATTACGTGTCAGAATAAAATAAATAAGCTAAGTAATAAAAGTAGCGTTGAGATAATAACGAAAAGACAGTTACTAAATTTTTTCAAAAACATAGTTACTAGTTAATAACTAAATTTAAGTCTCGGTTAAAACTCGGTTACACAAAAAGAATTAGTGAAACTGAGTAACTAAAGAGGAGGAGTGCAAAATCTGTTTTTTGTTTGTTTATTGTGTATTGCTAAGAAGCCATCCACAAATTACGTAAATAAAGCAGAGTTTCGCAGTTTTTGATTAACCAGCCATTTCTTGACCTCCCCAATTGCTTAGGTAATTTGTGGATAATCCCTGAACACAAAACAAAGTCTGGTGTCTCTTAGTAATATTTCTTACTGTATTTCATAATGTATTCCAATTCCAGCAATTTCGACCCGGTCTGGCATTTTCGTTAAACAATAGCCGCAGCAATAATTTCACACAGAATAACACCAATATTTCGCCTTTTCCGTTGCCTTCACCAGTCGATCGAAGACTGGCAATCTTTTATTTAGGGAGTAAGGGCTAATTCTACTTTCTAACAAAATAATATACCAAACTACTACTCGCATTCGCCCGTCCACCAGCAACAACGAATGTCGACCCCCAACACTGTTAATAAATATGGTTACTGCCTTAATAATAATAATCCTCAACTAATAAACGCGGGACCAGTACCCATAACTCAATGGTGTAACACCGTTTCCCTATAAGCAAAATGAAGACTCCGAGGTTGGGGGTTCGATTCCCGATGGTACTGGTAATAATAATAATAATATTGCGGGAATTAGCGCGATGGGCGCCGCGTTCGTCTGGTTTGAGCTCTGCCATTTTCTGGCCATCCAGACAAATTAACATTATAACATTATAAACGTAGGGATTTTAAAATAATTAAATGATTATTTGTTAATTAATTACGCGTGAAAGTGTCCACGGTTTCCGATATTTTTTCTGTTCACTCTATGATTTATACTTTTGCGCAAATATGGTGGTTGATAGAGTTGTTTCACCACCTTCGCAACATCTAAGGTCACATGACACGGAGTGGTGATTTCATCACTTTACACTCTTAGATTTCTATACTTAGTATAAATTGCTGGTGGGAAAATATGGTAATCTTTGTTTCATTTCTGTTACTGTTTCGCCATGATTTTAAAAGCACGAAAACATGAACTCAAAACTCTGAAAATGGTTACAAGGACAAGAGGAAGCCTCAAAGACCTTTCGGTCCACTCTGGGAGGTTCCTGTTATTAAAAGTTTATTTTTGTTTCAACTATCCTAATAGTAGTAGCAAACGGGATAGAAAAGTAGAAGGCTCTCTCCCCACCCTCCGCTCCCTCCCTGCCAGAGGCAGGTACGGAAAAAGGTTGAAGAAAATACCTTGACCCTGGAAAAGTAGCCAAGGAAATTTTACAGGAAAGTGGAGAATATATAAATAGCTCTATATTTAGCTTGCTCACAGAGACACCGTGCAAGCGAACTCCTGCAGAGTTTTCTGAGGTTTTAATCTTAAACTATGAGTGTGTTCAGTACTTTGTCTAGCCTATTTTTAAACACATTTACACTTTGACTGGAAACAACCTCTGAGGGAAGTTGGTTCCAGATATTAACTATTTTATAGGAAAAGAAATTTCCGCAGACAGAGGTCCTAAATGTCTTTAGTTCCAGTTTAAACCCATTATTTCTTGTCGGATTGGCATTAAGTGAGAATAAGTTTCTGTAATCTACCCTGTCTATTCCTTTGAGCATCTTGAAGACTTGAATAAGCTGACCCCGCAACCTCCTCGTCTCTAAGCTAAACAGATTTAGGCGCTCCAATCTCCGTTGGTAGCTTTGCATTCTCGTTGAAGGGATCAATTTTGTAGCCCTTGCTTGTACTCTTTCTAACCTTTCTATGTCCTTCCTGAGGGATGGAGACCAAAACTGCGCACAGTATTCCAGTTGAGGTCTGACTAGAGAATTATAGAGAGACATTACAGTCTCTTTGTTCCGAAACTGGAACTGTCTTTTAATATAACCTAATAATTTTAAGGCCCTCTTTTCGACTTCTGCACAGTGCTTCGACGGTTTCAGATCGTTGCTGATATAGACTCCTAAGTCTTTCTCTAGATCGGTCTCAGTCAAGTTCCTTCCCAAGAGAGAGTAATCGGTCTTCGGGTTTTTATAACCTATGTGCATTACCTTACATTTGTCCAAGTTGAATGGCATCTGCCAAGTAGCAGACCATTCGCCCAACCTGTCAAGATCGTTCTGAAGCGTTCTTACGCCCTCCTCAGTACCTACACTACTTCCTAATTTTGTATCGTCTGCAAATTTGGAGATTGCACTTAGAAGCCCGATGTCTATATCGTTAATATAGATGATAAAAAGTAAAGGACCCAGAACGGAACCCTGTGGGACACGACTCGTGACGGAATAGACAGGGTAGATTACAGAAACTTATTCTCACTTAATGCCAATCCGACAAGAAATAATGGGTTTAAACTGGAACTAAAGACATTTAGGACCTCTGTCTGCGGAAATTTCTTTTCCTATAAAATAGTTAATATCTGGAACCAACTTCCCTCAGAGGTTGTTTCCAGTCAAAGTGTAAATGTGTTTAAAAATAGGCTAGACAAAGTACTGAACACACTCATAGTTTAAAATTAAAACCTCAGAAAACTCTGCAGGAGTTCGCTTGCACGGTGTCTCTGTGAGCAAGCTAAATATAGAGCTATTTATATATTCTCCACTTTCCTGTAAAATTTCCTTGGCTACTTTTCCAGGGTCAAGGTATTTTCTTCAACCTTTTTCCGTACCTGCCTCTGGCAGGGAGGGAGCGGAGGGTGGGGAGAGAGCCTTCTACTTTTCTATCCCGTTTTCTACTACTATTAGGATAGTTGAAACAAAAATAAACTTTTAATAACAGGAACCTCCCAGAGTGGACCGAAAGGTCTTTGAGGCTTCCTCTTGTCCTTGTAACTCCTTGTAACTCTCTCTCTCTCTCTCTCTCTCTCTGATTAGAGCCGAGTGCGTCAGCGTCAAACCAGACGTATTGAGAAGCCATAAAAGAATTCTTGTTTTCTAAATCTTATTTAAAAAAAAATAATTCATAAGGTTACTCGAAAATCATTAATAATTATTGGTAGTATTGTTATTAATATTATTAACTTAACTTATTAAAGCTGTTCCGAAACGTTAAAATTCATATTTCAAATCTAAATAAGTCTTCTGTTAAATTGACAAAGACTTCGAAAACTTATAAAATGGACTACAATTTCGCTTATAACGACCCCCACCCCACCCTCCACCCCCCAAAAAAAAATTAAAACGAACTTCTTTTTTTAAGCCCTCTTCTTGGCAGCAAAAAGGTCACGTGACGCGTGGGATCGACGGCTGTAGATTCGAACCATGGGCCGCTACATAATCTGGACGTAGAGGACGGTCCCCCATCTAGCTACTTCCCAGACCCAATATCGCTTAACTTAGCTAATCGTTATGAAGGTTATGAAACTTAACTAATGGTTCTTAAAAAATATCCCAAAGTAGATTTCGCATTTATCCTCTTCCTAGCGATTGAATTTTATAATGGTTTCCATAATTTTCCACGATTTTCTTCTCTTCTGATTAAATTCTCGGGACAGTCGTCATCGATCGATGACTTTCAAAATAAAATTCTTTTACAGTTTATATTCGGTAAGATGAAGTTAATTATAATTAGATCACGTTAAAGTTAATTATAATTAAGATCAAACTAAAAGATTAAAGCAATGAATAAACTCGATTACCGAGCTCGTCGCTTTGAGGGAATTTGATCGGTGGGGAATAATACCATATAATGTTAATGGTTTTTTTTTTTATAGGTTAAAACTAGAAAAAAACGTTATTACATATCAAAATATTTAGAGAAAAATACTTACCAAACGTAAAAGGGTTCCAAAACCAATAAGAATTGGGAAATACCTTCAAGGCCTATTGAATTCTTTTCATTACGACAGTGCCTCGAGTTACCCTCAACTGCATAGGAATACTCAATGGCACTGTGCGGCACTAAAGACTGCGATGACGTCACTTGACATTGTCTTTTATAGATCTTTGTAGGGCTTCTTTTTCTTCCTCTATCCCTCTCTCTTCCTGGCATTTGCATATTCGAAGTTCTCTCTAGTGGAAAACACGTGATCAAGAACTTAGTGTGTGAATAATAATAATAAAAAATAATAATTTAAAATATTATTATATTATTATTAACAAACTACCTTCATCATTCATTCTATGTGGAACATTGATGACTTAAAATAGTGGAGAAGCGCAAAACTGAATTTTCACTAGGATTTCAATTGTAAAACTTAATCGTCATCAGATATTAATGTCGAACAAATTCAAACACTAATTACCACTATATACAAAGACAGAAATAAATGTGTCGCACACACACAGCCAAACAGTAATTATTATTAATTAATATACATTTTTGCTGCTAAGAACCCTTTCATACGAAGTCACAAAATCAGTTTTTGCAGTACCTATTAAAATTAAACGAATTTAACTCTTATAATTACTTATAATTACTTATAATATTATATATATATATATATATATATATTGTGTGTGTGTGTGTGTGTGTGTGTGTGTGTGTGTGTGTGTGTGTGTGTGTGTGTGTGTACATATTTGTATGTATTTGTATGTATGTCATTTAAAACCAGTTCATAAAAATGTTGCTTGCTCGTGAAACCTTAAAAAAAATGCTTATACGAAATTCAAGGAAGAGAAAATAAATAGTCACAAAAAACATTTTGCATTGTTTGTTCTCACGGAACAAACTATTATTAATTTATTATTTGTCCTCTTAATTAAGAGAAAAACGACAAAGTCCATTTTATACGCGGTATTATTCTAAAATAAAACGATAGTAAATCGAATATTTACACTATCTGAATATTGAACGGAAGAATGCAAAAATCCTGCTAGGAATCACAAAATAGCAAATTCCAACTGAAATGTCCTTTGAGTCACGAAAGGTTGGAAACCATAGTTTTGAATATCGACAAGTGTCTAGCGATTAATCCTTATACTAATGCTAAACCTATAGTCCGGTTGCACGGGGTGGGAACCCTGCATTGTTTGTTATAAAGCAAATCTTGACATATTTTGAAAGCTTATACCACCCCATTCAAGAATCCATCGGGTGTACACCTGACCCCCGCTTGGCTTTTTCAATGTGGCCGCCATTTTCCAAGATGGCCGGCGAAACTGAAAAATCCCATATCCTGGTCAATAATTGATGGATTTTGATGATCTTGGTGTCATTTCTAGGGGTTTTTAGGATGACGAATCGATCTGGAGGAGTTGCAGATACTTTGGGAGTCGTTTTGACCCACATTCGTCAATACTCAAGGTCATTGGAGGTCAAACGTCCCCCGAAATAAGGAATATCCCATATCCCGGGCAGTCGTGGAGATATTTTGGTGATATTACTGTCGTTTTTATGGTTTGGGGCGAGACTGAGTAGTTCTATAGGCACTTGATAACAGTAGGATATCATTTTGCAACTCCATGGGTCAAGTCAAGGTCATTTGAGGTTAAAGTTTGGCCTTGAAATATGATAATGCCACAGTTGACATCACTGTATTTGCTTTATTTCAGTGACAATTTCTACAATCTAGCTAACTGCTGAGCACTTAACATCTTTTCTGCAGATAAAACCAGATCATAATGCTTAAATGACATAACCCACATTATATGGATATGGATATTCGGATATAAACCACAATTTATGCTGAAGTGCAGGGCACATGTATTCTATGGAAGGTTGCAAAGCTACAAGATATGACCTCGTAAGCAAAACAAAGCTCACACCTAACTGGGGGATTGGCATTGACAACTTTGACGCAGTTATTCACATTAGGTAACCATTTATTGGGGGCAAATATCAAAAGACATGGTTGTGTCAGGATCGTCAGGATCATCAGTCTGCACTTCGTTTGCGTTTTGGGTCAATGGATTGTTGCAATCCAAGCCGCTGCCACATGCACAGAACATTGTGCAAGGGATTCCGCGTCCCATGCAGCCGCAGCGACTCCCCCTGCATGCTGATTGTGATTCACACCCACATCTGATTAGCTTCAGAATTTCATCTGGTGCTAAGCACACCCCTTCACCAACTGTTTTGGAATGAGAACTCCGTTTGTTTCGTCTCTCTCCCACCCATAATGCACAGGATCAAGTGGTGGTGGGTCACACTTTAGTGCGTCGAGCCAGTTCGCCACAGTGTAGTGGGCTCTGAGCACATTTTGATGGAAAGCTTCAGTTGTTGGTGGTAGAGAACAGTTTGGGTGCAGCAGTTCCCGACTTCCCTGTCTTCTGAGCCCATACTCGCTGACGACACTCAGTAAGGAATGAGGATTTCTTATCCCCATAGCATGCAACAATGAACGCTGTTGCCTCTTTCTCGATATGGTCAAAGCATGCATCAAGGGACCCCAGCTTGTCTAGCTTCCGACCCTTCTTGGCTGTGGCAATGGCAGTGGCTTTGCCGATGCCATGTATTGCTGCAACTGTGTCACAACCACTCAAAGCGTGTAGTTTGAGGATTTGTGGGATGATGTATTTGTACTGGGTTACAGTTGCTCGGATGTCCACTGATTTTCTGCCACGCACTGGAGACTCCATAATCATGGGACAGCCTAGTTTCTTAAATTCATAGAAGTGAGTCAGCATGGCAAACACGTCTGTGTCATCACAAATGATGGAGATGCGGGCATCAGAATCTTTCTCAGCTTGTGCGATAGCGTGTTGTGTTATTATCACGTCAGCCTCTTCATGAGATGGTGAGAGCTCCAATGCTGCTCGACTCCTGCCTCGCACAATGGAAGTCGGTATGGTCTGCCATCCTGCAAGCACTAGCTCATGGTCTTGGGTTACAGTTGCGAGATACTCACTGTCAGCAAGGATTTGCTCACAGAGCAGCCTGTTTAGTTGCTCCTTGTTCGCGGTGCACGTGAGAACAGCGTCTCTTGTAGGCAATGGGGTGCTGAGGTCCAGCTTGTGGACTCTGCTGCTCTTGCTTCTCATTGCCCGAGTGCTTGATTTAGGAGAGAAGTCATAGTAGCGATCAAAAGCTAGTACTACAGATGCATGAGAAAGATGTTTCGGTAGCCATACTTTGAAGGTTTGGATAAATGTAGCAACTGTGCCACTAGCAGGCCAGTCGACTGTCCACAAAACAGCCGACACATCCATGATAACAACTGTTGGTCGACCCCATGTTCGAGAGGATGTTTCCACTTCCAAGTTCTGGTTCAATGCGGACTTAGCTGCAGTTCTCATTAAGCCATCTGGTTGGAACAGTGCGGGTCGGTATGCCGCAAGCTCTGTTGAGAATACATGGGTCAAGTCAAGTTCGCGTTCGCTCATCAGCAAACCGATGACGCGTGCATAAATCGCTTCTTGGTCCATAACCAAGTGGGCACCCACGGCCAGTGGCGTAGCGTGGGGTGTGCGGGGTGTGCGGACCGCACAGGGCGGCCACTTTGGGGGGCGGCCAATTTTGGCCAAGGCTGGCATTACGGTACGGTATGGTACGAAATACCATATTGTTTTCTATGTTTTAAATTGAATTATTAAATTTGTTTTTTTATTGTCTATCATCACGGTTTCAATTTTCATCATTATTACATTGTTCCTCAATCAATAAAATGTAAATCCTTTATATACGTGTGTTTGCTGTAGTGGAAGGTATGTTACGTTTAAGGAAGGGGGCGGCCAATTTGGCTACCGCACAGGGCGGCCAAAACCCACGCTACGGCACTGCACCCACCTTGATATGTTTCGTTTTACTTGCAAAGGTGATGACATATTTGGAAATGGTGCCATAAAAGCCTTGTGGCCATGATGACTCGTACTGTGCCAGTTGCGTCTTTCCAATACTAACAGCTCTATCGGCATTGGCATCTGGAGATGCAAGCTGCCCTGTCTGAATATTATATAAATTGCTTCCTGGATGTGACTCTGGATCCATTGGGTCCATGCACTTAGAAAGGGAATCATGAAGTGATTAGCGATCTTCTCCATCATGTTTGATTCGTCTGCAGCTTTTGTACAACCTGAAAAATAAGAATTTTGTTTACCCATTCTTCAGAGTACAAATCGCATTGAAATAATTTATCCTCAGCAAATGAAAACTAAACAATGCTTACCTGGTATATTCTCCATATTCAGCAGACAAAAAACAATTTTGGAATCAGCGCAACCAAGACGTCATCAAACCACCAGGTGGGCAGCACCATCAGCAATAATCTCAACAACCTGAAAAAAATAAGAGGAATAATTAGACATATTGGAATTCACCTTACCATGGAGAAAATAATCCCTGATTTCATTTTAAACCCTATAAAACTACTCAGTCTCGCCCAAAACCATAAAAACGACAGTAATATCACCAAAATATCTCCACGACTGCCCGGGATATGGGATATTCCTTATTTCGGGGGGCGTTTGACCTCCAATGACCTTGAGTATTGACGAATGTGGGTCAAAACGACTCCCAAAGTATCTGCAACCCCTCCAGATCGACTCATCATCCTAAAAACCCCTAGAAATGACACCAAGATCATCAAAATCCATCAAGTATTGACCAGGATATGGGATTTTTGTTTCGCCGGCCATCTTGGAAAATGGCGGCCATATTGAAAAAGCCAAGCGGGGGTCAGGTGTACACCCGATGGATTCTTGAATGGGGTGGTATAGGCTTTCAAAATATGTAAAAATTTGCTTTATAACAAACTGCAGGGTTCCAGTAAAATCAGGGTCTGTGCTACCGGACTACTACTATTACTAACAATTGTAGTAATGAGAATAATTCACTCCTTATTGCTCAAAAGATATGTACGGAGAATATACAGGGTGGTCCAGAAGTCTTGCCTCGTTTTACTGGATAATTGATAATATTTAATTGAAGATGATTTTCAAAGTGTGATCCTTTAGAAGTTCATTCGTTTCAGCGAGTGTAATAGCTTGGGGTTAGTGACCTCGCTAAGTTACTAGGTTTCTAAACAACAAAGGCACTTACCAGTGCGTTGAATTAGATATTCTTTAGGGCCTACCATAGATTTCCGGCGTCCCACAAAGCAGTCTACCTAAACTCTCTAACTTTACTAATTTAGAAGCTATAGACATTACCCCTAACTATTATTATTTACTGACAATTTTCTACCCCATTTGTCACCTTAGAAACATCACCAAATTAAACTTAGCACCAACGATTTAGGCAGACATGAATAACCACGCTCTCGTCCAGCCAAAACCAAAACGAACAGCCGCGTTGCTCTGTTTATCCCTTCGTGTTGCCATTCAGCTTTCTTTTAGTGATTTTTCCTTTTAGTGACTTTAGACTCTATATATATATATATATATATATATAATATATATAATATATATATACACGTCACCTCAGCAAGCTTAAATTATCAAGGTATAGATCGATTGTGTCTTTGTAGCAGAGTCAAATAAGCGTTTCCAGTCACATTCCCATCGATGAATATTGCTCCTGTGACTTTGAAATCATGAATACCGCACCACACGTTTAGTTTAGAATTCGTTTGGAAATGGCCTTCAATTGCATGATGTGGATTTTCATCTGCCTACTACACACTGTTATGTCTATTGACGTGTCCATTAAGGTGGAACGAAGCTTCATCAATGAAGAAAATGGATTGTAATAAGGTAGGCTTTGTAGCAAGTGTTGTTTGAAACCATTCGCAGAATTCGAGTCTTCGGTCGCAATCGTCTCCGTGCAGTTTCCGTACAAAGGTGACTTTATATGGCTGGAACTTGTTCCTTTTAAATATTCTAAGAACACTTTGATGCGAAATGTTCCGTTCTTACGCAACTTTGATACTTGAACGTTTTGGACTCGCTATTACTGTTGCTACACTTTCTGAAATTTCCCCACTTGTGCTTGATCGCGACCTACCACTTCTCTTTCTCTCTTCTACGCTTCCTGTTTCTCTTAGTTTTTTAAGAAGACGTCCGACAGTTCGCTGACCATGTTGTGGTTTTTCTGAATGTCTTTTGTGAAAATCTGCAGCCGCCATCCTCTGACTGAGACCGTCAACATGTAGGATAACTAATTCCACCTTTTCTTTGGGACTGTACACTGTTGCATGTTGTTGTTCTGCCATTCGTAAATTTTAAGGCCTTGATACTGTAAACAAAACGAAAACTTTGAGTTAAGTTAATACTACATAGAATAGTCTAGCAATACCCCCCTTCCCCCAATGAGGCACGACTTTTGGACTACCCTCTATGAGCACAATTATTGCAGTGAAAATTAACAATTTTCAGTACTGTATCTGAAGAACTGTCAAACATGAGGCAGTATGCATTGCCTTTTATGGCAAAATTACTTCCATTCATTATCCCCAAGCTGTATTAAGAAGGTTACGACAGATACAGTATATAAAGTAATTCGGATTAATTAAAAAAAAAAATGAATCCGTTGTATAACTGGTATTATTTAGAAATGATTTGGACTTAAACCATTTTTGTACAACCTATATAAAGAAGTTGTTTTGAAGGTAATTTTGCGTAAAAAAAAAAAAAACTTCAAATATCAAAATGATACTCTCTAAACATTTTTGAGAAATGAAGGAAATCAGATATGGAGAGAAAGGTGACAGAAAAATGTAGTTTGTGTCCATTCCAAATTTATTTTTTCAATGGGTATGAAAATTTCTAAAATCAAAAAAGTTCGCCTTTAAATTTATTTCTACATTATTCCAACCATCAGCTCTTTTCGCATCACCTGAAGATCAGGGCCCTCAGCCTTCGTTAGTTAGCCTTATAAAGCTAACTAGTGAAAATATCACGACTTAACCTAATCAATCGTTAGGTCAACTGTACACCCTTGACGATTGGTTAGGTTAAGTCGTGATATTTTCGTTAGTTAGCCTTATAAGGCTAACTAAAGAAGGCTCGGGGCCCTGATCTTCAGGTGATCCCTCTTTTCTTATGAGAGGAGTCTTCATATCATCAAATGTGAAGTTAAGTTTATGGAAATAATAATAATAGTTACCATGACTTAAATTCCTTGCGTGGTTTACTTGGGTGTTTGATACATTTTGCATAATTAACGTAAGAGCTTCTTTATACAATATTTTATAAATATGTGAGCAAATATTAAACTTATGTCGGTCATTTAACTGCTTCGCAACATCTAAAGTCATATGACAGAGGGAATCTACAGCTTTTCGCGAGATCCGAGCGACGAGTTAGGTCGCTACACCATCCGGTCGCGGATGACGGTCCCCCATCCAACTATTACCTAGACCAAATATCGCTTAACTTCGCTGATCGACGGGAAACGGTGTTACGACATTGGCCACGGCTTAGCCCTTTATATTAGGTACGTTTATAATTAACGTGATTTAATCACATCGAAAAACATTAACATACACATTCAAACCCAAACTGTTTGGTAACAAAGGTAATACTCACGTTCCGTATGGGGTTGTCAACTCTCCGATTTCCGTTGCTAGTCTCCGGTTTTATTTTGAGAATAAACCGGAGACAACCTCCGGTTTTCAATTTATATAAAAAAACAATTTTAACACGTCTTTATTGATTCTATTTCGTATATTATTTAGTAAGAAAGACATTTAAGAAACAATTGCAGCTGCAAAGCGTCCGCAAATAAGCCACAAACACGTACCATGCAACGTAAATTAGTAACAATGTTACTTCAAATGACACTGCTTGATCGCTACCAGCTGGGTTGACGAGGCGGCCGAGCCATGGGCGCTAACAGAAGATAAACTCGCCTGCTAAATCTCCAGTTTTGTTAAATTTAAAAGTTGAGCAATCCTAGTTCCGTGTATAATACGAGTATTTTTAACCGGAACGAGTATTTTGTTAAATCATTAACGAGTTTTACAATTACTACTCATTAAGTTTCAATCAAAAATTAAAAAATGATTACTGGTATGTACGTTTACAGGTATGATAAAGTTTACCACTTTGTAGAACGAATTCCAAAACTTAAGAAAAACATGCCACATACTGTATTGTAGTAACCGCAAAATAACTAATAGAAAAACAGTTACCATGGTAACCGAAAAATGACTCAAATTTACGAAAACTGGTCCGTTTTCAGTTTTGCAACTGCATTGGTGACAAAACTTTTGTAACCTGATATATACTAGGGACACTCAATATATTTTGTCCCACCCTTTTTTCTTAGCTAAATAATAGGCCATGGGCTGAAATGTCTTTTGGGCCGTAAGTTTGAATTTTCTGCGCTTCACATAACCAGATTTTTCCAGTTTGAACCTCCCCTCCTTGTATAAAACCGCTTTTAAATGCCCTTGTATAAAACCGATGGTTAACGCAGTTTCGAAAATGGCGTCTGACAGTGATGTGCGTTGTAAATAGAGAGCTGTTATCGAGTTCTTAACCGCGGAGAAGGGAACAGTTGGAAATATTCACAAACGTCTATAAAACGTTTACGGAGATGCTGTTGTTGATCGAAGCACAGTTGGACGCTGGTCTAAACGTGTGAGATCATCGGAGAAAGGGAGAGCCAGCCTCGATGATGAGCCACGCAGCAGTCGCCCGACATCAGCTGTGACATCTCACACTGTGCAACGTGCTAACAGCATCATTCGATCAAATCGGAGCGTCACATAGAAGGAGCTATCACTGGAGCTAGGAATTAGTGAAGGAAATGTGAATACAATAATTCAGCAACTACGATACTCAAAAGTGTGTTCACGGTTTGTTCCTCACGAACTGACTGAAGATCACAAAGCTCAAAGAAAAGAAATTGCTTCCGAGTCGTTGGTTCGATATGAGACAGAAGGGGATGACTTCCTTTCATGAATTGTGACTGGGGATGAGACTTGGGTACACCACTTTGAACCTGAAACAAAACGCCAATCCATGGAGTGGCATCACGCAGACTCGCCACGCAAGAAAAAGTTCAAAATGGCTCCCTCTGCAGGAAAGGTTATGGCCACTATCTTCTGGGACATGAAAGGGGTAAGTCTGGTGACATTATGAAGAAAGGACAAACAATCAACTCAGAGGTATATAGTGCTACCCTACAGAGATTCCAGAGACGTATATATAAAGCGAGTTCGACCGGAGAGAAAACTGGAAGACGTCCTTCTTTTGAACGATAACGCAAGACCACACAACAGTTTGCAAACAAGAGAGGCCATCACAAAAATGCGCTTGACTGTGTTACCCCACCCTCCATACAGCCCGGATCTGGCACCTTCAGACTTCCATTTGTTTGGACCAATGAAGGATGCTATTCGTGAAAGAAAGTTTCAGAGTGACGATGAGGTTGTTGAGGAGGTTAAGAGGTGGCTCCAGCAGAACCCAGCGGACTTTTACCAGTAAGGAATAAAGGCCCTTGTTTCGAGGTGGAGGAAAGTCGTAGAAAAGGATGGAGACTAGGTGGAAAAATAAAAATTTGTAAAAAAGGCATGTAACTACTTGTGTACAAAATTTCTGGAAATTACAAGGAAACTTGGAAAGAAAAAAAGGTGGGGCAAAATATATTGAGTGGCCCTCGTATACTATACTGTGTATATATATATATTGTGTTTTGCTGTTGTGGCGGTTACACGTGTTTCGATCGAAGTCCGAATAAAAGCGGTATTACAGTAAAAATCCTGCAGTTAATCAGTTTTAAACGGTGCCGATATTGTGAGTTAATTGATAGTGCATAGCGGTATTTCTTTTTAAAAAAGTAAAAATCGCGGCGTATACCAAAAAAGTAAATAAAAACAAAGTGAATTAATATATACAGCATTTGTTTTTTTTTTTTCCGAGTCTCTTTGTGAGGAAAGTTTTGTTTTTGAAGTGCCCGCAAATATCCCCCCATTATCCCCCGCAGCCACAGTCGAGAGGACCAATCAGTGAGAAGTATACAGCGTGCCACATCCCCTACCCTGGAGTAACGGAAAATTCTTTCCCACACACAGCTTGAGTCATCCCCCACCCAATACCTCCCATAATACCCCCTTTTTGAGTCACTTCACCAACATGGAAATTAATGCATACCTGCAACTCTGTGGTATCTGTAAAGGATAAAATTTTTCTGCGAGAAGTGCTTGACCGAATTAAACTCTTTTACGGTATTTAAAGCAGAAAGAGACTACGAGAAGAGAATGAAAGAGGAAAGTGGAAACAAAGAACAGTGGAAAACGGAAGAAACGGAGAAAGGCGAAATAGAAAAAATTCAAATACGGTCACAAAACGAGGCCGAAAACACACAGGCGACAAAGAGTGTAAAGACAACACACAGCATAAGGGCAACGAAGGACACAAACACAACTAGCACAAATAGCACAAACAGGACAAGACAAGAGGGCAGTCAAGTAAACGAAGTAAAACTGTCCCCCAATAAGGAGCAAAAAACAAAAGCCAAGAGTAAATATGGGGAAGGAATTATATGCAGGTATTATATAAAAGATAATTGCAGATTTAAAAGAGGACAATGTGTATAATGAACATCCCCCAATATGCAATTTCTTCTATAATAATAGTCATTGTAAATTTGGAGACGGATGTAAATTCTATCACCCGGACATTTGCAGGACTTACGCAAAATATGGAACCTACAAATTCGGGAATAAATGCTACTATCAACATCTCCCGACGGACTCAACGAACAAAGGAAAAAGTTTAAATGACAATAGGAATAAAAATAACAATAGGAACAACAATAGGAACACAATAAGCGAACAATAAAAATTTTTCAACATCGCAGACACCTTACGAATGCTAAATGTCATCCACATGCAGTTGACACAGCTGGAAACCCCCGAGCCAAATCGCTACCGGGCAAGAAGCTACCAATACAAGGAGGAAGAAACGGATCTCTTTCGGAGGATCATAGAGCAACGAATCAAGCGATATCGAAGGAAAACGAACTTGAAATGCGCAAGGGGCAACGAAAAACAGAGAACATAAAAATTGTCCTGGCTAATATTCAAGGAATAAGACCAAACCAATCACTCAATAAGGTTTCGTACCTGAAAGGATTTATGGACGAAACAAGGGCGGACATCGCATGCCTCAAAGAAACTCATCTTAAAGATTGCCAAGGAAATTGTGAAAACTGCGAACATTGTATTGATAAGAAAGAGATAAATATAGAGGGCTTCAACTTACTAAGAGCGGATAGAACGACGAGACGGAAAGGTGGCTGTGCTATATATGTACAGGAAGGTCATATGACAGAGATGATAATAAGTAAATCAAACAGCTATGTGGAACTCCTAGCAGTGAAAATAGAAAAACTAAACTTGATAGTAATAGTCATCTATAGACCTCCAAGCACCCCAACCGAAAAAATCTCGGAGGCCATTGATGACATTAGAAAGCTAATAAAGGACATAAACCCTCCATCCCCCAATATAATGATCTGCGGAGACTTTAACTTCCCATTTATAAAATACAAAAAGGTGAATAGGAATATATATATTCACCAGGACAAGGGGGGCACAAGAGAAGACCAGGAACAAGCAAAAATGTTGATGGCTCTCACAAATGAGTTTATGCTGACACAGGAGATAACAGAAAATACCAGAAAAAATAACTGCCTGGATCTGGTATTCACGAATAACACGAACTTGATTGCTGATATAAAAATAACCCCAACCATTATCTCAGACCACAACTTAATCGAGATATCAACAAATATGACGGCAGCATTAGAAGACAATACACATATTGTGGAAAGAAGTAAATTCGGGGCCTTTAACCTAAACTCGAAGACTATAAATTGGGAAGCAATCAGATCGCACATGGCCCAAATAGAATGGAGAACAATTTTCGAGAATAAAACAACTGAAGAAATGCTAACAACCTTGGAGGAAAAAACGCTGAGAATTTTAGAAAAATATGCTCCGAAATCACAGCCAAAAGGAAGAGGAGAGCTAGCTAGAGAGGCAAAAGAGAAGACTATTCCGAAAAAGAAAGAGAGTGGAGGCGAAGTTAGGTAACTGCGGAGATAATGACAGGAAAGCAATAAAAGAAAAACTGGAGGGTATCGATAGGGAAATACAAGCCCTGATTAAGGACCATACAGAGAGGGAAGAGGAAAAGGCGGTAGAAAGCAATAAAGGAAAATCCAAAATACTTCTATAGCTATGCAAAAAGGAAAACAAAAACGCGCGCCGCTATTGGGCCCTTAAGGACGGGAAATAATGAACTAACCGACGATCCAAAAGAAATATCTGATACATTGAGAGCTCAATATGAATCAGTTTTCAGTACCCCAAAAAGTGACAAAGCGATACCTGACATAAATGCATTCTTTGAAGAGGAATTGCAAGGAGAGTATATAACAGACTTTGATTTTACACCAGAAGATGTAGCGAGAGCTATAGGACAAATGAAACTACATTCAGCTGCAGGTCCGGACAATTGGAACGCATTATTGATTAAAAACTGTAAAAATGAAATAGCTACACCTTTATACTGGATATGGAGAAGATCCCTAGACACTGGGGAAATACCGAGCATCTTGAAAAGAGCAAACATTGTCCCTATATATAAAGGAGGGGACAGATCTCAAGCAAAGAACTATAGACCAGTGTCATTGACGTCCCACCTCACCAAAGTATTTGAAAGAATAGTTAGAGAGAAAATTTATGATTTCCTGGAGACACGGGAAAGATTCAACGAAAATCAGCATGGATTCCGATCAGGTAGATCATGCCTATCACAACTAATAGAGCACTACAACAATATCCTAGATGCATTGGAAGGCAATGACAACTACGATGTTATATACACAGATTTTGCTAAAGCTTTCGATAAATGTGACCATGGTATAATAGCACATAAAATTAAAGACATGGGAATAACAGGCAAAGTGGGAAAATGGATCTACAACTTCCTTAGTGATCGTCTGCAGGTCGTCAAAATTCAAGGTATATCATCATCAGAATCGGAAGTACGCAGCTCAGTACCACAAGGGACAGTACTGGCCCCACTCCTGTTCATTATCATGCTAACAGACATAGACAGCGGAGTAAACAGCAATAGTATAGTAACATCCTTTGCAGACGATACAAAGATCAGCAGAAAAATCAGCGATGTACATGACGTGGAGGCCTTGCAGAGGGACACGAACAAAATATACAAATGGTCAGAAGACAACAACATGTCATTCAACGCCGAGAAATTTCAGCTCTTGAGATATGGTAGAAAAGAAGAACTTAAACAGACTGCATATTATGCTCCAGATAGACAGGAAATTCAGAGAAGCATGAAAGCGATTGATCTCGGGATAATAATGACAGATGATGCGAAATTCGAAACACAAAATCAGATAGCGATAAATAAAGCAAAAAGAGTCGCCGGACAGGTTCTAAGAACGTTCAAGAGAAGGGACAGGACAGTAATGATTCCCCTGCTAAAAACACTGATTATACCAAAACTTGAATACTGCTCAGTTTTGACGTCCCCATATAAAAAGGAAGAAACTAATAAACTAGAAGAAACGCAAAGGCATTTCACAGCCAAGATTGATGGCTGCAAAGAACTCAACTACTGGGAAAGACTACGTAAACTAAATCTGTACTCACTGGAAAGAAGAAGAGAGAGGTACATCATAATCTACATATGGAAAATGATCGAAAAACTGGTACCAAACCTAAAACTAAACCCAATTACCATTCAAACAACACTGGAAAATAGGAAAGGCAGAATGTGTAGTGTTCCCAAATTAAAGGCCCGACAAGGGACCTCCTCAACCCTGAAGGAAAATAGCTTGGTTGTCAGGGGGCCAAGACTTTTCAACCAGCTTCCTAAGGACCTCAGAAACGTAACGGGGGTCAAAGTTGAAGTCTTCAAGAAAAGACTGGATGCCTGGCTCAGGACAGTACCAGATGAGCCGGGCGTGCCTGGCTATGTACGGTGGAGAGCGCAAGAAAGCAACTCGCTCCTCCACCAGGCCAGACCTAGAGGCGGGGCCACCAGCTTGACCTCCGTGTGAAGAGAGACCAACGCACGAAACAACATAAGGTAAGATAAGGTATATAACATTTGGTTAGCTTCCGCCCGAATTGTTCATTCTGACGAAGGTCAAGCTTTTCACTCCACCTTAGACCTACAGTTTAACGTGGAATCCGAACCACGCCCCATCAGCATCCCAGCGTCTTAACCACTAGGCCACCTAGGGTATCCATTTATCTACCAATCATTTTGTTTGTGTGGAAGGATGAACAGCTGGGTTTTGTTGCGCGTCGGCTGCCGTCGGGTCTCGAACCCGGGGCCGATGGATTCGTAGTCAGCGACGCTAACCACTACACCACCGAGGTTATATATATATATATATATATATATATATAATATATATATATATATATAACATCCAAATGTGCCAGGTCCCCAGCAAATGAGAGATAGAGGCCTGGGCCAAGGATACCTTAGCCAAAGACAATTAAATAGGGGTGACCGGCCCGCCACCGCCGCCGCGACGCAAGATAAGTAAAGACAACCGCCCAGCTCTGGACAGCACTGGGGTTCGAACCCATGACTGAGATGAGTCTCAGCACTGCCGAACGCTGCCCTAACTTCATTAAACTTTCTCATATTAATTATAAAATAAGATAGTTTCGAGTGTAATAAAAAAGATTGATCATAAAGTTCATTGTCTTGATCCCACGTTGAAGACAAGAGAGTTCTTTTGTCGTACTCAAAGATGCTTTTAATTGGTGTTCCACTTTTAAATTTGGAAAGTGTGGGAGCGTATTTAAAAAAGAAAAGGGGTTCACGTGAAATAATACTAATTTACCTTTCATGAATAAGTGTAGTTTCAAGTTCATGCTAATGCCAGACGATTTTTTCCTTCCGTACAAACAGCTTAACTAATGTTAGAAGATTCTAACATTGCTGATTAGAGCTTTTTCTTAATGCATTTAAAGAAATAATATCAACCTATGTATCTACTTAACAATTTTTGTTTCATAATCTTTTCGTATTGAGCGCGACCGGACTAACGTCATTTTCTCGACGTGAAGTTTAATCGACAAGTTATTGTTGCTCAGATTAAGTAAGGTTTGATTAGGCTTAATTTTAGGTGAGGTTAATAATTCAGTTAGGAGGGCCAGAAGTTGCATAGCGCTCAGGCCAACTAATGCGTTCCATTGCTCTAACTCCCGAATTATTATTATTATTATTATTATTATTATTATTATTACCAGCATCATTGGGAATCGAATCCCGACCTCATTTCGCTTATAGGTAAACGGTGCGACCGGCTGAACTGTGGACGCTGGCTTAAATTTAGTTAGATAAGTTAGATTCTTAGTGTCCATAGAAATTCTCGTTACCTAATTGGATATCGGTCTGAGTGAGCAAAGATGACGTAGTATGTTTGCACATTAATTTTTTTTGTTTTTTCTCATTTGGCATCAACTATGTATACGTCGCAACACCATTTTCCACTGGATCACCGAGGTTAAGCAACGTTAGGTCTGAGTAGTGGTTGGATGGGTGACCGTTACCCTACCTCTAAAAAGGTTCGGATCCCGCGCAATGCTATTGGTCCCCTCCGTCGTAGGGGACCTTTTTTGCCGTTACAAAAGAGGTGAAACAACCCCAAACATTATTATTATTATTATTATAATAAAGTTTGTAACATTTTACTCTAAAATAAATTGAATTAAACTAAAATGTTTTCGTCCTTGTTTCCTTCTGTCACTCCACTCGGCTCACTATCTATTTATAGTTCCTCTGTTCACCTTTGTTAACGCTTCATCACAAATGAAATTAAACGTTTTTTCCAAAGTATTACAATATTTTGGGGGAGATTTCGTGCAGTAATAAATAGCAAAGAATAAAATAATGTTTTTTCGAACTAATTTTAATTGTTTCATTCCCATATTTAATTTTTGTTCTTATGATATACTTTCAATTTGGTGAAATCTTTTGTATTCACGCGAATAGGGCCAATAAATGGATTAAAAAATAATAATAATAATTAAAGTCACATTTTGGAAACTTTCATGTTTTTAAGTAAACGAATAATTTTCTCGGATTTAAAAGAAAATTGTGTGTCCAAAAGAAATAGAGTAATTCTGATCCTGTTTATCTCTTTTGTAGGAAAGGAATGAGTAAATTATTTCCAAAATTATGATTTAAATAAAGAATTTGAATAGTCTTTTTAAAGTTTCCCGTATTTGCTCAAAGTTTTAGGTTTGTCATTTTTACGGGCAATGAAAGGACTTTCGTACTTTATCCAGTTCTGAAGAGGACTGCGATCGTGTGGTTTGCGGTATTTTACATTTTTGCCATGTGTTTTGTAGGAGAAACACATTTTTATTTTTAGCAACTGTGTCTGTCATACATTAATGTCAAAGAAATCTGGTCTTTATAGACAGAACTAACGCTACAAATCAAAATCTTACTTGGAATCTTCTTACGCCACTTCGAAGGTACTCCACTCGCAAAATTTTAATGTTGTTTTCCCTTTATAGTATTCCATCCTCATTGTGTAGTCCCGGTTTGAGGTTAAGAGATGAAGGTTATCGTTTCTTGTTGTTAAAAAAAGAAAAAATATCGCTCATAAGTAAATACTGCAAACGAGGCTCATTCCAATCACATTCTTTTTTAACCCTGACTCGCAGTGACAAACTGAAATGCCGTTTTCTTCTTCCACCCGAATGGTTAACTCATAAATTGCAATAAATCATAATAATAATAATAAATGATAATAATAAATAATAATGATGATAATAAATAATAATAATAATAATATGTAGCTAAAAAGAACGAGGGAAGTGGAGGGGGTAATGGAGGTTTGAGGCATGTAGTATACCTCCCAGTGCCAGTGCGCACAACGAGCGTAGCATTCGAGAGAAGAGAGGAAAGAGGAAAATAATAAGGGAATAAAAGGAGAACGAGGGGGGATGAAGGGAAATATATTTTTTAAACAAAAATTTATGGTGTGACGTCATCCAAAGGTCATTAAAGGAGTTTGGGTCTGTTCAGTAGTAGTTGGATGGGTTCGGATGACGCGTAGCGACCCCTTTATAAGTGGTTCGGATCCCAAGTTGTGGTTCCCCTCCATCGCGAGACCTTCGCAAATGAAGGAGACTAACTAACCCCAAACATAATCCTCGTTATTGAAGCGCATGGGTAAGATTAGGTAAACGAGATACACGTGAAAACGGTTAGGATTTCATGCGATACGCGAACTCAATTGAAGGGACAATTTTATTATTATTATTATGTAATACTTTTGTCGTGGAAAATGAGCGAAAAGTTCGCAAACGGTCTTTATAACAGTTATGTAATCGATCCCACCATGACCGAGACTGAGACCAGAAAAAAAGGTCTCGAGTCCCCCTACATCACTGCTTTTTAAGTATAGAAAAGGTGAGTTGTGAACTCGATAATGAAAGTCTTAGTGAACGCTCATTTGTCCGATTAAACATGTTTACTAAATAATAATAATAATAATAATAACAAAAAAAACCTGCTTATAGAGGTACAATTTCATTAGAATTTTTACGCGTCTTTAGAAGGTTTTACCAATTGTGATCCAATGTTTTACTTAAAGAGGCTTAAAATAAGTATTCAATAACTTTACACGTATATATATATATATATATATACTGTATATATATAGTATATATATATATATATATAGTTATATACATATATATATGGAATATCATACATATATAATGGAATATCATACATATATATATATATATATATATATATATATATATATATGCAGAAAGCCACAGACAAGAAGGAAAGAAACATCCATCAAGTTGGAAAGGGACTATATTTTGTATATTGCAACGTTTCAAGCACAAACTATGCTCATCCTCAGGCAAAAATTCTAAAAAGTTAAAAACATAATATTAAAAACCATAATGACATTAACAAAATAAAATAGGGAAAAAATCCACAAGCATTAAAAACAAAAAGTCACTTAAAAAATTCTAGAAAGTTACAATTAAAAACCATAATGACTATTATAAAACAAAAGCGAACAATTAACAAGCTTTAAAACAATGAAAGTGACACTAAAAACGAACAATGAATAACAGCTATAAAATACAAAATGTAAAACTCAAAAAAACTAAATTCACAGGCTATCTTTTAAAACACTAATTGTAACTTTCTAGAATTTTTTTAGTGTGACTTTGTTTTTAATGCTTGTGGATTTTTTCCCTATTTTATTTTGTTAATGTCATTATGGTTTTTAATATTATGTTTTTAACTTTTTAGAATTTTTGCCTGAGGATGAGCATAGTTTGTGCTTGAAACGTTGCAATATACAAAATATAGTCCCTTTCCAACTTGATGGATGTTTCTTTCCTTCTTGTCTGTGGCTTTCTGCTTTAATTGAAATTGAAGCTTGCCAGAAGCGGCCTTCACCATATATATATATATATATATATATATATATATATATATATATATATATATGGAATATCATACAAAGGGTTGACAAAACTAAATAGACAATGATTAAATAGGCGATAAATGTCCACAAGAACAAAGAGCAAAGCTCATCAATGGAATGCCAGAACTGTGTGTGTGTGTGTGTGTGTGTGTGTGTGTGTGTGTGTGTGTCACCTTTACATAATTTGAAGGGGAACCAACACCATTCTAAATATATCGATTCAATAAATCAGTTATTATTTATTGACTTTTACTATCAAATAAAAACGATGCAAAGCCAATGGTGTCTATTTACTTTACTTTTGTCAGCCCTGTATATATATATATATATATATATATATATATATGCGCCTCGGTGGTGTAGTGGTTAGCGTCGCTGACTACAAATCCATCGGCCCCGGGTTCGAGACCCGACGGCAGCCGGCGCGCAGCAAAACCCAGCTGTTCATCCTTCCACACAACAAAAACAGTGGTTGGTAGATAAATGGGTACCCTAGGTGGCCTAGTGGTTAAGACGCTGGGCTGCTGATGGGGCGTGGTTCGGATTCCACGTTAAACTGTAGGTCTAAGGTGGAGTGAAAAGCTTGACCTTCGTCAGAATGAACAATTCGGGCGGAAGCTAACCAAAGGTTACCAAAGGTATATATATATATATACACTCGTCAGTGGTATAGTGGTTAGCATCGCTTACTACAAATCCATCGATACCTGGTGACGGCAGTCGGCTCGCAGCAAACCCAGCTGTTCCTCCTTCCATACAATAAAATGGGTTGGTAGATAAATGGGTACCCTGGGTAGTCTGATGGTTAAGACGCTGGGCTGCTGATCGGGAAGTCATGAGATCGAGTCCGGGCGAGGACTTTGTAATTTCTGACCACCCGTGGTGGGTCGTGGTTCGGATTCCACGTCAAGCTACGGGTCTAAGGTGGAGCAACGAGCGTGACTTTCGTCAGAATGAACAGTTCGGGCGGATCTGCATTATAAACCGGATCTAAGTGTCGAAAGACTTTTTATTTTTATTTTTTTTTCAAAATTTTTGAAATTAAAAAGTATCAAAGTTTCGACTTGAACATTTTTTGTAGGATCAATTTTATTTGAAATCAGTGAAAATATGAAGTGAATTTTTTTATGGTATAACTCCCATATATGAAGGATACGAGCGTTCCTCACTCTTCTTTCGTATATTTCTCATTCACTGATCCGCAAAAGTGTTTTACTTCAATCGCATTTCCTTACGTTCATAACGAGGTTGATAATTCTAAACAAAATTCATTTCATACATAAACATATCAACGGAAGATGTATAATTAATGAATAGAGCAGCCATAGCTCAGCGGCGGTTACGATGACGGACTCTGAGCCGTGAGGTTATTAGGGTGGTGCGCTCGGGTGGATTCGAGTCGGACACTTACCCCGTTTCTGCCCTATAGTATATAGTGTAGTGTACTAACATTTTATATTAAGTAATGAAATTACAGAGCCGAGAAATAATAAATTGAACACGAAATAATGGAAATTTCTTTGCTAGAACGGAAGAAGTTTATTCTCAAGGACGGATACGCGTGTTTCCCAGAATTCAGATGTCTTTCAACAAATACCACTTCCGGGTCCGTTGTTTCATCGTACGTTCCAATATGTTGTAGGGGTTCATTTTATTCTTATGAGGATTCTGTATATATTGTAGTAACAGTGTGAAACTAATTATATCATGAAATCCCTAGTAAGATCGTGAAACTAATTATTTAATTTAATTTCGGAAATTTTCAGTAAGTTCGCATAATTATTGTTTCACTCAAGAAATTCAGGAAGTTACCGAAATACTCAAGAATTTCACCTAACCTAACCTAACTTCCTGAAGTCCCTAGTTGAATCAGTAACTACGCGAAATCACTCGTTTCACAATCTTACTGTAACATATACAACTACGGTACAGCAGAAGTAAATGTAATATATTTTTACATTTAAACGAAACGTCAAACGAATTTCATTTTGATTTACACACACACACACACACACACACATATATATATATATATATATATATATATATATATATATATATATATATATATATATATATTTATTTTAAAAGTTAATTAAACCTTTTTGTTGTGAATGCGTTGAGTTTTCAGTAAATCAGTAAATAAATTATGAAGGAAGCTGACACAGTTTATATAAATCAAAATAGGGTAATAACATATTTGGCGCATACACAAATGCCTAAATTCAAAATTTTCCTGATAAATTTTATTAATGCATTTGGCAGTCCATTTTTTTAAGGAATTTTTACTGCTGGGGCAAAAGTCAAAAGGGCACCTAATCGTGGGACTTTTTCCGTTCTATGGGCACCATTGAAATGAGAGAAATTAATGTGTTTTAAACTTATTTTAACTTTTTATTAATAACACTGGGCAACACGTATTTTATTGAATGATATCTGACACTTGATTCTAGGTAATTTGGGTGCGCTGAATACGAATTTCAACTCGGTTTGGCTCTATCAGGTCCTGATTCTTGTCGACAGCCTATGTGCCATTTTCCAGATTTTTCAAATTAGGACTAAAAAATTAAGTCATGTGTTCAATTTTTTTTTCAAGTTTCATGAATACAAGCAGTTCAAACTACAGTAAAATTACATTATAACGATAGAAATGACTTAAAATAAAAAAACAAACAGATATGAAGCTTTCACTGTGGCAAAAATTTTCTTTTGTAAGACTTTCTAGCGTATTTGCTTGTTGATGGCAGGTCTCTTTTCAAGCACCAGCAGTAATCAGCCATCATGTGGGAATCCCAGCGGCCTTGGTACCGTTCCTCCATAATTTTTATATCTTGGTGGAATCTCTCCCCTTGTTCGTCACTTACATCACCTAAATTACTTGGAAATTGGTCAAGATGGCTATTCAAAAAATGTATTTTTATGCTCATATTGCAACCTAACTCTTTGTAGTCCCTTAAAAGTTTTTTTACGATTTCTTCGTAGTTATCTGCCCTATAATTGCCTAAAAAGTTTTCTATCAAGTCCACGAATGAGAACCAGCCATTTTTTTCGCGTTCATTCATGACATTAGGAAAATTGCTGTCTTTAATCATTGTTCTTATTTGTGGACCGTCGAAAATTCCCGCCTTGATTTTTTCATAACTTAAACTTGGAAATTTTGAAGTTATGTATTTGAAACACTCGCCGTTCGTATCTAAAGCTTTTACATATTGTTTAATGAGGCCTAGTTTTATATGCAGAGGAGGAAATATGATTTTATCTCTGCTCACGAAAGGTGGATTAATTACGTTTTTTTCTCGACGGTAAGTGATGTTCGTGCTGGCCAGATTTGTTTGAAATAATGTTCTTCCTTGGCTCTGCTGTCCCATAAGCAAAGGAAGCAGGGATATTTAGTATACCCTCCTTGTTGTCCTAGCAGAAAATTAACCATTTTTAAGTCAACACATATGATCCACTCGTGCTCCCTATATTTGATAAGATTTAAAACCTTTTCTATATGTTCATACTTTTCTTTTAATTTTGTTGAGTGCCCAATCGGTATCGAGCCGTATAGATTGCCATTATGCAACAACACACACTTAAGACTTCTTTTCGAACTGTCTAAAAACAAGCGCCAATCATTTGCATCGTAAGACTCAACCCCCATCTTCTTTAACAAACCAACTATGTCGCAGCAATATACTAAACTATCCTCTGTTCTAAAATATTTAACAAGTTCTTCTTCTCTTTTTCTGTAAAGTGAAATGTATGTGTTTGAAGTAAGCAAGTTTTTCTCTTTAAGTCTTGAAGCTAAAATTTCAGCAGCCTTTTTTGGCAAATTTAGATCCCTTACAAGATCATTCAACTCGGCCTGGTTAAACTTTTGCGGATCGTTTTGACTTTCAAATACGCTGGGGTCAAAATCGGTGTCTGACTCCTCAAAGTGCATAACAATATTTTCAGGAACATCTTCAACTAATTCTTGAGTTGGCAGACCCTTAAATTTTGGAATGGAGATCTCATTTGAATGTAGCACAGGTCGTATCGCGGTGTCGAAATTTGGGTACTCGATACAATGTTTATTTTTCTTAGTGAAGCCCGAAGTCTTGACAAAGCAAAGGTAGCAATCGGTCTCGTGGTTAGTAGGCTCTCGCCACACCTGATATGGAAAAAAAATTGTAAAGCGTTAACAAAAGCGACGAGAGACTTGTTTTTATGAATTTTATCAAAAGTTATCACCCAAACATTTAACATTTCTATGTGTTTCAACCTTATGCAATATTTGAGATTCTTATAAACATTTTCTGTAAATTTTTGTTTATGTACCTGTTACAATTACATTTAGGTAAGTTACAGTATACTAGTGATTAAATTACGTAGTTTTATGAAATCATAAACTTACCATCGGAACTCCAAAAGGTATTTTTGAATCCGAACCCTTCGTCCAATGTCGCAGTCTTTCAATGCATATAGTGCAGGCTTTATGTGGAGCCCACGATTTATCTTGGTCCCCCAGTTTTATGCCAAAATAAGCTAAGTAAGCTCTTTTTACGAAGTCAGTTATATTTGCTCGTTGATGTGGAAGTGTAAAATTTCCACATATATAACAGAAGGAATCAGGGTTGTTTTTGCATTTGAACTTTCTAGTGCTTGATGACATATTGCTTGATTGTTCTGCCAATTTGTAAAGGTATTTAAAGCCCTTAATTCATATAAATTTAAGAAAATCTGAAATATAAACACAAAAATTAGTTTAAATAGGTACTTATTATGAAATAGGTACTTAGAATCTATGAAATTAAACTAGAAACACGGATGAGTAGGTACAATATAAATTACGTCTAATTAAATCAACTATATTAAATCACGATGACAAAATTACTCACTAAATCATATGCCAATTCAAAATTATGTTAATGCCCAAACTTAATTAACTAACTCAACTGACTGACTGACTGACTGACTGACTGATTGAATTGACTGATTAACTCTGGAAACGAGTCGCTTTTATATATTTTAGTTGTCCCTCTAGAATACTCTACAGAGAACAGGAACGCTCGAGAAAATTTTAGAATTCTATGATATTTTTAGCTTAATTTACTAATATTAAAATGGGTTAAAAATGACAAAATTAAAAATATTTTTAGGGTGTTACATATAAAAATATACATAATACAACAATACCATAACAATAGGTACAAATACCTAGATAAAAACCTAGTTGCATAATGTGTAACTGCAAAAAAACTTAGCGAGTATTGAGAAAAAAACCTTTTTATGAATACGACGAAAGAGGAGGGGTGTTGAGCAAAATCAGGACCTGGTAGAGCAAAACCGAGTAAAAATTCGTGCTCAGCGCACCCAAATTACCTAGAACTAACTGTCAAATCTAATTCAATAGACAAAAAGTTGAAATTTGTTCCCCAGTGTAATCAGTACATTTTGAATAGGAAAAAGTTAATTTATTTAGTTTAACAGCTATGAACATAAATAAAAACAAAAAATATTTGTCGTTTCTTCAAAAATTTGACGATAATTTGCGTTGAAACTAGATTATAATAGTTACTTGAGAGAGGTGAGTGGCCATTACATTATCATTAGTGATACCTAACCTAACCCTAACCTAACTTAATCTAGCCTAACCTATCCTAAAACATAAGTTAAAAAAATATTAATTTCTCTCATCATTTCACCATCATTTTACCTTAAATTTTGTAATATATCATTTGAATTTGGCACCTTTTTGCATGTATAAACTGTCTAATCCGCCCATGCCTGATTTCTTGAACTAAAGCAAACTAAATGTTTGAGCAAAATGTTTTCTTCGGTCTTATCTCACGCAACAGAAACAATAAAGCTCTTTCTTACTCTTTTCACAAGTATTTCATTTTGGTACTTAGTATTATCGGGACTACCAAACTGTCTATTATGTATTTTTGCTCTCGTCATTTCCGTTTAAACTAACGAAAATATCACGACTTAACCTAACCAATCATCAAAGGCGTACAGTTGACCTAACCGGGCATTCAATTAACCTAACCGGGCATTCAATTAACCTAACAGGTTAATATTGATTATTTCACCTAAATATCTTCTGATCTTTTCGTATTAGGCATTCACTAAATGCCCGGTTAGGTCAACTGTACGTCCTTGATGATTGGTTAGGTTAAGTTGTGATATTTTAGTTAGTTTAAACGAAAATGACGGGAGCAAAAATACATAATAAACAGTTTGGTAGTCCCAATAATATGTAAGTACCTTAATTTTTAATCAATTAATCATTGGTTAATTAGAAAATTTCATCATTCATCACTTTCCTAAAAATTATTAATTAACTATGCCCTAGACTGCCCATAGAACGGAAAAGGTCCTAATCGTGTAATAAAAGGGCACTTGATAAATGCAAAACGGGCACAACAGAAGAAAAATGTAGAATACTTTAAATGTTTTTTTTTTTTTTCGCGGAACTCGCATGCTGTGACTTTCTGTACATGCTTAATAACATACATGTACATATTTCATCAAAAATTTACTGGGCATCACTACAATATTTAGTATTGGTGCAGCCATATCACTGGATGTAACTTAAAGGAAGTGTAGGTTAATTTATAACAGCCTAATAGCCTCCTGGACGTAAATTAGGGATGTGTAGCTTAATTTATAGTAGCCTACTACTAAATATAAATTAAGAAAGTGTAGCTTAATATATAGTAGCCTAATAGTTAATATCAATTAGGAGAGTGTAGGCTACTTATATTTTAACAGCAGCCTAATATTGGATATAAATTGGATCACCTGAAGATCAGGGCCCCCAGCCTTCTTTAGTTAGCCTGATAAGGCTAACTAACGAAAATATCACGACTTAACCTAACCAATCGTCAAGGGCGTACAGTTGACCTAACGATTGGTTAGGTTAAGACGTGATAGTTTCGTTAGTTAGCCTTATAAAGCTAACTAAAGAAGGCTGGGGCCCTGATCTTCAGGTGGTCCTATAAATTTAATACCGAGGTGCAAAAATTACAATTACACTCTTTCACTAGCGTCTCAGGCACTCTTGAATATACGTCTCTAATAGTCTAATTCATAATGCTATATCAGGTGATCACTCCCTTAATCCTTCTGTAACAATGCTACATTATTTAGCTACATATATATCTGAAACAAACAGAAAGAATAAAGCTTAAGTACCTAAAACTTGAGAAAATTACCGAGGACACCAGCAACTCCTCCCTTTGTTTCTACTGATCTTCCATGCTGTTTACAACTGGTTTTCTCTTATGGAATATGGAGAATATCGATCATAGAAAACGTTTGTATAAATAGAAGGGCATACCATAATATTTCTCCTTGCCAAGAATTTTTCACGTTTGATTACTTAAATTTAAATAATAACATATATATAGGGTGTCCATGAATGATTACCCTGATTAAAGCTATGCTATAACGGGTGTAAGTTGACAAGTAGAAGGTTCGAGACAAGTTGCCAAAAACTTTTTTACGCATAGAATAGTAAATAGCTGGAATAGTTTGCCGGTAGAAGTAATTAGTAGCACGTCTATAAACATGTTTAAAAATCGATTAGACGCATATGTTGATAGATTGGGTATAGTTTAAGGTAGTAAAATTAAGGCTTTGTGGTGATAGATCCCACAGCTCAACACAAGTGTTGTGGGATATAGGGAGGCAGCATCTTGGGTTAGGGGATACTCTCTGTCTTTACACACCCCATTTAAAGAGATTGCCCTGCCGAGCGGTGCCCCCATAGTACTACTGTGAGGTATTGAAAAACTCATGATCTTCACTTGCCCCACAAACACCTTTAAATGGGAGACCCAAAATGGGTGCACACACATTTCTACATTACTGTACAGTCTTTACAGCCACACCTACACTTTTCCTCCTAAGTATATATATATTGTAATGTATATGGTGGTAAATTTTGACTTGGTCCGCAATCGATATGGACCGTGACTTATTTTTGGTTGGTAAGGTACTAGTATTGATGGATACTGTATTGAAATTGACTGGATTCTTTGGATCTGATATATTTGCATGTCGGTTATAAATAGATATAGAGTGTAACATATTTTTGGATAGTAGTCTATTATGACTTGATCCTCTGGATCCAGAGATTCTATCTTTAGTTTTAAATCGATAATTAATTAGTTTTAAATTGAAAATTATTTAGTTTTGTAAAAATTGGTCGTTGCCAATGTACAGGCAGTTGTTACATAAATTTCTTATGTTCTTGTGGTTCGGAACCCACGTAAAATTGTAGGTCCCCTCCGCCACCACGGAGGACATACACAATGCACAATTACGAACACAGTTAGGTAGACCAGCCATGAGTGGATCCTATGGTCTTTGCTCGTCTGAAACATTATAACATTACATTATATAACATTATAACGATATCATTATAACATAACTTCTAAATAAACACTCGTATTCAAACACAGTTTTAATCCTAAGTAGATAAACATACAAAGTTTTGATACATAGTTAATGAACTTAATAAGCTTCCACATGTGCACCCCTAGTGGCACGTAAAATGTCTAAACGGTATTCACACTCACGTCACACATTTTCAACATTTGTGGATTAACTGTTGCAATTGCATCCGTAATGCGTTCTCGCAATGTCCTGATATCTGGAACAACTGTTGCATAAACCAAATCTTTAACATGACCCCAGAGAAAGAAATCCAGCGGGGTAATGTCTGGTGATCTTGGGGCCATGGGATTGGCCCGTCCCTGCCAATCCATCGATTTGGAAATGTTGCGTCGAGAGTTTCACGAACAACATGCGCCCAATGAGGGGGTGCCCCATCTTGTTGGAAGATGACAGTTGGCTGCCTGTCCTGCAGCTGGGGGATGGCGTAATTGGTGAGCATATCCAGGTACACAATTGCGGAAACAGTTTCCAAGAATTTTTTCATCCACGACTTAATTAACTTCATATCAGGTGGATTCTTCCCATACTTTGTTCTGAACCTTCTCTGAAGACTGACAGGAGATTTTGTTTCTGCAAGCCACACAACACATTGTGCCTTCTCTGTCACAGACGCCATCTTAACTGAACAGCTACTACAGCGCTCCTAGCGGCGAATGCGGTAGACGAAACAAACACACCAGCACAGAAACTCTATGCTTGTACGAGATCACCTGTAAAAAGAAAACGGATGTAAGATTCGTCATTAAAACATGAGAGCATACTGTTTTCAGGGTAAACATTTATGGACACCCTGTATATATATATATATATATATAATAACTGTACTTTTAAAAAAGGGGGGGCAAGGGGCACATCACTGCTGGGACAAATGAGGCTGACTACTGGGGCAATATGAAGGACCAGTGGGACAAAATCCCAGTAGTTTCAATGTAAAAAATGCCCTGGCATTTGGTGTTTTCATTTTACTGTTCAGAGTTGTTTATTTAATCGAGAGAGTTGGAAAGTAAGCAATTTTTATAATTAATAATTAACAGCTATGGAAATCTCAATGAAGAACCCCTCAAAATATTATTTTTAACATCACAATAAGTTTATCGTAATTGAAATATTTATAAGCACTTACGACGCCACTATTTGTGGTTTCAAAAGGGTGGATATCATCACCTCTTATTAAAGCGAAGTAAATCCCAAACATAAATAACGATCGAACGCATTTTTAATGCAAAAACAACAAACAAAATACTTGTTAACTAAAATTATATCCTGAAACCAAATATTACGAAGAAGCCATTAGGGGGCTAGGGTGTGTCGAATTTTTCAACTTTCAAATTCCAAATATGAGGGGTGCTAAAAAGTTGCAGCATGACTTAGGAATTCTAAAGATATTTTTGTTAATTTAATATAATTTAGTTTTGCTTGGTAAGAAGCTACATAAAAATAGTGACTTTTTTGACTTTTTTGTGGAATTATATAATAATTATTATATTAATAATTATATATGCTGTATATATAATGCACTGCTGTGTTTGCTTATTTCACAGGTTGAAACATATTCATCAGTGTGCTGAAGATTACTTGTCTGTCAGTGCTACCATCCTAACCAGGGAATTGACCTACAATGGCTTCTAAAAGGAGGACAAGACTGGGGACATTCACACATATGAGCAACCTAATTGGAACTGGTAGAGAGTTGTTGCCCTCTGAACCCCAACTCTGCGAGACGTTCTGAAATATGGGCTACTGCTAAGAGAACAAAGTGGTGAGGATGTGAGAAACTACCCAGCAGCCAGTCTTGCAAAGGACATTTACCCTAAAGTGCTTGAAAAGTGGGAACGAGCAAACAGTTCTTTTGTAGCCCCCGTTGTAAATTCACGAGTCACAATCTTAAACAAGATCCAAGAGAGCTGGGAGCAGGCCAAAAACATATCTCTTGGGAGAGGAAAGCTACATGTCAAAGAGGCTTTCATTGCAAAACTTGACGAGCTTTTTGACATCCTCAGTTGCAAGTGTAAAATTGTTCTCTGCTCTGAATTTGGCTGCCTTGCAGATGCTGGTTGCAAAAACGAAACTCACATTAACTGTACATGCCCTAGGGAGATGAAGATCCCTGTGAAGGAACTTGCTTTCATTAAAGGTCAGAGAGACAAGTCTGGTTCTATTGGACCACATCAGATTGGCTTGCCAGATCAACCTGAGCACAACAGACAAGTCAAAAAGCAGAAGCGGCAAGAAGACGAAAGAAGAAGGCTTGCTGAATATAAGCAGACAAGTAAGCAGGATGTTTCAATGCCATCAAATGAAATAATTTTCTCTGATGATGAAAATGAAGAACAAATAGCTGATGCTCAAGATGGAAAGGATGGAAGTTATGAAGTGACATTAGAAATACCAAGCACGTCTTCAACTTCCAATAAAAAGCCAGAGTACAACACATTAGAAATACCTAATGTTGCTATGCATAGCATCAGATATGGTGTTGGCCTGCGTGCCACAGCTGCCATCACCACTGCTGCCTTTATGGATACTGGCTTGATCACTGAAGAAGACAAGAAACTTGTAGTTGATCACAATAAAGTCAAGAGGGCCCAGAAAAAGTTATGAGATCCCTGGATCAGGAATTTGATGATCTTTGAAGAAGGGTGAAATTAACTGCATCTTCTTTGACGGCCGTCAAGATACAACTAAAGTTATGCTGAAAGCAGACAATTCAGATCGTCAGTTCCCCAGCATCATCAAAGAAGAGCATTATTCTGTGTGCAGTGAGCCAGGTGGAAGATATCTCTACCACTTCACTCCTGAGAAAGGCTCAAAGAGAAAAAAACCTGCTGAAGTTATTGCTGATAATCTTGTAGATTTCATGAAGAAGAAGGGCATTGATAAAAGCCTGCAGGCCATTGGAGGTGATTCTACAAATGTTAACACTGGCTGGGAGGGTGGTTCCATGCATTGGGTAGAGGTCAAGCTTTGCCGTAAGCTGATCTGGTTGGTTTGTGCCCTCCACACTAACGAGTTACTCCTGCGACACTTGATCACAGCACTGGATGGGAAGACCTTGTCTAACAACAAGTGGACAGGTAACATTGGCAAGATGCTAGACACTGCAACCGAACTTGAAATTGATCCTTCATTCACCAAACTCTCAATTGGAGAGCCTCTTACTTCACTGAGTGACAATGTCGTAAAGGATCTCTCTACTGATCAAGCGTACGGGTATAGGATCACACAGGCCATAAGGACAGGAGAACTTCCCACAGATCTGGCCCTTCTTGAAATTGGTCCAGTGAGCCATTCAAGGTGGTTGACAACAGCAAACAGGCTTTGTCGCATATGGGTTTCAAAACATGGCCTTAAAGGCAAAACCCTCAACAACTTAAGACTGATAGTGGAATACATTGTTGGTGTGTACTACCCCTGTTGGTTCAACATCAAAGTAAAACACTCTTGGGTGGAAGGCCCACGCCACATCTTGTTTCAGCTGCGGCTAGTTAGGCTGCAAAGAAGGCTGTAGTGGATGCTGTTTTGCCAACCATTAAGCGCTCAGCATGGTATGCATTCAGCGAAATGATAATCCAGACACTCTTGTGCTCAGATGACAGTGAGGAGAGGAGAGCTGGTGTCCAAAAGATTGTTGACATGAGGGGTGGAGATGATGACACACTTGGAGATCTTTCTGTACGTCCCAGGAAGACACCTTCCATCAACCCCAGTGCTTCTTCCCTGTTGGAGCTGACAGACTGGTCTAACGGGGTATTTGAACCTCCTTTGACATGTAAACTGACTACAGCGGAAGTAAAGAAGTTCTTTGACAAGCCTATGCAAGTTCCACAGTGGCCCTGTCATGCTCAGTCAATAGAGAGGTGTGTGAAACAAGTCACAGAGACAGCAGGCAGGGTGTATACACATGAGAAACGTGAGGGCTATATCAGAGGCCAAGAAGCAAGTCGGCGGCTGATGTCCAAGAACGAATCAAAGCAAGACTTGATGAAACTTGTTTAAATATTTTTTTTTACTGATGTCATTACTTTCTAATGTTGTTTTATGATTACAAGGATATGTTTTATGATTACTAGGATATGTTTTATGCAGAGAAACTAAAATTTTTATAGCATTACCTGACATTTTGAGAAGCTAAAATTAATAAATGTTGTTTTCCGAGAGCAATTTATGTGCTTTTTAATCAAACGTAGATTTACCAAGCTAAGTGTTGAGCAATCACAAAAATAATAGCAGATTTGAATTCTTCACATCCAAAAACATATTTTTAAAACCCCTCAGTGAAGGAATTGGCAAAAATTAATTTTCACCTACCAAATTGACACACCCTATTAGGGGGCCCTAAGCAGTATACCCATTTGAGGCCCCACCCCTCCATCCACCAACTCACGCCTTACTACATCACCACAGCACACACATACAAAAAATGGCTGTATTAATAAAAAACAATTATGAAGCAATTTTAATGAAACATTTATGTCCAAAACAACAAATATGTACTTTCAGAAGACAAACAGAAAAAATACTCTTCATGAAATTCTTGAAAATTAGCTTATACATTATTTAGAATAAATGACACAGAACTATGTAGAAAATAATAATGCAATTATCAACTACCAAACAATTACTAACTCTACGATACAATCGTGTAATAGCTAACAGTTATACAAAACAGTTTGTATCTTCAAAATTTTTGCCTCCTAGATTTTTTCTGGGCGAAATCATTAATATCATCATCATATGAAATCTCCCTGCCAACGTTCTGGTTGATGCTTATGATGCCAAGGCCACTGAGGTGATCCTGCCCCATTGATGATCTGAGGTAGTTCTTGATTCGCTTCATCTTAGAGAAGCTCCTCTCGGCTGACGCTACTGTCACAGGTAGAGTGCAGGCAATTCTTAGTGCAACCCAGAGATTGGGGTATAGTTCCTCCAGTTGCTTCTGACGAATGAAGGAGAGAAGCTCCAATGCAGTCATGTTGTGTGAAGGTAAAGTCGGCAAGTTCTTAATTTCGAGGGCCAGTTCTCTTCCATCAATGTCAGAGTCAGCTCCAGCGCTCACTTTCTTAGAGAGCTTTTCACACTTGCAGGACAAGTCTTCCTTGTTCATTGTGGTGAAGATTAGGAGAACTCCAAATATGTCCCTCACATTATCTAATGTTTTGAATCTCTCATTTATTGACCCGATGGCACAATCCACCACCACATTGAAAAATTTGATTTCCAGCCTCTTTAAGGCTTCTGTAAATGGTTCGTCAGGAGCTTCGTAAGCAAAGTGCTTTTTTGTGGATCTGAGCCTCTTCTCCTTCAGCACAGCCTCCACATTCATTTACTCACATATGTCCCTAGCTACGACTTGTGCTGCAACAAAACCTGTGTTTCTGTAGCTGGTGAGTGATTCTTTTGTTTTTGTGAGGAGGTTGACTGCCACATCAAACTGCATTATAGGAGACTGCAGAAGTTTGCTCACATGGTTAACTGCATGAAGAATGTCATACCATACTACTGTGCGAATCTGAAAGCGATAAGACCCTACCTCCTCTGCAAGTGCTTGTGCTTCAGTCCTGGCTATGGCATCTGTGGCATTGTTTCTGACTTCCAACAGGGCCTCTCTGATGTTGTGGCTCTGATATCGCATAGCCTCAATGCTCTTAAGCCGGCTCTCCCACGTGGTTTCACTCCAAGACTTGAGTGTTATGTTCACGTGCTTCTTTAGGATTGTCCATCTCTGTGTAGCTGCTACAAAAAGGTTATACAATTTTTGTACGTTGCCAAAGAAGCTGATGGCACCTGTGGAAGCTTTAGCTGCATCAGCCACTACAAGATTCAGAGTGTGAGCCCCACATGGAACATAGAGTGCACGACAGTTCTTCTCTAATAACCTTGCCTGAACACCTTTGTTCTTGCCCTTCATGTTCGCTCCGTTGTCATATGACTGTCCTCTGCAGTCATCAAAATGAATATTCAGTTCATCTAGTCTCTTCAGAATCAGAACTGATAAACCCAGGCCTGTACTTTCTGAAGCCTCAAGAAAGCCCAAGAAGTATTCTTTTACTTCTGGTACTTCACCCATTTTAACAGTTCTGATAATAATCGACATATGTTCTTGGTGGCTTATGTCTTGAGTGCAGTCTAAAATGAGAGTAATATTTAGCTTGTTTTATTTCTGCAACAATGGCATCGAAGATCTTCCCACTAATGGACCCAATGAGCTCATTTTGAATGATGTTTCCTAGATAACTTGAATGACTATATTGGCCACTTTCGACTCTGCTGATGTGTTGTTTCATCACTGGATCAAATTTGACAAACAGCTCAACCTCCTTCAAGAAGTTGCCATTGTCTCGATTGTACAATGTAGAGGAAGACCCCCTGAAAGCAAGGTTTCTCTCTGCCAGTGATTGGATTATACTTACAAGACGTGTGAGAACATCTCGCCAGCGTCTTCGCTCTACCTCCATTAATGACATTTCAGTTTGGTCAATGGTTCTCCCAGTTTTTAGTTGCAGTTCCAGATCCTTCCATGTTGCCATGTTATCTGCATGTTCTGAACTATTTTCATGGCCTTTCAGAAGCGAACCAACGTTTATCCAGTCTGAAAGTCCATCTGTAATTAGTTTGTACGACTTCCTTCAAAACAACTTGCAGCAGAAGCAATAAAGAGCATCATTCCTTCTAGAGTACATCAGCCAGCTTCGCTTTATTTTTTCACCCATTAATTAATGTTCTGTACATGTAATGGTGATGAACGCTTCTACCGTCCTCTCTTTTAGGGAATGTGAAATCTGGACTGATTTGAAATGGTCCTCGAGACACCAGATCTGTCTTCAAGGCATCTGACAGGACAACTGGCCACTGGCCAGTCATACGGATCAAGCGGTGGAGCAGATATTGGTTCTTGTTGCTCAGTAGAAATGCCTGTGTGTGGTGTTTGAAGCTGAACAAAAGATGGGCCACTTGTTGGTTCATTAGGCTCTACTTCTACTGGTGTTTGAGGTTGCATAGAGGATGGTCCTGCTATTGGCTCATGATGCTCATCAGGCTTTGCCGAGGATGGCTTTTCCACATATTTCAATAGTGCTCCTGAGAAGAACATAACATTACATATTCTGTTAATTTTTGCTAAAATACTCTTTCTTATCTTGTTTGATAATTGATCTGTGTGAACGGAATTTGAGGTGATGTGATCCATTAAGTTTCACATTTCGAAATATTATAAATATTACAGAGACTAGCTTACTCTACACGATTACTGAGCACTTGCCTAGCTTGATGGTCTACCTAACCTAGTTGCCTGAACTGTAATCATAAGAATATACAAGTGGCACATCTCACCTGTGCTACTCGAAAGCTTCTCCTCCTCTATTTTCTTCTTTTCCGTTTTTCAGCTCCTGATGGATAATGTCGTTTCATTTTCCAAGATGCACGAAGTCACATCTAGTTAACCACAACTAATCTGCTAAATAATAATAATCATGATAATAATGATAAGAATAATAATAACAACAACAACTTCAGCTATATTCCTATTCTTGCCCACTGAGCTATGACCTGGGAGCCTGTCTAGGGGCCCCCTAGTAGCAGCGGGGCCCTAAGCGGCCGCTTAGTCTGCTTATGCCAGGAAACGGCCCTGGGGGTCGATTAAACCAAAAATACACCCAAATCATTCAGATCTGGCAGAAAGTGTGAAATTTGGCGTGAAGTTACCTTTTGACTCACTATGGCGGCCATTTTAAGCAAATTCAAAATGGCTGCCTCTATTCCATAGCCAAAACCATAAAATGGCATATCTCAGGAACTACTGGACCAATTTTGATGATCTTGGGCGGCTATTTTGAGCAAATTGTCATCCAATTTCATTATTTTAGTTAAAAAAAATTATAATAGATGGCGTTGTGCAGGCCCTTCCACAAACATTATTCAGGCTTAGTAAGTTAGTTACATTACGCTTCAGTCAGTGAAAGAGGAAATTTCTGTTGCAGTGTTTTATCAATTTTGGACGGTTTTAGAGTACAGGTAAGTGATTTATTACCAAAACACAAAATAATAAAGTGCAGTGCGCGTTATAATGCGTAATATAGTATTCAGTACTAAAATTTAGGGCAATTATTGTTCAAACCCAGTGTTACAGTATGTAACCGTGCGGCTACAGTGAATGTCAAGATGAAAATCACAGTCATTTGTACTTCTGCTGCAATATGAAATTACGCTAAGATACATTTTTAAAATATATATATATATATATATATATATATATACCTTTCAACCTTTTAAAGGTTCCGTGCGATGATTCCTCATTTCACGAAGGTCAAGCTTGGCGCCCCTCCTCTCGAGTTGGCCTGGTGAAGTAGTGAGTTGGTTTCTTGTACTCTCCACCTCACATAGCCAGGTACGCCCGGCTCATCGGGGACTGTTCTGAGCTAGGCGTCTAATCTTCTTTTGAAGATGTCCACTGCAACACCATTCGTGTTCCTTAGGTCTTTGGGCAGCTGATTAAACAGTTTTAGTCCTTTCACAACAAAACTATTTTCTTTCAGGGTTAAGGATGTTCCCTGTCTTGCCTTTAATTTGGAAACACGACACAGTCTTCTTTTACTTTCCACCGTTGTTTGCGGAGTTACGGGGTTCAGAGTAAGATTAGGGACTAGTTTCTCCATTATTTTCCAAATGTAAATAATGGTGTATCTTTCTCTCTCCTCCTTTCCAGTGAATATAGGTTTAGTTCGCATAACCTTTCCCAGTAATTTAGTTCTTTGCTTCTCTGAATCTCTTCTAGCTGTCTAATGTCTTCTTTTTTATATGGGGATGTTAAGACCGCGCAGTATTCTATTGTAAATTTCGAAATGAATTGTCACACGTCAATTGGGAAAACGTAATGGAGATCTCCAACGCAAAACTAATGTGGGAATCGTTTGAAACAATATTTAGGACTATAAATGAGGAATGTGTACCGTACAAAATTAAGCGTGCGAAAGTAAATAACAAGCCCTTGTGGTTTACTTCTAGAGTAGAAGACATTATAAAGAGTAGAGATAGGGCTTATAGGTTACATAAGTGCGATAAAGAAAATTTGTGGTTACGAAACAACTACATATCTCTAAGGAGTGAAGCGAAAATTGTAATAAAAAAGTCCAAGCGCGAATTTGAAATCTCCATAGCTCGTGACGGTAAAGAAAACCCCAAGCGATTCTTTCAATACGTCAACAATAGAAATCCAGTAAAAAGTGTTTTGGGGCCGTTGAAAAATGTTAACGGAGATCTAGTTTCTGAAAACAAGGAAATGGCTACCTTGCTAAACGAATTCTTTACGTCAGTTTTTACTATAGAAGATGTAACGAATATCCCTACGGTCATAGACATAATACCTTTTGATAATGGTAATATTTTTGGTAATATTGTGGTTAGTGAAGGGGAGGTAATGCGCTATATTGCTAAAATGAAAATGCGTAAATCACCGGGGCCGGATTCCATATATCCCATACAACTAAAAGAACTAAAAGATAGCATTGTTTTGCCGCTAACAAAGATTTTTAATGCGTCTATTTATGAGGGGTGCGTACCAGATAATTTCAAGTTAGCAAACGTAACACTTATCTTTAAGAAAGGCGATAAAGGTGCGGCGGGAAATTATAGGCCAATCAGTTTAACGTCTGTTGTAGGTAAGCTACTGGAATCAATAATTAGGAATCGTATAGTCGAACATTTAGAATTGCATAACTTAATTAGAAATACGCAGCACGGTTTTAGGCGAAACAAATCTTGCTTAACTAATCTTTTAGAATTTTTTCAAAGCGTGGTTGACGTTTACGATAGTCATCGGGCGGTTGATGTAGTGTATTTAGATTTTCAAAAAGCGTCTGACACCGTACCGCACAAAAGACTCATTGAGAAAACTAAGGCTCATGGAATCAGGGGTGTAGTAATAAATTGGATAGAAGTGTGGTTGCGAGGTAGGAAACAGAGGCTGGTCGTTGATGGAGCGGAGTCATGTTGGGCTAATGTAGCGAGTGGCGTTCTTCAGGGTTCTGTATTGGGCCCCTTGCTTTTTCTTGTATATATTAACGATTTAGATGTCGGCCTAGTCAGTACAGTTTCAAAGTTTGTGGATGACACGAAACTGGGTGGTAGGGCGATTAATGACGAAGATAGAGGTAAAATCCAGAATGATCTGAATAAAATCGTTGATTGGTCAGTCACATGGCAAATGAGATTTAACGTCGATAAGTGCAAAATTTTACATATAGGTTCGTGTAACGGTAATTTTGCGTATAGTATGTCAGGGAAAGAGTTGATAAGCGTAGAGCAGGAAAAAGATTTAGGAGTTATAGTCACTGGTGATTTAAAAGTAGCGAAACAAAGTACAGCAGCGGTCAATAAAGCGAACAAATGTTAGGTTTTATAGCTCGGAATTTTGAGTACAAATCGCGCGATATTATAGTTCCTCTTTATAAATCATTAGTTAGACCCCATTTGGAGTACGCGATCCAATTTTGGAATCCGCATATGCGCAAAGATATAGACAAAATCGGAAGAGTTCAAAGACGAACAACTAAGATGATTCCGTCGCTTAGGTCAAAGTCGTACGAGGATAGGCTTAAAGAGTTAAAATTGACTACGCTCGAGAGTAGGAGGCTAAGGGGTGATCTAATCCAGGTTTTCAAAATTATGAATGGGTTCGATAACGTAGATAGAGGTAGCTTTTTCGAAATATCTCAATATAATAGGACTAGAAATAACGGGTGTAAGTTGACAAGTAGAAGGTTCGAGACAGCAGTTGCGAAAACTTTTTTACGTATAGAATAGTAAATAGCTGGAATAGTTTACCGGTAGAAGTAATAAGTAGCACGTCTATAAACAAACATGTTTAAAAATCGATCAGACGCATATGTTGATAGATTGGGTATAGTTTAAGGTAGTAAAATTAAGGGTTGGATGAGATAGATTTTGATTCGCTTTTCATTAAAGATCACAATAACCAGACTAGAGGTCATAGTATGAAATTATTTAAGCCAAGATGTAGAACAAATTTAAGAAAACATAGTTTTACAAGTGTTGTGGGATATAGGGAGGCAGCATCTTGGGTTAGGGGATACTCTCTGTCTTTACACACTCCATTTAAAGAGATTCCTCTGCCGAGCGGTGCCCCCCATAGTACTGTGAGGTATTGAAAAACTCATGATCTTCACTTGCCCCACAAACACCTTTAAATGGGAGACCCATAATGGATGCACACACATTTCTACATTACTGTACAGTCTTTACAGCCACACCTACACTTTTCCTCCTAAGTACATATATTGTAATGTATATTGTCGTAAATTGTGACTTGGTCCGCAATTGATATGGACTGTGACTTATTTTTGTTTGGCAAGGTACTGGTATTGATGGATACCGTAATGAAATTGACTGGATTCTTTGGATCTGATATATTTGCATGTCGGTTACAAATAGATATAGAGTGTAACATATTTGTGGATAGTAGTCTATTATGACTTGATCCTCTGGATCCAGAGATTCTCTCTTTAGTTTTAAATTGATAGTTAATTAGTTTTAAATTGATAATTATTTAGTTTTGTAAAAATTGGTCGTTGCCAATGTACAGGCATTTTTACATAGTGAAGCCACCTCGATGGGCCGAAGTGACCCCTAGTGTGCCCACTATAAAAATTTCATATGTTCTTATGTTCTTTGTGGTTCGGAACCCACGTAAAATTGTAGGTCCCCTCCGCCACCACGGAGGACATGCACAGTACACAATTACGAACACAGTTAGGTAGACCAGCCATGAGTGGATCCTAGGGTCTTTGTTGGTCTGAAACATTATAACACTCTAATATTATATATATATATATATATATATATATATATATATATATATATATATATATTTTAAATTCAGTTTTACCTTCACTAGCAAAAGTAATTTTATTCAATTGTTGAGTACTTCCAAAGTACATGTGTGTGCTAATTTTTTAAAAATGTGTATTAATAATAATAATAATAATAATAAACCTTTCCATTTTTTCATTCATTCATTTCATTTCAATAACAGAGACAATAACTATGAAGAAGATATCACACAAATTACACGCAAAGAAAAATAAAATAGATTTATATATACACTGTAGTACAGTGGTTCTTAACCTTTTTACTACCATGCCCCCTCTAGGAATTGGTCCTTCCCTCCACGCCCCCCTTGCATCAAAATAACATTCTCTCCCAGATTTTATGCTCGTTAAGAGAATAACAAATACAATTAGAGAAATTCCTGTTTTTCCCCAAGGGATCGCGCTCCCCCTGGAAATTACCGACGCCCCCTAGGGGGGCGCGCCCCCCTGGTTAAGAACCACTGCTGTAGTAGCAAGGGAGCAAAATTGAAGGAGTGAGCGGTGGTTTCATCGCTGTTTTTCTAACTGAAAGTGGGTCGAGGGACCTTTTGCGGTCAACATTTTTGACCGACGCTTCAACTGTTTCGAGTTTATACCGTTAGATCTTCCATTCCTCGAATGAAAAGAGAAGTTGTTTTAACGCATGCCTTTCTTGTCTTTCAAATTATAGGTAAAATAAATATTGTTCTTATAGAATATTTAAAATGTTTATTGTCAATTTAGTATAAGGGGGAGTGAAAAACATAGATTATTGTCCGAAATGATTGAAAAAAAAATGTACGAAATTGTGAAGACACATCTTGTATATATATATATATATATATATATATATACACACAGAGGAATGACAAAAGTAAATAGATATTTTCGGTTTGGCTTTAGAGTAAATCACTGTACTGACATGTACTTTTATATGCTAAAGGCAACCGTTCTAAAGTACAAGATGTCAAGTAGCATTGTTTTTGAACCATTTCGCTGAAAATTTTCGCTGAAATTTATTTATAAAAGATATAAAAGGTGTATAGAAAGGATTGGCAAAAGTAAATAGACACAGTATACTTTGTAAGGTTTTAGAATAAATGAAAGTGTTTCATATCTTTCGAGTTATAGGTGAAAGGAATATTATTCTTAGAGAATATGTTATTGGAATGATTTCTTTTGCTAAACCAATTGTCTAGTGTATTTCTTTTATTATTAATATTAAGTTGAACAACGTTTAAATAATTAGCTCTCTTGCTGAACAACTTTAAGGAGAAAGTCGGTCTTGCCTTTAATAAATAAATAAATAAGTGGAAACTCGTCTAAATATGTTAAAATAAATGGCGCAACCTGGCAACTCAACCTAATAAGGTATACTTGAACAATTAAAAACACTATTTGGCAACTCATGTAAATAAAATTAAATGGTGGTATCTAGCAATTCACCCTAATAAGGTATATCTGAACAATTAAAATAAATGGTGGTATCTGGTAACCCCCTCCATATATAAATAAGTGATATCTGGCAACTCACGATCAATGTTCCCTCTAATTTTTTTTTGTCCGTGTGCGCAAGAAATTTTCGTTGTGCATACATTTATATTCATGGTGAAAAATTGTGCAAACTTTTCTGAGCGCTATTATCTTCAAAATGAAATATATAAGTATTAAATACTTAATAAATATTATTTCCATAGGGTGATAGCTTGATCATTACGATACTATTAAATGGATATTAAAAAACTGTTTACAGTATTATATATTCTTAAAAAAGAAAACATTTTATCCTTTCTAAAAATATGAATAAAATAAAAAATAGTAAAATAAAATTCAACAAAATAAAGAAATAAAATAAAAATAACATTAATTGAAAATGACTATTTTAGTTATCACTTCTCAAAACAATTTTTAGCATTTAGCAATTTAAAATACAGTAGACTATCAAGATTAATACATGATTTTATCCATTCAAAAAATAGGAATAAAATAAAAAATAATAAAATTCAATAAAATAAAATATAATCAAAATAACATTAAATGAAAGTGCCTTTCATTTAAGTATAATTATGATTTCTCCCTACGATCTTTAGCATTTGCCCATTCCAAATAAACTCTGAAGAGCCTGTGCGCACTTTATTTTGCTGTGTGCGCGGGTTTCACAACGCGTGTGCGCGCGCACACGCGCACACCTTAGAGGGAACATTGCTCACGATCCTCTATATAACACCTGCTTGGCCCCTGGACGCTCATAATGCGTCGGACTCCGGTGGAATAAAGAACTCTCTCTCTCTCTCTCTCTCTCTCCTTCTTAGGTTAAGGCTTAGGTTAGGTTTCCCTTTGGGGGGTTGAGGACATCCCACCTTCTCCCCCAAAGACCTCCTCCGTCTCCTTTCTCTTCCTCTCTTAGGTTAAGGCTACCCCTTTTGGGGGAGGTCATCCTCCCTTCTCACCCCGAAGCTCCCTCCCCTCTCCCCCTTGGCAGCATTGAGTTGTTGCATAACCCTGCCCCCCTTTGCAGCGGCGATGTTGCATAAGCCTTGCAACACTGATGTTGCATAACCCCTTTGCAACATTTTGTAACATTGACCAATATTGCATTGCGACTTTGCAACATTTTTGCACTCGTCCATTTGCGCCCATACTACTACTGGGGGTGTATGAAAAGTCAAGTTTACAAAAGAAAGGTGGATACACGAGACGAATTGCTCACGCGCATTTTGGATGCTGCTGCTGCTGCCCGCATAAAGGAACGTCAAGATCAACTCAGACGAACAACACGCGATCTTCGCACACGAGTTGCAAAATGCACCGAGGTTGACGATGGGATTTTTGAAAACGTATTGTAAACTGTAACAAATTTATCATTTCTGTATCTGATACCATTCAAAATGCCAATGTTTAAACATTAAATGTTAGAAACAGTAATTAGGTTCTCTTTCTTCATTACCATTAACAATGCTTTTGTATTTGTAGATTCAAACAGCTCTATCTCCGTAACCATTCAGAGTTAGACACATGTTCATATGAACTTTTTTTCTCACAATGACCGATACTATCACCTCCAGAAGTATTGACCTTTCCTCCTGAAACACCCTATATATATATATATATATATATATAGGTACACAAGTACTTTTGAGCCACCCTGTATAATACATCAAATTGTATTTAAATTGCGTTACTCGTTAGAGGGTCTTCTCTAAAACCAAACTCATACTTGGGTATAAGATTCTTTTCTTCAAAGTATTTTGAGAGTTGTGCGTAAACAAGATTTCCCCAATATCTTTCCTTGTGTTTACGTGAGATATGATTTGCTTTTAAGGGTGGAAATTAGCATTTAAACCTCTGAGAAATAGGAAGGGGGAAAAAATACATGGGACGAGGGATTGCCAAGATAGTCCGCGTGGTTGTGTATAGAGGGCGCTATACGTTCAGCTGTGGTTTCACCAACAACAGCAAATAGTTTAAGTAGTTATTTCGCTCTATCTAAGAGTTCGTTATAAATAGTATTATTATTATTTGTGAGAAAATAATTTTGTGGTTTTTCCTATGTAATCAATTTAAACTTTCTTAAAATCATCTTTGTGTTCCTCATATTTAGCGCTATCATATTCACACTTTGTGTTTTTTAATTATGACATTTAATCTGTTTTTGCAATTGGTGTATACTTCTTGCCACATAGTAATTAGTATGTCTCGCAAGAAATATACACGTGCTTTTATGTATTTAAACGGAAGATATTTGAAAACTGCTCTGTTTATGTGTTTTGTAAATGTACGATTAACAACACTTCTGTAACCTGGTGCATATATATATATATATATATATATTAACGGCAATAAGCTAAATCCGGCATTAAGTTTAAATCCTAGGTATGGCCGGGGCCACGGTTTGCGGGGCCGGGTGCAAAATACTATGCGGGGCTGACGATTAATATTTGGCAAGGTTTTTTTTTAATTGTCAATAACGCGTATTTACTTATATTGCCGTTCAATTTCAATAACAAAAATTAATATTAAAAGTAAAAAAATTCAAGTCTATTTTAGCTATTTATTTTATCGATCACAAATCAATGCACAAAAATAACTAATCATAAAATAACCATAAAATTCACATATAAAATAAAATACAATTCTTTCAGTCATAATATAGAAAAAAAAATTTGGTATTATTATATTAGTGTTGCCACCTTTTTATTTCAATGAATTTGGACACTTCTTCACCCGCCCCCCGAAAAGAACATTATCCTCCCAACCCCCAGTCCCTTATAATTGAAGTAAATCTAGCCAATTTATAAGCACACTATCTTTAAAATAAAAATAAAAACACGTGCAACATACGCTACCGGACCTTTTGCTTTTGATACATATGTTCAAGGTCATTAGCTGGTAAGTAACGTCACGATGGATTCTGCCGATTTTCCGGATCCTTTGTGCTCCGAACGCGCTCTCGATATATATATATATATATATATATATATATATATATATATAATTGTAAAACATGTTTTAGCTACTGCAATACCTAAGTCACGCCAAAATGCAGACATGTTGCTTGGCGCTTGCCTGTCCTCACACGAGATCCGGACAAACTGCGTCCAGATGAGGGTGCACTCTGGACACCAGACATTTTTACTCATTTCCGGACTGTCTGGACAAAATCCGGACGGATGGCAACATTAATTATTATAGCAACAAGAATATTGGGTACACGATACATTCACAAAAACTTAAACACAACACTCCCAAAACATAACATAAAATACAATTCTTTTTTTAGTGATATAAAGGAACAAGAATATTAAGTACAGTACCTGCAATAATGTTACAAAAACTGTTAGAACTGAACTTTTCTTGCTTTCATTGAAGAAAATTAAAAAATAACGTTAAAGTAGGATAAGGCTAGCCTAGTAGGGTCAGCCTAGAGATTCCGGAAATGGTTCAGAGCGGGTAGATTAAATTAAAGTCTACAGTAGGATTCCTCACAAGACTAGGCTAGGGCAATTTACCATAGCCTTTGTTAAACTATAAATTAATACTAGTTCTTACACCACAATGTAGCTCTAATCTAACTTGACCTAGTTTAAACTGCTATCACTAAACTGGGGGTTAGAAATACAACGGTTAACTTACCAAGTCAATTGTTCTTAAATAAGTCTTGATTTATTCAATTACGTTTAGTTCTGTTTATGAGTCCTCCTTCCATTTGTTGAATTTAGGTGAGCGCACTTTTAAAGCTGGTTTATATCAGTTGTAGAATCAATAGTTGTTTTTTTCGTTAACGTTTCAAGCCCTCAGCGTCCCATGCTGCTAATGACGCTATATTTTGCCTTCTTTTTCTTTGTCTCCAGCTTTTTGTTGGTTGGTTAGTTGATGGGTAGTGTCATTGTATCAATACTACCGAGTACGCCTTACCACACAGTATATACAGTAAATACCAGTGTGGAGATTAACGCTGGTCAGTAACCGATTGGTTTCATCCACCCAGTCATTGTTATAAAAGGAGTTTAATAGTTGTTAGATTAACTACCTACGTATTCAGTGGACCATTTTCATTAAAAATAATAATAATAATAATACTATATTAATAATAATAATAATAATATATTAATATATTAAAATAATAATAATAAAAGCGTATTGTATTAGGTTTGAATGCAATCTTGACAAGTAATTGTGATTAATTGTGATAATTTTAATTTAAGAGTAAAGAAAATGATGTCTGAAATAATGTAAATTACCGTAATGACGACTTAAAAGAATTTCTTAAGTGTATCCTTTTTCAGTAAAAATCAGTTGAAGATTTTCATTTTTGAAAACGGAGATTAGCATGTCTTCGGACGAAGCTTCAACTGAACATTGTCTGTGTATACGTTTATTGAATCTCCTTCAGAGAAATAATAAAGTAAAATTCCCGAGTCATCTTTCTTCCCATAAATGCCAGTGGGATTGATTGTATAACAATGGCGATACCACCACCCGCCTTTAAAAGCGTGAGCGCAGTTCCATAGTTCTGTGAAGAAACGGTAATTCTTAATTAAAAAATTATCCGCCGAACGACCAACACAAAAGTTACCATAGCAAATGTTAAATTTCTCAAATAAGCTTTAAAATGTGACAGTTTCGAATATAACAAAAAAAAAAACAATTTACCGCTCCGATCATTGTCCTCATCCCACGTTGAAAAAATGTTTCCATTGTGATACTCAAAGGTGTCTTCACTCGTACTGTTTAAGTTAAACTTCAGCAAGGTGAGATTGTATCTGAATGAAAAGGGAGTTCGGATGAAATAATAATAATAATAATAATAATAATTCACCTTTCACGAATACTTTTATTACTGAGTTCATGCTAACGCCACAGAATTTCATTCCTTATGCAAAAAAGTGTTCAGTGAGCTGTCGTAAGTAAACATTCCAACATCGTTCCTTTACATATTGAGTATTGAGTGCAACCGGACTAAACTCAATCTAACGACGTGACATTTAACTTTCAGGTTGTTATTTTTGTTGTTAGTTAGGGTACGTTCGGATAACTTAGGTCAGACTTACGTTAAGTTAAGTGAGGTTAAGATAGCTTTATAGAATGTAGATAAAATGTCCCGTTGAGCAAATGGGTATAGCGGAAGTCTGAGTGCGACAATGGTGAAGCATGTTTCACATTAATTTTTTGGCTGTTTTTTTCATTTGGTATCAGCTTTCCCAGCAAGAAATTGAACGTTTAGTAAACGTTATAAATGTTTATAAAAGTCAATAAAATTTTTATAAAACGTTTATGACGGTACTTTTCCGTTATCTGCCTCCATGCAAAATTGAATGCCCGGTTAGGTCAATTGTACGCCCTCGTCAAGGGTGTACAGTTGACCTAACCGGGCATTCAATTTTGCATGGTGGTAGATAACGGAAAAGTACCATGACGTTTACTAAACGTCTTATTTCTTGATGGGTTATATGTAGCAACACCACTTCCCATTAGATCAACGAGGTTAAGCGACGCTAGGTCTGGGTAGTGGCTGGATGGGTGACCATTTTCTGCGTTTAGTTGAGGTAGCAACCTTCAAATGGTTTAGACCCCACGCAAAGCCCTTACGAAGGACCCTTACGAAGCCCTTACAAAGGAAGTTAAACAGACTCAAACGTTAATTATTTTATATATATATGTGTGTGTGTGTGTGTGTGTGTGTGTGTGATTATAATATAAACTTTGTAACATTTTATTATGAAATAAGAAGAATTAAACTCGACTATCTGTGTTTGTTTGTCTTTCCTTTCAATAGTTCATCTAGTTGACTATCTATTTACTGTTTCTCTATTCATATCTGTCAACGCTTCATGTCGAATAAAATCCAATGTGATTTCCTAAGTGCGAAATTAATTCGTAAGGGTGTATCCACTAAGACAGAACGTGTTGGCATGAAGAAAGGGTGACACCCACTTATAATATGGTAACAGTTACCATATCTGATCGTCAAATTTGATAAAGCTTTTCTTAGAATTTTTACACATTTTTATTACGGATTCAATATATATGTTATTTCTCAGAGTTTTTGAAAGGTATGTGAGGGGGGGGGTAAAAAAAACAAAAGGAAGAGGAGAATACGGAGGAATAAAGGTCCAGAAAGGACAATAATGAGGATAAACAAGACAAAGCTGCCCAGATACATGAACAGAGAAAGAGAGAGAGAGAGAATAAATACAAGCATAAAAGACAATAAACATGCAGAAAATCTGAAATACGATAGTTGAAGTTAGGTTAGGTTAGGATAGATTAAATTACATTTCGATAGGTTAGATATAATACATATCGGGTATGCGAACCGGTGACCGCGGTATGCGATAAAAGGGGTCCCAAATTAACTTTAAAATGCATAAACAATTATAACTGATCCTACATTATATAAATATTACATCTATGACGTCATAATAAGCACTGTGACGTTTGTGACATCAGAAGTTATATATATATATATATATATATATATATATATATATATATAACTTCTGATGTCTCCCAATAAGAGACGGCTTTGGCATTTTGGCGCCCCTGATTGGGAGGACCTTAGGTAGTACTTCACTCATTTTTTTCAGGTGAAAAAATATTTTTATAAAGGCTTATTGGTTGTATTTTGTCATTACTATGTCTATATTTTAGTTAAGGCATCGTTTGATTATAATATTCTTAGTATTTCTTGGTAAGAAAAATGGTTTGAAAGTTTGAGACCGTCTGTCGGGAACGCATTAAAATTTATAACATGGGTTTCTATGGGAAAATCGTGTTCGACTTTCGTCGTTTCGACCTTCGACGCCTTCAGGATCCAATTACGACGAATCTCGAGGTATGTAAAATAGATGGGGCGTAATATTATGTCCCGTTCAAAATTTGTTGAAATTTTCAGTTGGTTGTTTGAAAGTGGTTCATCGGGGAATGAAATGAAACACTAAAATTCCTTCAAAACTGACATCATTTTGGCTCTTTGTGAAATATTGAATGATTAATAGTGTTTAAATGAAGGAAAATTGTATTTTCTAATATACTTTATAATGTTAAAAAACAATATTAATAATAATATGCTTCAATGTTAATGCTAATAATAAATTTAAAACAAATTATATTTATAATTTTAATAATCCAAAAGGTTCAAATTTTCCATCATGAATTTTTTTTTATTCTTAACTGGAATATTTGGAAAGAAATTCTTACTTTTAAGCGTTAAAATGGAATAGTTTAATTGCAATTTTAATTTACAACTAAAGAAAATGATATTTGAAATAATGTACATTATTATAATGACAACTTCTCAAACGAAATTCCAAATTTCGTCCTTTGAAATCAGTTGAAGGTCCGAAAATGGAGATTTGCATGTCTTCGGACGAAGCTTCAGATGGACCCTCTCTGCGTACTCGCTTCTAAGATTCCCTCCGGACCAGTAATAAAATAAAATTCCTGAGTCATATTTCTTCCCAAAAATGCCAGTGGGATTGATTGTATAACATTCGCGGTACCACCAACCGCCTTTATACATGTAAGCACAGTCCCATTCCTCTGTGAACAAAACGTTAACTCTTGATTCAAAAGTTGTTTGCCAAACGACCAACACAAAAGTCAGAGCTGTGCCTAGCGGCGCTAATTAGCGACGCTAGTTAATTATTAGCGCATCTATTAGCGGCGCTATTTTTCAAAATAGTTAGCGGAATAGATAGCGCCGCTACATTTTTAGGCAATGTTAAGCGCTAACCGCTAATATAAATTAAAATGAATAGAGTCTTAGAATGGTATTCTCTATATTACGTTGCTTTTTGTGCATAATGCTGAACGTAGAAAGTATAATAATAAACAGTTTCCTGAAATGAGTATGTAAAGGAGGACAATGTCCTTCCAATAAATAAGTTCAATTATAAATATCAAATTACGCAATTTTCTTGAATACCCAATAATCATTTTCAAGATATAATTTTGTTCCTATTTGACACTATAAAAGATAATAACAAATAGCGAACACATATAAATATATACAAATGCATTATTATTATTAAAAAATAGTACTTAGCTATACATTTCATAAAAATTACCGTTAGTGTTAATGCCGTTAATTTTAAAAACTGTTAGCGTTAGCGGCGCTAGAATTTATTTGCATTAGCGTTAGTGTTAGCCGCGCTATATTTACCAGTTAGCGCGCACAGCTCTGACTAAAGTTAGTACAGCAAAGATAACAATACCTTAAGTAAGTGTATTTTAGTTTGCATTTAGTAAACGTATATATATATATATATATATATATATATATATATATATATATATATATAATATATATATATTACTAATGCTTCATTAAATTTCTCAAGTGAAGTTTATGATATGATAAAAAATTTACCACTCCGATCATTGTCCTCATCCCATGTTGAAAAATAGTTTCCATTGTGATACACAAGGGTGTCTTCACTCGTACTTCTTAAGTTAAACTTGGTCAGTGTGAGATTGTATCTGAATGAAAAGGGGTTCACATAAAATAATAATTCACCTTTCATGAATATATTTATTATTATGTTCCTGCTAATGCTAGAGGACTTTTCTCACGAGTATTCTCATAAGTAAATATTAATCAAGTTTTGTGCTTTAAAGTCTAGAGTCAGAAAGTACAAGAAGATTCCAACATCGTTTCGTAGAACTTTTTCCTAATGCAGTTTAAGAGATAATATAATTCTATTTTAAGGTATACTACAACAAAACTATACCTGTCTATTTATCCATCTAGTTTATCTAGTTTAATTAGATTAGGCTTAGTTTTGGTTTCGGTTGTTAACTTTTTAGAGTGTCGAAAGAATGTCCAGTTGACCAAATTGGTATAGGTTCGAGTGCAACAATGATGAAGCATGTTTGCACATTAATTTTTTTTCTGTTTTTATCATTCTGCATTAAATTTGTATGTCACAACATCGTTTCCCATTAAATCAGTGAAGTTAAGTAACGATGGATCTGGGTAATAGCTGGATGGGTGACCATCTTCTTCTGCGTTCAAATGATGTAGGAATCCTTAGAAAGTTCCAATCCCACACAAAGCTGTCATAGGTCCTTTGCCCTTACGAAGGAAGTTAAACAACCCCAAACATTAAAATTATTAGTGACTGCGAAACATTTTACTATGAAATAAAAGAAATTGAACTAAATTATCCGTGTTGGTCTGTCTTTCCTTTTAGGAGTCCCTCTAGCTGACTATCTATTTATAGTTTCTTTACTCAAGTTTGTCAACGCTTCATTTCAAATGGAATTAAACGTGTTTTCCTAAGTGAGAGAAAGTAAGTGGTAAGGATGCATCCCCCGAAGATGGAAAGTTTTGGCATGGACTGGGGATGAGAGTGCTTAACCGAGTGACCCTCGCTTATTTGATGTCATTAGTTATTTTTATCAGATCATCAGATGTGGAAAAGCATCTTTAAGAAATTTTAGATTTTTTAGCACTGATTTAATCTACATTTTATTTTTGGAAATGTTACAAGGAGGAGATTGTAGACACTAATCGACCAGGGAAGTACTCCGAGGGGTACGTTTGGCAGGAGGCAGGGAGTGCTGGAACTCCCGTTTCTCCTGTCACTGTCCTCTTTTTCCGTGTCTCATCTACCCTGTGAGCAGTTCAGCATGCTCTCAATAACTTTATTCTTCACGATATATACATGCATTTTACACACTACACAATCTTCTTAAAATTTATTGAAAAAAAAAAAAGTGGCATTATGAACCTTGGAGACCTTGATTTTGGCTCTCTCCTTCTTACAATGGGGGGGGGGGGGCATTTTTGCGGGCTGTATTTTTGTGGACGGTCGCCTTTGGCCCCTCTTTCCTGCATAAAAAAAGTCAAACTAGAAATTGGCTTTGTTTTATAGGATTTATTTGCGAACATGCGTCTGGACAGTGCTCCGGTGAAATGCCAAAGACGTAGGCATTTCTTTGTTTTATATAGGCTTCTCCGCTGAGCTTTCAACGGCCAAATTCTTAGGTGCCATTTTAACTTATAGCACAAATAAAGCTAGACTAAAACAGAGTTTATGAACTTGGAAGTCCTATTCGCTCCTACCTCAGGGATGTCGACTCGATGTGGGCCCACTTTAGGTCCCAGTGGTATAAAAATTTAAAAAGGGTACTATTTATGGTCTTTTTACTAAAACTTGCAACAACAACACAACCTGCACCATTGCACAGTGCAACAATCCTATATTTAAACTACCAAACTGAATTGCAAGAGAGCTCTCTATAAGACCACGCCCTATAAGTGCCACATTCCACAAAATAGTAGAAAGGACGCTGCCAGTACCTGAAAACGATGCCACAAGAGCCCAAAAATGTTGGCTCTAAAGTAAGTGACAAATTTTCATTAACCTTACAATTATGAGATGGATATACACTATACAGGGTGTTTATAAAGTCCCTATCTATTTCAGTGAAAACGTAGCAAAAAGGGTAAAATTCAATAACAATATAATAGAAGGCATACATTTAATGAATACTTAAGCATATGATTCTACATATGATTTACACTTCCCTCGCATATGAAACAAGAACCACCGACCAACAAAACATTATTTTAATTATGATATTATGAATGTGGCTGAACGAAACGATTTTGACAGGTATTACCACAACTTTACTGATGAAAATCTTTACAACACTGAGGCTGAGTGTGAAAGATACTGCGCGAATGATGTGTGTGTCCTCAGGGTATGCTTCCAAGCGTATCGAGCTCTGTACGTTGAAAGATTCAGCTGTGACCCACTCTACTCTGCAACCACGATTACCTCCCTGTGGTTCTTAGTGTTTAAAAATAGCTTCATGCCTGAGAAGACTCGCGATCATTCACAGAAGCAATACTCACAGCTAACGACTATAAAGGGTTTTATTGGCTTATACACACATAACTGTATACAGGCAAATATATAAAACACCTACGAAACACGGGTGTAGTTCCTATGAAAATCGACGGTCGCGTTCTGAGCAGAAGATCTGAGCGAGAATCCTGACACTCTTTTCATGACTGCCAGTTCTATGGATACCCACGCCTGGAATATGGTATCAGAGAGACTCTTTGGTAAGGCCCCGTCGTGGATAACTTAGCATGGACACGGAACCATGAACTTTAAGCCTCACTTCACCCAGTATGTATTATGGAAGCATAAATACAGTTTCACGAACAGATTCGTATCATAAAAGATAATCGATAGTTGTGAATCCTCTCAAGTGCAGTAACAGTCTATTCGACGGCCGGACAAGCCCATCATGGATGTGTTTTCTTCTTACAGAGAGGTAAAGATTCACAACTTTGACTCCTGTTCCCTTTATCACTACGTAATAAAAAAATAATCCTTACCCCCATAGGTCCCCTGGAAAAAGTTTTAGAACCTGGAGTTCCCATCTATTGCCGAATTTTTGCAAGATATAGATGAAAGAAACTCTGAATTCTCGTTTGTTGATGGCCACTACGGCCACGACGGGATTTATAGATGCCCATTTTGCCCGTCATCGTTGATCACAAATTCATGTTTCCTCTTTACGTGAAATGCTCTGGGAAAAATAACGACACCTGTAAGCACACCAATACCAAAGGAAAATCTGCGGCGTCTTTACCAGTCCTGAACTTGCTGTCACTGTTCATCACGGCCATAAGATTCTCAAAATTTCTGAGATATGTCAGTTTCAGTCAAGTAATGACCCTTTCACAGGCTATATTAATACATTCCTGAAATGTGAGGTCAAAGCGTTAGGATTCCCGCATGGCGTTGAAATTGGGGATCAAAAGGCTGTGTAATGGGCATATTCATCGCTCTGAAGACAGCGAAGGAATAAAAGTTGAGAAGGATCATGTCAGCCGAAACCCTGAAAAGCGTTATATCGCGAAGCCGTCAATACACAGCAAGTTTAAGCGAGGCAAGGTCGCACAGAGCATTGGATCCGGCACTGTCCATCTAGCCAGTAGTTTTAGTGAAATATGGAATTATGAAACCGATGCAGCTAAAGAAGTATCCTAGACTACACATGTGGTCAGTACCCACGTAATACGTTACAACAACACAGAAAGAAACATCTCGTATAACAAACATTCCCGTTGCCATTTTTACGATATCATACGGTTGTATCAAATTGAGGGGAATACTGCATTCTCTGGGGTAACGGGTATTCTACGCTGATCCTGACAGAGTGGTGTTCACGGACAAGATTAAGGACGAGTACAGCAACAACGCTTACGTAGATTCCTTCGTTTCCGCGAGACAAAACTTAGAGAATAAGTGGGTGAATAAGGACTGTAAATTCATTATCAAGTCGAAAGGTATAATATCAAATGCCGCGAAGAAACAGGGTATAAATTTTACATGTCTTCTCGACATAATAAATATTGATAATAATGACGAAAATACTGCTGCTGCTGATGATGATAATGATGAGTTACACGACACTAAAATGTGTCTCAATATCTACAGAAAAAATGCCAAATGTCTAAGTACAACCTACTATCCTATGGTTATCGTGCTGAATACACTCGGCTCCTGCTCCTTCCCCTCGGTATTTAATTTACATTTATTTCTGTGATTATTTATTTTTGCTTTGAAATATTAATACTCGTTAAATGATATTTCGTTTATCTTTTGTAATAATAATAATAATAATAATAATAATAATAACAGATATTTTGATTAAGCCGTGCCTTTCATTCTGTTTACCTCCGAGATCCTAGATTTTGGTAGGAAAAAATAAAAACAATGTGTATCATCATTCTAAGGCATTATATAGGGTGTCTCAAAAGTCCCTGTGCACCTATATATATATATATATATATATATATATATATATATATATATAACTTTTATATATATATATATATATATTATATAATATATATATATATATATTATATATATATATATGTGTCCACATGGACTTTTGAGACACCCTGTATAAGGTCAAGGTATTTGATATTCGGTAGGTATCAAGGTACTTAATGTCAAGTTATTTAATATTATAATAGACTCTGTATCCCAAGAAAGAAAGACGTGTAGTTTTAGTTCAAATATATACGGGGCTCCAATAAACCTTAGCCCCCACGCCCATGTTCTAAACCAGGGGTGGGGAACCTTTTTATGTGTGAAGGCCACATTGAAATTTGCCGCCCTCAATGAGGCCGCAGTCAATAAGTGTGACTATTTTTTACAGTAATTTTAAACCTTTTGTTAATATTATTTAAATTAATAGCTAGCAGGGAGTATACATGCATTTTAAGACGAATAATTTATTCACTTACCTTTTTAATAATTTAATGACTTCTTTGAGATTGCTTCTGGTGAGACAACATTGTGATATCGGGTTCTAACATGGAGGTTTTAAGTTTTAATTGGTCCTCCAGATGCTCATCTGTCATCTGTGTTCTCAACGAATTCTTGATTTGTGTCAAGTATGAGAATGTGGATTCACAACGGTATGTCGTAGAAAAGCACGAAATCAATCGGTGAGCATGTTCGCGAAGGCGAGGGTATTCTACCGCCTTTTTCCAAATTTCAACGGGATCTTCCTTACTATCAAACAGAGATTTCAGGATATTATCTTCAGACAACTCAATAAGCTCCATTTGTAACTCTTCTGGTGCCTTTGATACATCAACTAAGTGAGGTTGAAAAGCTAGTTTCAGGGTGATATCATGCTTTTCAAAATCAATGAATCTTTCATTGTATTCTTTGATTAATGAGTCTAAAACAGATTCATATTTTTCGAAAGATTCACAGTTATACTCTTCATTTTCATTAATTACTTTTGTTAACTGGGGAAAGTGTTCTTCTGAAAGTTTCGACTGAGCAAGAAGAGATTTGAAAAACGACAACTTCTTTCTAAATGCCAGAATTTTTTGCCACATATCATAGATAGATTTAGTTTTACCTTGCAGCGAAATATTTAACTCATTTTGCTTTGACATTATATCACATAGAAACGCAACATCTCGGTGAAAATTTGCACCTGATAATTCACAATGTTGATTGTTTCCTTGAAAAAAGTCAATTATTTGCTCTCGCAAAGATAAAATTTTGACTAATACTTGTCCTTGCGATAACCAGCGCACTTTCGAATGATAGGGCAAATCTACACTGATTATCTCATCATCCATCATGAGCATGTTTCGAAACTGGCGATGCCTCGTAGCATTTGCTCAAATATAGTTCACAATACCTATAACTTTTTGCAAAGTGTCATTTAAAATGACAGATTTGGCACAGAGATTTTGCTGATGCAAAATGCAATGAAAAGAAATCAGTGCATTTGGATCTGAGAGTTCTCTTTTAAGATGTGCAATAAATCCTTCGTTCTTCCCAGTCATAGATGGAGCACCATCTGTACACACACTCACCAAGTTAGTAAAATTTAGTCCAACTTCATAACATTTATCTTTAAAGTTGTTGAAAATATCAAGTCCCCGCGTCCTTCCCTTAAGGGTGCCTAAAGCGAGCAATTCTTCAAATAAATGAAAATCTTCAGTTACAGCACGAACAAAATACAATACTTGTGCTGAATCAGTGGAATCTGTCGATTCATCCAAAGCTATTGAGTAATATACAGTTTCTTTTTGGATTATTTTTTGAAGTTGCTCAGTTACATTGCGAGCTAACTCATGCTGCCGATCTGTATTAGTTCTTCTTCAAAGAGGTACGTCTTTATATTTGTTAACTTTATCTGGATCTAAGCATCTTACGACTTCAACGATGCATTCCTTTATAAGTTCTGCATCGCTAAATGGCTTACCTTTTTTTCCAAGCAAATATGCTACTTTATAACTTGCCTCAGTCGTAGCATTTCCTTGATGTAGGCCTAAGACTGAATGGAATAATTCTCTTTGCTTTTGCTTTCCATCTTTTAATTTAGTCAATGCAATCTTTCGAGCCTCACCCTCTAATTTGGCATATTTATTGTCCTTATGAGCAACATAGTGCTGGTGCGCATTGTATTTCTTTATTGTTGAAATTGCGGTATCACAGAGCAAGCAAGTCATTTTACCACTATTAAACACTACAAAAAATTGTAATTCCCATTCGTCATTAAAGACTCTATTTTCTTCTTTCAGCGTTCATTTTACTTTTTTAGACATGATGGGGAGGCAAATGAAGAAATTTATTTAATCTGAAAACACATAAATTATTGATTGATGGTAACAAGCAAGGCAGCGAAATAATCAAAGCAAATAACACACATCGATAGACGGACACACATGCACGTGCACCACCACTGAAATCAAATCACTGACTGACATTTGCCAACAACTGACATTATGGTTCTTACGTCCTGTATTTTACAGGACAGTCCCGCATTTGATCAAAAAATCCCGCGTCAAAATCCCGCGTCAAAATCCCGCGTTCAAAATGTCCCGCAAAAAAATATTTTTTTAAGCAAATTTTTTAGGGCTGAATTGATTTAGATTTTAGAATTTCAATATTATGTATAATAATTTCAATTTATTCACGATGTTTAATTGTTAAATATTACTGCAATAAAATTTTTCTAATTTTGTTTGTTGTAACCGTTGAAGAAATCTAGTTTCAATTTGAAAAAAAATTTGGTCTTAAAAAAAACCTCAGAAAATTTTTGTCCCGCATGGGCATTTGACAAATCTGGCAACCCTACGTACGTCATATATACTGTATACTTTGTAATTTGTTCTTATTTATTATAATGCGTCTTCCGTAGCATGTATTAAAAAAATGTATTTCCGTAGTTACGCAGTATGTAATTTGCTCATGTAATTAAAAAAATGTAAATAAGTGAAGATTTGAAAAACGTAGATGTACGAAGAATTCTGGAAAAGCTTTAACTGAAGCGGGCAATTGGCGCAAATAACACATCATTTCATAAAGGTGCGTTCATTTTTCTTATTTTTACGTCTACGTGTGTTTTGTACATATGGGTGTGAATGATTTATAAAGTTAGTTATATTTCGTTCACTTTACATTCGGCGCGATGCTTTAGCATTAGCTAGTATCTATTTTGTAAGAGTTCAGTAGTTATATTCTGTTATATATTATTATAACTGTTTGGAATTCATGGTTTTTATATAAATTAAGATTTATCTCGATAGGCCGCAGAAGGCCGCACTTGATGACCCAGAAGGCCGCAGGTTCCCCACCCCTGGTCTAAACCATTAGAGGTACAGTAAAACTAAACATACCTTACAAAAGAGAATTTAATCCTGCATTTAATGAGAAACACTTAAAACTTGGTGTTCCCGCCATTGGCTTCCAAGACAGCCTGAATTCGCTTTGGGTAGCTTGCCAAAAGTGACGTGAATAGATCTTGATCGTTATGCAAATTTGCTAAAACAGTTTCAATGTGTTGCGTCATTGTATCCTTCGAAAATCGATTTGCTGCAGGTTCTTGAAACAAGAGACATTCAACCTTATCCTTTATAACTGATCCAATGTGTTCATAGACGTTCAGGTCAGGAGAATTTCCTGGCTATTCTTCATTTCCAAAGAAATCGATCTCATGGTTCCGCAACAACTGTTGAGTGGCTAATGCCTTAAAGCAGGGGGCCTTATCGTGCAGAAGTGTGACCTGATCGACATCCATAACATTGTTTGAGTTTCTTACAAAAGGAATGACATGCTGGGATAGAATAATATCACGAAAATACTGTCCATCCCAACTCTGACCATTTGGCTTCAGCACCCACATGAGCTTCTTTGCAGTGAACAAAACAAACACACCAACACAGTCTGGACTTTTTAATAATTCGCGATAATGTTCATTGTCATCGATTTCATCTGGTGTTGTGGCCCACACTCACTCGATCATTTTGGTAGTTAGGCCGACGTGTTACGTAAACAAAAAATTCATCGGAGACAGCTAAATGCATGAAATCATCCACATCCCAATCTTCAAGATAATGGGCAAACCACATTCTGTCATCGATGTTAAGTTGAGTTTTTCTTCGCTTTGGAAGTTCATGCCAAGGCTTTAAACCTTGCCTATGACGGTACAGTCGAATGATCTCACCACTAACGATCTTTCCTCTCAACACTTCGATCTCTCTAGAAAGTTTAGCACAGCTGTTTTTCCGCTTACGCGTACCGCTTTCAATGATGTCCTTTGTTTCCTGAGAGAGTGGCAAATTTGGGCTCCCAGATTTGGTTGTATCCATTTCACATTCATCCAAAGTTTTATTCCAATTTCTTTTGACGAAGTCCTCACTTCTTCGCAACTTTTTGGCAACCCATGAACGTGTTATAAAGGTGGCTCCAGCATCACGAGCTTCCCGAAATGTTATTGCTCGTATGCGATCTATCACAAGTTGCTTCTCCGAATCACCAATTAATTGAGAAGCCATTATATTATCACTTTATCAGCTAGAGTAATTTTAATACCTGCAATAAATAAAGAATTTTATATATTATTATAATCACTAAAAGCTATTTCGACATAAATAAACATGTAAGCTGCAAATGGGGGCGCTAAGGTTTTTTGGAACCCCTTATGTACAATATATGTAAATATTATTTAATCTCCAATTTTAGGTCTTTAAGTTTACTGTAAATAATCTCCATTGCTCTATATTATCTAAATAAGATTTGTCAAATAGCTCTATTCTCCCAATAAAGCATAAAATTTGCTTGCAAATGGCAGTTCTGTGCTATATATATATATGTGTGTGTGTGTGTGTGTGTGTGTGTGTGCGTGTAGGAAGGAGGAAGCAAGGGCAAACTCCCACAAAAAGACCCCTCCCCCACAATATATAAGAAGAGAAGAGCCAAAATCAAGGTCTCTGAGGCCCACGATGCCTTTTTTTTTTTTTTAATAAATTTTGAAAAGATTGTGGTAGAATGTAAAATGCATGTACGTGTAGGGAAGAATTGAGGGAGGAGTGTGTGTTTGAGAGCATGCTGGACTGCTCACAGGGTAGATGAGACAGAAAAAGCTCAGCTAAAGTGCAGGGCCGTACAGCATCAAAAGCTATTTTAACCCTTTAATGCCGACCGTTGTCTTGTGGTAACATGAGCTTGACAATCGATTTGGAGCCTTACGTTCTGAATTTTGAGCCTTGCAATCTGAATATTAGAGGTTATTTTGGTTTGAACAGGAAAAAAAATTTAAAATAAAAATTTCATAATTCAAGTATGAAATAGTTAGTATACGTTCATTTATTACATCGCCCTTTTTTTCCCCTCGTAGACCTTTCCTAAACTCTGAGAAATAAAATATAGATTAAATCTGTGATTACATCTAAATCGCTTTATCACATCTGACGTAACTAATACCATCTAAAGACTGATACAATCTAATAAACGAGAGTCACTCTGGTCAAAACCAACCTCTCCCCGCACATGCCAAAATTGTCCTTCTTAGTGGATGCACTCTTACTACTAACGTATTTTGGATGAGATTTCCTGTAGATATAATAAATATGAAAGGATAAAAGGATATTTTTCATCATAATTTCATTTGTTTTATCCACATATTTAACTTTGTTCACTTCATAATATATTTTCAGGGTTGCGAAATCTTTTGTATTAAGTATTAAGATGTATGAGGCGATTTCGTGGAGTAAGAACACACACACACACACACACCACACACACACACAACACACACACACACACACACAGACACTCTAAGCTCAGATTTTGGACACTTTTTTTTTTTTTTATCAAACAATTAATTTTCCAAAATTTAAAAGACAAAATTATCCCAAAGACACCCAGAGACATCCCAAAGACATCGTTTATATCTTATTTTGGGACAGGAATGATGAAAGCATCCGCAACATTTGTATTTAAATTGATTTGAATGAAGAATTTGCAAGGACCTTTTAAAGCAGGGGCGATAAAAATACAGGGTGGACCATAAGTCGCTTTACCTTCGTATCATAACGAGATTCACTTCGGTAAAGCGACTTATGGCCCACCCTGTACATGCATTAATTAATTTCCCGTCGTTGCGCAAAATTTGGGGTTTGTCATTTTTACAAGCAATGAAAAGCCTCCTGTAATTTATTTCTGATGATATTTGTACCCTGTGTTTTTACATTTTTACATTTTACATTTTCACTTTACCACGTGTTTTGTAAAGGAAAAAGAGATATTTTCAGTGTCGTACATTAATATCAACATCAAATACAGGGTGGCCACAAAGTCTCTGCATGTATTTGGTCTTTGTAGACAGAAATAACATTAGTAATGGAAATCTTACTTGGAATTCTCTGATGCCACTACGAAAGTACCCCACTCTCCCCATATTTCCTTTCCTTTCACGTCATCGGCCTCCATCCTCATTGTGTAGTCGCGGTTTGAAGTTAAGAGGTGAAGGTTATCATTTCCTGTTGAGAAAAATATCGTTCACAAACAAATACGGCAAATATTGGTATGCTTATCGGATTTCTTTCACTGAAATTATTCACGCTCATAAATTGCATATAATAATAATATGTAAGCGAAAACGACAGGAAACGTCTAGGAAGTAATGGAGGTTTGGGGCATGTAGTACCCCTCCCATTGTGCGCAACTGAGCGTAGCGTTCAAGAGGGAAGAAGGGAATAAGGTATGAGTCATTGATATGACGCAGTCTTTTAGATTGCGTCATATGAATGATTCATACCGAAGCTCACGTGAATACAAGAAAAAGTGATGCAACAATGACAAACAATTTTAGCGGTAGGAAATTCTACCAATGGGCACCAATGGGTTAATACTGTCCGGGTTCTAACGCGAGTCCGGCCCATGTGAAGTATCAACAACATCAGTAACCAATATTTTTTCCTTCGACGCCTAACAGCTAGCAAGCACTGTTATGACCAAAGCTTTCAATTTGAATTCTTTTTTTCATTGGCCCATTAATTATATATCATTTGCAAAAATGATACTAAACTTTACCTTCAGGAGCACAATATAAATTTAGTATTGATCCGACGATCCCCTTCTACGCCTCTAATAAAATTAGACTCAAATCCGCGATAAGCCATTTAAAAATTTGTATTTACGACAAAAATTGTCTGGCCGCTATTTCTAGCCTCAGTTTAAACTACAAATGAAGAGCCAGACGATCCTGGCACTCCGTCAGCACAATTCCACCACTCCACCATTCCAACACTAGCTTTGGACCTCCATATGTATTGTAGTCTTCTCCACCATCTCTGATGAGTGTAATTAATTTTTAATCTATGTTAATAGTATTTAATCTATTTATTATACAGTGCGTTCGAAAAATCTCTCAGCAGTGCTATGTTAAACGCAGAGGAAATTGAAAAACTACAATGTTTTCATTGAACCATGATTTTAGTGATTTTATTACATAACCTTTTGATTTTAGAGCATGTGTTCAAAGTGTTTTCTACCATTTTGCAGGCACAGAGCAACTCGTCTACACTTGTTGTCAAACACTTTTTTTAAAGTGTTGGTTCACTGCGGAGAGACTTTTCGAACGCACTGTATTTATTTACTGTTAAAGTTATGTTCTAGGGCCGAAATTGGGTTGAAAATTTTTTCGGGGAACACATTCCATATTTATATAATTATGCTCAGTAGCGGATCTAAGATTTTCGAAAGAGGGGGGGGGGGGGCGGACTTTTACACATGTAAAAATTGCGCCAAAATAATGTTTATTTATATCTAAATATAATTACATACACTGGAATTAAAAATACATATGTTAACCCTTTAAACACCAGCAGGCAAATTTTTAGCGTTTACTAAAATGTAGTTAAAGACCAGGTTTCTGGTAGTAAATATTGGAACTAATTTGATTGACGTTATCTAAGCCATCTGTTCAAAATATTACCTGAATCACTCATTTAGAGAGAGGAATATCGTGAATGTGAATACTACGCAAAGGGTTTACAAGCACATTATTAACCTTGTGTCTACAAATGCTTACAACCATTAATAAATGAATATGTAAAGCTGGAAAGCATAATTTAATTGAGTATACGAAGGGAAATATTATTTTATACACAGTTTCTAAAAGTAAAATTGAAAGGTACAGTAAATTGCCAGGTATTTACGAGGGTGGTGTTGATATTTTTATAATTTAAAAAAGTATGTACTTTTTTGCTTTTAGAAATTAAAAAACTTATTATAAAAAATAAAACATTTGGAAGGGGCGCCAAGATTGATCAAACGGGGGGTCAAATATCCGCTTGTAATTATGCTTATTGGAAATTGAGAACCAGGATACGACGATTTGCCCTACCACGCATTTATCAGTATGTCCGTCGTATCTCGGGGCATTTCTGTACTTTATTAAGCTATTAAAGCTTGGACAACTAAAAAATAAAACGCTTTTAGCTAATGTTTAAGGAGAAACTAATTCGAAGTTAATAAACCATACTTTTTTTTGTTATTGTATCTTACCCAGCCAATATTCTCCTTCTGGTGATCCAAAACCATTTTTGTAATCCTCCCAATTTCGCGTAAAGTTGATTTGTTCATCTTGTTTCATCCTCGCTAAGAAAACTGTCCAACCTCCTCCTTCCGTTTCCATGTCGCAAAAAACATCTACAGGAGGGTTATCTGGATTTCTGGGATAAATCGGGTACACACCACTCACATTCGCTCCGTCAAGTAGAAGATCGCAACAATCAAAAGATTTCCTGTAACAGTAACAAGAACCGCGTGATTTGTAGTCTATGTCGCCATTACTCTTATCGAAACTTCACATTCCATCACTACTCAAGTAACTGAACGGACAAAACAACGTATCATTCCTATTTTTCTTTAAAGAATTAGAATGTAAATATAGTATTTATGTTCACCTCAGGTGTTCATTAGTACAGAATACACAGGGTGGGCCGTAAGTTTCCATACATAGGAAAAATTAAACGTTTGTTTTTATGTTTCAGATACCCTAAGAATATGCGTTTGACGTAAGATCTTGTTTACTGATGAAGCAAATTTTTACGTCAATGGAGAGGTTAATCGGCAAAACATACGTTATTGGAGTAATGCTAACACTAACTGGCTGAGTCCGACGAAGATGCAAGGTGCCGGTAAAGTGATGGTGTGGGCCGGGATATGGGGTGACAGAATTATTGGACCAATTTTTGTCAGTGGAAATCTTAATGCCGAAAGGTATTAACATGTTGCAAGAAGAGATTTTCCCATCCCTGCTAAACGAGGAAGGTAACTTCCCAGTTTACTTCCAGCAAGATGGAGCTCCACCTCATTATGGTCTTCACGTGCGTCGGTATTTGGATCAGCAGCAGTTTCCGGATGCTTGGATTGGTCGGCGTGGTCCTGTGGAGTGGCCTCCCAGATCCCCAGATCTCACCCCCCTTGATTTCTATCTTTGGGGGCACTTGAAGGCCATGGTGTATCAGGAAAAGATACGAGACATAAATCATCTAAAGGAACGTATCACCAACGCCATTACAAGCATAACGTCAACTGTGCTAATGCGTGTTCATCAACAGTGGGGAACACGTATTGAAATGTGTTTTCAAAACAATGGCAACCATGTAGAGCATATTATATAAAAAAAAATGGTTGTCCATAAAAAAATGTTTATTTTTCCTATGTATGGAAACTTACGGCCCACCCTGTATTATCATTTTGAATGTTCATAATATAATTTTTATTATATATACGAGTATATACTATATATATACACTTTGAAACTACAGATAGCCACAATCCAGTGATCATTGCGTTTATTGTTAAGTGGCTGTCTGTGTAATCTAATTGGTTAGAAGTTGGGCTACTGATCAGTTCATATATATAAATATAATTATATATATATTATATATATATATATATATATATATTATATATATATATATATATATATATATATATATATATATATATATATATATATATATAAAATGCAAATCCTCAAGGAAAAAGAAAAAATTATTCCAAGGCCTTTCGTGTATTCAGCAATATATCTCATCAGGGAATGAGAGAGAAGGCGAGATGACGAAAATATATACCTATGCATATTAAAGCAGAAATAAAAAGAGATTAGCACAAGGTTACCAAGCACTCATTAAAGGCAAAAGACATTTTAAAAAGATATTGTCAATTTTATGCATTCCCGAACTGTTACTGAAAATATTTTTAAAATGGATGAAAGCACATTCTAGAATATTCCTTTCAATTATACCTGTGTTTTTAACGAGCACTTTAGAACTCTCCCACTATGTATGATTACATCTATACATATGGTTAAACACGCTATGTATGATTACATCTATACATATGGTTAAACACGCTATGTATGACTACATCTATACATATGGTTAAACACGCTATGTATGATTACATCTATACATATGGTTAAACACGCTATGTATGATTACATCTATACATATGGTTAAACACGCTATGTATGATTACATCTATACATATGGTTAAACACGCTATGTATGATTACATCTATACATATGGTTAAACAATGGATCAGAATTATTTGATGCTTTACACTCATATTTATGCTGTTTTACCCTGATATCTAAAGTTTTTCTCGTTTGACCTATATATACTGAGTTATATTGTGTACATCCGATCGAATACACACAGCCAACCGCATTATCCAGGCTTATCTCGCCTAATAAAGAATAGCCCGGATAATGCGGTTGGCTGTGTGTATTGACAATATCTTGTTAAAATGTCTTTTGCCTTTAATCAGTGCTTGTTAACCTTGTGTTAATCTCTTTTTATTTCTCTTTTCTCATGTACAGAAGTATACATTTTCATCATCTCGCCTTCTCCCTTCATTCCCTGACGAGGTGTATCGCTGAATACACGAAAGGCCTTGGAATCAATTTTTCTTTTTCCTTGTGGATTTGCATCATTCATTCATTTCGCGTGTTTAAGTGTGTGCGTGGGAATATAAAAATACAAAATAAATACTTATAATCTCCTTTGATGACATTAATGTCCTTTTTTCCAGGGAAAGTTTCTTGATTCTCGTTTTCGACGTCAATGATATTTTTCTTTTTTGAGATGGCTTCTATTATTGTTTGGATGTTTTCTTTGATGTCACTTAAATCTTCCTTCTGAGGGATAAATTCCTTTATTGTCTGGATCTCATTTTTCATATCAGTAATATCTTTCTTTTTAGGGATAGCTTCCGCTATTGCCTGGATCTTTTCTTTGATGTCACTTAAATCTTCCTTTTGAGGGATAATTTCCTTTATTTTCTGAATCTCATTTATCATGTCAGTAATATCTTTCTTTTCAGGGATGGCTTCCGCTATTGTCTGGATCTTTTCTTTCATGTCGCTTAAATCTTCCTTTTGAGGGATAATTTCCTTTATTTTCTGAATCTCATTTTTCATGTCAATAATATCTTTCTTTTCAGGGATGGCTTCCGCTATTGTCTGGATCTTTTCTTTCATGTCACTTAAATCTTCCTTTTGAGGGATAATTTCCTTTATTTTCTGAATCTCATTTTTCATGTCAATAATATCTTTCTTTTCAGGGATGGCTTCCGCTATTGACTGGATCTTTTCTTTCATGTCACTTAAATCTTCCTTTTGAGGGATAATTTCCTTTATTTTCTGAATCTCATTTTTCATGTCAGTAATATCTTTCTTTTCTGGGATGGCTTCCGCTATTGTCTGGATCTTTTCTCTGATGTCACTGAAGTCTTCTTTTTGAAGGATGTTTTTCTCTAGTTTCTGAATTTTCTCTTTAATGTCAATGATGTCCTGTTTGGGGGGAATTGTTTCCTTTATTTCCTGAATCCCTTCTTTGATCTTCTCTGGGATCGTTTCATTCAATTTCTGAATCACTTCTTTCATGTCATCCCTTATGGAGGGGATAATTTTCTTGATTTCCTGAATCTGATGGTTGATGGCATTGACCTCTAATTCTCTCATTTTTGTAAATTCAGTTTTTATTTGAATAATTTCTTGCTTCATTTCTTTATGCAAAATAAACATGTATCGAAGTAGTATACTCTCCAGAGGTGTTTCAAAATCTTGTACATAATTTTTGTCGCCACTGAACTTGAAGTCCCTTAAAACTAAATAAATAAATTCTGTTTAGTACTTGTATTTCTTTATCATTCTATTCACAAACACAAATATTTCAATTAATTAAGGTTAATTCAAATATATAATAACGTAATGGATTTGATTACATCATACTTCTACACCGCCCTAGAAAACAATCTGACCAAAGCCTTCCTATGGACAGTTCGAGGGGGGGGGGGGTAAATCATTGTTTCTCTGTTTACAAACGATCCCTGTTGTAAATAATGTGGTTACACCACTAGCATACCATAATGAGGAGAAGAGTGGGGGTAGTTGTAACATAGGTAACTTAAGATGGGGCAAGGTGTAACAGTTGTACTATGGCACTGTGCAGGGACTTTTTTAAGGAGTTTTTACTAGTGGGCCACTTTTAAAAAAGAGCACATATATCTAAAAAGGACAGACACCAAGTACTAATACTAATATACTAATAAAATACTAATCACTAAATAAAATACTAATCACAAAATAAAATACTAATCACTACCTTATCTTCGGTATCCACAGGTATCCACTATCTATATAAGCAGTAACAGTAAAGTGAAAACCAACACTAAACATCGAAAAAAGCGAAAACGTTACCTCCAGTTCCTCTAAGAGTCTAAACACACATAAACAATCCCTCTAACCGCCACAGTCAGTCACTCAGCTGATCGCTCCCATTTTCTTCTCAAGTGCATGGGAGACCTTGCTAGAATCAATATTTTTACTCCAAAGCTTAAAATTGACTAGTGGGCCAATATAATGTGACTAATGGGCCAAATACAAGGGCAAGTGGGCCATTTGGCCTACTAGCATATATGTAAAAAGTGAACAATGAACAATTCCTATACCATCATTATATGGATTCATTGTCTTCATGCAGTACTTATGTTCGTATAGTTTTTATGTTCGAATGTCCATTTTTACATAAGAACCAAAATCGCTTAACGCGAGTTTGGCTAATAATTTTACTTGTAGCTTCCTATTTTTGTTCGTGTCACAACCCTACGATCTACCATATCTATGGTTTAGTCGTATCCATTTTCCATTTGTTATAGAAGTTATTATAATTAATTATGAATTGTCTTGCATCTCACCCTCGACCCTAGATTATGCATACACATTGCATGTAACAGGATTGGAACCCGTAGTTGTACTCTTAGTCATTACTACCCACTCTTTGTCTCTAATTCGTTCTTGTAAATCTTCCTAATAATGATTTGTACTATACGTAAAAATTCAATAACTATGACGTCACATTTTCCCTTCATCATATATCTAGTATTCAATGTATGAAAATTCTTTAACATCATACTAAGGACGAAACACTCTATAGAAGTCATTATTTATATGTTATGTAGTATAAATATAACTATTATTCGACCATATCTCCCGCCCCCATACGTCCATATCTTATCTTGATCATTATCCTATATAAATTTTATTAAATATTCATTTTTCTCATTCGTTCGAAAACGCAAAAATACGTTCTCGTATTGTTTTTATTATTATTTTTTTTCAGTGCGTTCACCCTCAAGATATTCATAAATGCTTACTAAGATCGAATTCCGCTCACGACGACAGATTCGAACGCCTCAAAGATAAAATATCTCCGTTCGCTCTGATTTCAAATTTATAACATGTTAAACATATTATAACATATTATGTATATAAATCTATATCATGTGTGCCATGTACGTTGTATTATATTTATAAACATCTTAATTGTCTATTAATATGAAACACTGTAAAAACAAAACAAAGTTATAGTAACTGTTTAATTGTAATTAACTGTAATACTTTAATTTAATATAACGTAATGTACTTTAATGAAACTGTAATTAATAATAACTTGTAATGTACTTCATTGAAACTGTAATTAAATGTAATGATTTAATATATACGGTAATGTAAGAATGTACTTTAAAATGGAAGTGTAATTAAACAATAAGTGAATATGAAGTAATCCATAATTGTAATCGTAATTGTAATGAACCAAAATTAATACGTACTCAGTCGTGTACTTAATTTGTACTTATGTGTACTATTACGAAATGATATCGCCTTCAGAAATGAAGATTCGGCAAAAATATACGATTAGTTTTTATTTTTATTTTTTTTATTATTTTTAGTTGAAATTTTTCAAACCATCTGATCATGTGTTTAAAAGGGGGGGAACTTAACCTTCAACTGTCGTCCCCCAACATTTAGGTTTATATTATACATGTACTTGTAAAATTACAGCACTTCTTCATTAGACTTCTTGATTAAGTCACTTCATATTAGCACCTCATTAGGACTCCTTTGTTAGCAGCCTCGCTGCGGGGAGGGGGCAGAGGCCCCTTGCCTCCTTAGTCTTTTTTTAGATTCCGGCCTGAGCTATGGTCGAAAGAGGTCGAACCTCTACCCTTGTAATTCAGAGTACTACCTGTAAATTTTTAAGAAGTAAATTACCGTAAGAGAAACTTTTTATTTTTTCCTTCGAGTTGGGCTATCTTCAGAGGAATTTAGTCAGTTAAGTCGACAAGTTATAAAAGAAAAGTCGATAATTTTAGTATCAGAGAAAGTATCAGAGAAAGTATCAGAGTATTATAGAAAGAGAAGAATTAAAAATTGGCGACCCTTTGCCCAAATTAAGAGACAACCCAAGCACCATAGAAGATATTGGCATAACAGTCTGGCGAGTCTGTAGCCAAGAGTTTAACAGAGTGGCGACCGAAAAGAATTAGAATGTTATAGAAGAAATATCCGTTGCTTGCCTCCTAACTAGAACCCCCGTCGATCCGAACCACCCCAGGGCCATAGACGGAGGGGTTAACATATATGTTAAAAAAGTCCCTGGCACTATGGTACTATGGCACTTGTACTATGTACATATGGCCAGAGCTGTGCCTAGCGGCGCTAATTAGCGACGCTAGTTAATTATTAGCGCATCTATTAGCGGCGCTATTTTTCAAAATAGTTAGCGGAACAGATAGCGCCGCTACATTTTTAGGCAATGTTAGGCGCTAGCCGCTAAGCGCTAATATAAATTGTGCATAATGCTGAACGTTGAATGTATAATAATAAACAGTTTCCTGAACTGAGTATGTAAAGGAGGACAATGTCTTTCCAATAAATAAGTTTAATTATAAAAATAAAATTACGCAATTTTCTTGAATACCCAATAATCATTTTCAAGATATAATTTTGTTCCTATTTGACACTATAAAAGATAATAACAAATAGCGAACACATATAAATATATACAAATGCATTATTATTATTATTAAGAAATAGTACTTAGCTATACATTTCATAAAAATTACCGTTAACGTTAACGCCGCTAATTTTAAAAACTGTTAGCGTTAGCGGCGCTAGAATTTATTTGCATTAGCGTTAGTGTTAGCGGCGCTATATTTATCAGTTAGCGCACGCAGCTCTGCATATGGCATCAATTAGGGGTGCACCGGATATGATATCCGGCCGGATATTGCGAAATATCCGGTATCCGGCAGGATCTACAGATCTACAGAAGCTAAGGCTAACAAAGACCCTAAGATCCACTCTAAGGTTAGCCCGAGAGAAAGGAAAGAGTAGGGGTTAAGAGAAGAGAATAAGGGGTTAAGTAAGTAGCTACACCAATCACTCGTGGGTTAACATTCACTCAGAAAAAGAGAAAAAAGACTCACCATCATCATCCGCCGGCTACTGCCGACAAGTCAGAAAAATAGTCGGAGAGAATAGGAGAGGGGTGAAAGATGAAAAGAAGTAAAATAAGAACGCTTACAAACCATGCAAAGACAGTTTTAACTCACTGTCATACCATGTAAACTACAGACATGCAAGTAAAGAGAGTTACAGACATGCAAGTAAGAAGATAAGAAAAAAAAAGTAGGTAAAGTTAAACAAAAAGTGGGTTAGTTTACGCTACGAGTTACATCTACGTTCGTGTTAGTCAAATTTTTTTTTTTTTTTGCTGGCATATCACACGCTGGTATGTCACAAGCTAGCACTAGACGTCAACAGACTCATCCCCGATTACGTCTCCCAGAGCTCCTGTTGCTAATTGTTTTTTTTTTATTTTAAACAACGTTAATATTTTTAAAAATGCCTATCTAAACGGTTCTTAAACATATTAACGCTGATAGAGTTAACGATTGACGCGGAAAGATTATTCCATTTATCATTTACTTTAAACGTAAAGAAGTTTTGAGCGATATTAGTAATGAAACGTCTGCCACGCAACTTAAATCCCTTATTACGAGTATTGCTATTATCAAAAGTGAACAGTTTGTCAAAATTTACGTTATCGATGTTATTAACGATTTTGAAAACTTCAATAAGCTCCCCCCTTAATCTCCTAGTTTCGAGTGAATGCAAGTCTAACTCTTTTATCCTGTCTTCATAAAGCTTGTTGCGCAATGACGGAATTAGTTTCGTGGCACGACGCTGAACCCTTTCTAACCTATCAGTATCCTCACGCAAATACGGGCACCAAAACTGAACGGCATATTCTAAATGAGGCCTGACTAGGGACTTGTAAAGGGACAATATAATATCCTTCGATTTAAATTCGAAATTACGCGCTATGAAGCCTAACATCCTATTATTTATAGCGCAAGACTCCAGGCACTGGTTCCTAACTTTTAAATCCTTAGATACGCGTACGCCTAAATCTACTTCCTCGTCAACGCTCGCTAACTCTCTATCATCCATCGTATACGTGTAATTATTGTTACGAGAACCTATATGCAAAACTTTACATTTGTCTATGTTAAATTGCATCTGCCACTTATCCATCCACTCCATAATCCTATTTACATCATCTTGGAGCCTATTTCTATTGTCCTCGTTAACAACGGTCGGATATGCCGGACATAGGCCAAGACATTAGAAAATTAACACCTGTATGAAAATCTGCCATAATATGATAACAACACATTGCAAATAATATTTTATATACAAAAAAAATGGAAAACCCTGCAGGGCCCACCCCTAAACCAGTCCAGCAACACTTTTTATATTAAATCAACACAATACTGATGACAAGAATAAATAAAACATCTGTCCATCCTTAACGATTACAGTTCTATTAATATAATCAGAGCTTTTTATAAAAACGTCTAGGCGTTAAATTTTTTAAAAAGAGTAAAATATTGCTAGACCCCTGCACTTGCTTTCCATTCTTTTTTCTCCTTTTTTTCCTTTATTTTCAAAACAATACAAAACATTACAAGCTTGACAAATGTAAAACAATACATTGAATACAATATAAAATGCCTGGAATGAAATCAATGAATGGAGGGCAGTATTGTGTAGGTCAGATGCCGCCATTCAGCCTGGAGGTTTTCAGAATAAAAAAACTCAACAACAGTGATTTAGAACTTTTTTCCATTATGGTGTGGAAACAAGAGCATTTCTCCTCTTTTAGGCAATATTCGGGATCGCCTTGCTTCATAGATGTTTCCATATTCAGAAAACATTCTCTCTGAAAATACAGAGGATGCGGGTGTGCAGAGAAGCTTTGAAACAATAGTTTTAAGGAGAGGAAATCGGTCCTCCTGCTTCCAAATTTGAACTGGACAGCGTTTCCTATCTACAAGAGGTTCAGATGCATATCGCTCTAACTCCCCTGCAATCAGTAGAACAGGAGCAGTCTTTTTTTCAACCTTTCTTCTCTTGTAACTTACTTCCCCAGATTGCTCTCCTTTTGTGATCTCCATAAAACACGCTTCAAGAATGTCCTCTTCGTCTTTCCTCTTTCGCATAGAAGAACTGGAATTTGAGCTTCTTTCACTTCCACTTTCATTACCTTCACTTTCATTTTCATTAGAATCATTACCACCTTCGTCATTTTTAATACCTATGACTTCTTCAATCAGCCAGGATTTAGCCTGCTTTTTTTGATCTTGTTGAAAGAAAGATAACTTATACCGTGGATCTATTGCAGTCGCAGTCACATAAGCCCTGTTTTTCATTATGTTCAAAGACCTCCCATCATTACTCTCCAACAAGAAACGCGCTCGAAGAGAAGTCAGGAGTTCTCTCTTTGTCGTTTGAACACCTTGGTCATCATGGCCAATCTTTGAAAGAAATCTTTGTAAAATATAAATGCTTGGGATTACGGAAGACAAAGTTGATTTTTCCGAACTCATTTCCTGAGTTAGTTGGAAGAATGGTTTTAATATTTTAAGGAGATTTTGTATCAGTGTCCACTCGAAGGATGTGATGGTAGGTAATTCACTACGATCAGCCAAATACAGCTGCACTGGAATTTTTAATTTATATAATCTTTCTAGCATCAAATATGCACTGTTCCAACGTGTTGGGACATCTTGAACCAATAGGAGAGGCTCAAGATTTTGCTGCACTTGAATGTGTTTGAAATTGTTACAGGCCAAAGGAGAATGATTAAAGTGAGTTGCAAGGTGGCGACTTTTTGCAAGGATATCAATTACACTCCTCTGAACCATAGTTGAGTCACTAATAACCAGTTGGAGTAAATGAATGCTGCAGTGTATTGAAGATATTTCAGCCAGGTCACTACCTCTTATTTGCATCAAGATCCCAACTATCCCACATAGAGCGAAACTTTTCAGATATATTCTTGCCAGTATGCGACTCTGAGAAATGAGAGGCATGTAGCACAGCATCGTATCTTTCAAAATCTTTACCTATCCAGTGACCCGATAATGATATCAAACTTTCTTGAAAGGTTGTGCATGTCCATTGTCCATATATCTGAAGAAAATGTCCATATATCTGAAGAAAAGCTGACATGCTTTACTTCTTCCAGCTTCTGAGCAATTTTAGACTTGAACTCATTATAAAGACGAGGAATTATAGTATCAGAGAAGTACCTTCTGCTCGGTAAGAGATATCTGGGTTGGAGGTAGGCCATTAGATCAATAAAACCATCATCTTCAACTAAAGTAAATGGCTGGTTGTCCAAAGCCATCATCATACCAATTTTACGGTGAATCATCACAGACCTGGAGTCATTGATGTCCCATATTTTTTTAGATGAAAAGCTTTCCTCTATTGAGAGCTGCTTACTCATTTGGTCCGCTTTCTTTTCTTTCAGAGTACTACCAGTAGAAGTTGATGTAGCCCGTATTCTATCTATGCCTATTTCCTTTGATTCAGTCGCAGCTATTCTTTTTTTGTCATTTTCATTTTTGGCTTCAGCATACTCTTTTGGGTAATTAATCTTCAAATGATTTATGAAGAGGTGTTGTGCTAAAAGACTTTTGGCCACCTTTCTCCGTCCCACGTTTCATAATCTTTTGGTAAATATTACACTTTGCAGTGATGTCGCTAGGATCATTTATTGTATACAGTGACCACACAAAACTTGTCATGATTAATACTTAATAGTTTAATACAACACAAGAACCTGAAAGAGAACAAAACAATTAAACATCTGAATATACTTAAATTATTATTTATCTTATATTTGGGGGGGCGCTTGCCCCCAATGCAAAACAAAACATAGCAATATGAGTGTAAAAATAATACGGTACCTAATAATATATATCCGGCCGGATAGATATGGCAATATCCGGCGTATCCGGTATCCGACCGGATATGAAAAATCATATCCGGTGCACCCTTACTTAGCTATACATTTCATAAAAATTAGCGTTAACGCCACTAATTTAAAAAAATGTTACCGTTAGCGGCGCTAGAATTTATTTGCATTAGCGGCGCTATATTTATCAGTTAGCGCGCACAGCTCTGCATATGGCATCAATGTAAATTTTTTTCAATCAAATTAACTGCATTTCATTAATGCAACAATAATGGAATTTACAGCATGTAGTGCGCTTTGTAAACCTCATAATATTCGTAAAAGTGATTTTTCGCGTTTGTAAGTAAATGTTTTCATTACTGAATATTTTTCTTATCTTTATGGAAACATGAATGAGCTCAAATATTTGTATATAGAATTTTACATACAGCCTTTAGTGATGTACTGCTGAATTAAAATTACGATCCTAAATAAAATTAAACGCCAATTTGTAAAAACTTGTAGAAAATGAATGCTGATAAGGCGAACAAACAGACCTAAAATTTTAGCTATACGCAACAGAGAGAAGGCTTTCAGAAAATACTGTCGCCACCCAACTCCTGATTCTCACTTTGCTTATATTTCTACCCGGAATCGTGCAAAATCTGTTCTTCGACTCGACAAAAATTCCTTCACCCGACAAAAATGTGAAAACCTTCCAATTCTAATTCTTCTCGCTCTTTCTGGCACCTAGCTAAGAATCTCTCCAACAACTTTACTTCTTTTTTCCCTCCTCTTTTCCATTCCGACGGCTCAGTCGTTGTCTCTTCTCGTTCGTGATAAAGTTGAACTCTTCTCTCAAACTTTCGCCTCCAACTCAACTCTGGACGATTTCGGTGCTTTCCTTCATCTCTCTCTTGCATATTGCTATCATATACTCTATGTATGTAACTAGGTTTTCATGTCTTCCTGTCTGTTCGTATATATATATATATATATATGTTAACCCCTCCGTCTATGGCCCTGGGTTGGTTCGAATCGACGGGGATTCTAGTTGGGAGGCAGCAACGGATCTGTTACTTGCAGTAGTTTCTTCTATAACATTCTAATTTTTTTTCTCTCGCTATAGGGTCGACAGTTGTTAATTCGTCTCTTTCTATAATACTCTGATACGTCCTCTGATACTAAACTTATCGACTTTTCTTTTTATAACTTATCGACTTTACTGACTGAGTTCTCGGACGAGGGCACGGCTCGAAGGAAAAAAGATAAAAAACTTCTTTTACTGTAGTTTACTGCTAAAATGTACAGGTAGTGCTCTGAATTTACAGGGGTAGAGGTTCGACCTCTTTCGACCATGGCTCAGGCTGGAATCTAAAAATTAAGGAGGCAAGGGGCCTCTGCCCCCTCCTCGCAGCGAGGCTGCTAACAAGGGAGTCGTAATCGAAGCGACCGAAGTAAAGTAATGAAGTAAAAAAGTGACTCTTATTTTACAATTACATGCTTTACATATATAATCTAAATTTTGGGGGAATGCAGTTTGAAGGTTAAGTTCCCCCCTTTAAACACATGATCAGATTTTTGAAAGATTCCAAATAAAATTTTTACAAAATAATTGTAATTTTGGTTTACAACAATTATGATTATAATTATGAATTAATTCACATTCCCTTAGTATCGTCTAGTTACAATTCCATTTAAAGTACATTATTACATTATATATTAAATTATTATCGTTTAATTAAAGTTTCATTAAAGTACATTACGTCGTTTACAATTCTTACAGTGTTTTTATATTTATATATGGTTATTACGGATTGTATACAAAGTTTTGTCCGATGAATAAACGCTGATATTCTTTTAATTATGAGGTCTATGGCTACTGAAATTCGGTTGATTTATTTAATATATAATTCTCGTGCTTCGAACACTATGCGTAGGCTATGCGTAGGCTAGGCGCTACATAGCGCCAGTGGCGGTCCTAGCTTACATGACGCCCTGGGCGAACCTCACCTTCAGCGCCCCCCAACCCTGTTCGCCAACACACACACATTCGAATCCCCCCAAAATAAAGGACAGACATAACTCTTTCACAAAATAACTTTTTATTGGACTAATTGTTGGAACTTCAGAACCAAAACAAAGACTCAAATTTCTGAATTTTACAAATCCTTCATCACGTAAATAGAATAACTCACTTAAGAGAATGTAATTATGATACTATGAACAGGAAAAATACAAATTAAATTGCACAACTGCCATAAATAAACTAGAGAATCAAATTTCTAAATTGTACAAATGCTCTATCACATAAATAGAATAAGACACTTAAGAGAGGGTAATTATTATGCTACACTTTGAACAAGAAACAAAATAAATTGCACCACAGCACAACTGCCATCTAAAGCCTGACTCTTCTTACCTTCCTTGATGCAAAGTCATTGATCTTTTATTATTTATTTTATTTTATTTTTTATTTTTATTTATTTCTTTATTTATTTATTCTTATTTTTATTTTTATTTTTTTTGCAGGCGCTCATGCCGCCCCTCCACAAATGCCGCCCTGTGCGGCTGCCCATATTGCCCATATGAGGAACCGCCACTGCATAGCGCCTAGCCTACCCAACCGTCAGCCATCATCATTTTCTCTTCATTCATTTCTCGCTGCATTTATCATTTATTGCTTAGTTTTAAGCATGGAATTTGAACGAAGAGACGTACGTAAGCTGATTTATTTCTTCTCGAAACGTGGAATGTCACCTGCAATCATAGCAGCAGAGATAAATTCGACACTTGGTGCTGAAACAACAAATGAACGTACATGTCGTCGGTGGGTGGCTCAATTCAAGGAAAACAATTTCAATGTCGATGATAAACCACGTTGTGGTCGACCATCACTGGATTTGAACACAGGTATACAAAACTTTCTGGATACAGAGAAGTATGCTACGACTAGGAGTATTGCATTAGAACTGGGAGTTTGTCACAGAACAATTCAGCAGCATCTTATTCAGATGGGGAAACGTTATTTATCTAATCGATGGATTCCACATTATTTAACTGTTGAACAAAAGGCAAACCGTGAACGAATATGTTTAGAGTTGTTGGAGAAATATGCTGCAAATGATTTCTTGGGACAATTAATTACAATGGACGAAGTTTGGATCTATTGGGACAATGATGGCAGCTATCACCATATGAGTTGGAGAGGAGATGGTGATATCCCAAATGTGGAAGTTCAACGGACGTTGACCATTCGTAAACATCTGCTCTCGGTATACTGGGACTGCAAGGGTGTTCTCTTTTTGGAGGTATTGCCACGTGGACAAACAATAAATGCTGATATTTACTGTCAGCATTTAGATCGCTTGAAGGTAGCAATTCAGCAAAAACGTCGGCGACTAGTTAATGGGGGATACCACCATCTTCACTACCTCCATGATAACGCGAAGCCTCATACAGCTGCTAAAACTGTTCAGAAACTGCGCGATCTCGGTTTTACAGTATTGACACATCCCCCATATTCACCAGACCTCGCACCGTCTGATTTTTACCTTTTCTCCCCACTTAAATCTTCAATTCGTGGTAGGAAGTTCTCATCTGCGGAAGAAATTCACGCTGTTCTAGATGCCTGGATTACCGCTAAACCACGGACATTCTTTGCACATGGCATCAGGAAATTGCCAGGAAGATGGCAAAAATGTATTGCAAATAAAGGCGATTACTTTGAACATCTTTCTACCACTGAAGATTAATTATGTTTGGTTTTATTGAATAAATTTTATTTATCGGACAAAACTTTGTATACAATCCTATTAGTATTAGTACAACACAAAGTACATGGGCACATAAGAGATAATTTATACACAACATGACACACATGAAAATGTTATAAATTTGAAATCAGAGGCAGAGGAGGTCTTTCGTTTTCAGATGTTTGATTTATGCCGTGATTAGCAGAATTTGACCACTTGCCTAAGCATTTACGAATATCTTGCGAGAGGTGAACGCACTTAAAAGAAAAAAGAAAAAAAATACATGTGGACGTATTTACATGTACGTAACACATACATGTCTACTGATAGGCATCAGTAGACAATAGGTAGGACACAACATATAAATAATGACGTATAAAAAATGAAGTTTTTTTATTATTATTATTAAAGAATTTACCATACACTGAATACGGAAGATGTCCAAATACTAAACACGTGATTCAGTGTTCAAGGTATGGAAACCGTGAAGGAAATTTAAGTTATTTTATCACGTCATAGTGTATAAGTCATTATTGGGAGGATTTAAAAGAAACGAATTAGAGACAAAGAGTGGGTATTAAGGACTAAGAAGTACAACTACGAGTTCCAATCCTGTTATATGCAATGTGTATGCATAATCTAGGGATGAGGGTGAGATGCAAGACAACCATAATTAATTATAATAAATTCTATAACAAATGAAAAATGGAAATATGGATACGACTAAACCATAGAAATGGTAGATCATAGGGTTGTGACACAAACAAAAATAGAAAGCAACAAATAATTTTTTTTATCCAAAATCGCATCAGGCGACTTTGGCTCCTCATGTAAAAATGAATATTGATTATTCATTGTTCATTTTTACACACACACACACACACACACACACACACACACACACATATATATATATATATATATATATATATATATATATATATATATATCTATACAGGGGGCACAAGAGAAGACCAGAAGCTAGTAAAAATGTTAGTGGCTCTCACAAACGAGTTTATGCTGACACAGGAGATAACAGAAAATACCAGGAAAATAACTCCCTAGATCTGGTGTTCACGAATAACACGAACTTGATTGCTGATATAAAAATAACCCCAACTATTATCTCAGACCATAACTTAATTGAGATATCAACAAATATGGCGACAACATTAAAAGACAATACACATACTGACGAAAGAAGCAAATTTGGGGCTTTTAACTTAAACTCCAAGAATATAATTTGTAAAGCAATCAGATCACACATGGCATAAATAGAGTGGAGAACAGTTTTAGAGAATAAAACAACTGAAGAAATGCTAACAACCTTGGAAGAAAAGACGCTGAAAATTTTAGAAAAACCTGCTCCGAAAGCACAGCCAAAAGGAAAGAGGAACTGGCTAGAGAGGCAAAAGAGAAGAATATTCCGCAAAAGAAAGAGAGTAGAGGCGAAGTTAGCTAATTGCGGAGATAACAATACCAAGAAAGTAATACAAGGAAAACTGGAGAGTATCGATAGGGAAATACAAACCTTGATTAAGGGCCAAAAAGAGAGGGAAGAGGAAATGGCGATAGAAACAATAAAGGAAAATCCAAAATACTTCTATAGCTATGCGTAAAGAAAACAAAAACACGCGCCACTATCGGGCCCTTAAGGAAAGGAAATAATGAACTAACGGACGGTCTAAAAGAAATGTCTGAAACATTGCGAGCCCAGTATGAATCAGTCTTCAGTACCCCAAAAAGTGACAAAGCGATACCTGATATAGATGCATTCTTTGAAGAGAAATTGCATTTTACCCAAGAAGATATAGCGAGAGCTATAGAACAAATGAAATCATATTCAGCTACAGATCCGGACAAATGGAACGCATTATTGATTAAAATCTGTAAAAATGAAATAGCTATACCCTTATATTGGATATGGAGATCTCTAAACACTGGGGAAATACCGAGCATCTTGAAAAGAGCAAACATTGTCCATATATATAAAGGAGGGGGATAGATCTCAACTAAAGAACCATAGACCAATGTTATTGACGTCCCACCTCACCAAAGTATTTGAAAGAATAGTTAGAGAGAAAATCTATGATTTCTTGGAGACATTGGAAAGATTCAACGAAAATCAGCACGGATTCCGATCAGGTAGATCATGCCTATCACAACTTATAGAGCACTATAACAATATCCTAGATGCACTGGAAAGCAATGAAAACTACGATGTCATATACAGGTATTTTGCTAAAGCTTTTGACAAATGTGATCATGGTATAATAGCCTGAAGGTTAGAAAATATTTAGAGTGGAATTATCGGTTCTACTGTAGTATGCGGTCTACCTACGATTCGGCGGTCTACCTTTTAATTATAGCTTCTTATCTTGTTTACTAATTGTTTGTTTACATCCCATTGTCAATCGCCCTTGACGATTGATTAGGTTTAGTCATGATATTTTCGTTAGTTTTAACGAAAATATCATGATTAAACCTAACCAATCGTAGGTAGACCGCATACTACAGTAGCACCGAATTATCTCTTTTTGCAGATATAATGCTCAGTACTGGGCTTCATAATTATATATCTGCTATTTTTTCAAACTGCGTCTGAACTTTTGAATCACTCACTGTTTAAGCTTATGCTGAATGCACGCACAATCTGATTATCTGTTCACGCATTCATAAAGCATCTTGTAAGGGAACTCTTGCGTTAATTATGCACAACATGATACAACAACCAAATAAACTAGTACGGGATTTTAAAGACATGATAACTATATCCACAAAATTCCAGAAACTTAACTTTGCGCTTGAGGTATCAAAGAGGTTTTTTTATATTCAGAATGATACAGAAAAAAAATTAAAAGCGGTCGCTTATTAAAAAAAAATTTGTACTCAATTAAAAAATAAAATTTTGGATAGAAACTTGTTTTTTTTTGCCACTTTTCTCTTCATATTCAATTTCATTTATCTAAACCTTTTGAGAATATCGGTCTGATGTTCGAATAATTTAAACAAAACAAACGTTTTAGGTCTGTTTACTTGGGTTTAAATCATTTATAAATAAATACCAGGAGTAGATTCAAGTAAATTGTTTTGTTTAAAAACGAAGGGGGAAAAACTCTATACAGTATATTTGTCATAATCCTACTTACTACTTATACACATTGTGAACAATGAATGTAAGCAAGTTTTGTATGTAAGTTAGTTCATATTACCTCATATTTATTTAATACATTGTAAACAGCAAAGTTCCATCTGAGGTGAAACTATCGTTCCCGACATGAAAAAATAGGTTTAAGGAAAGGGTTCTCTCGGAATTTAGTTCTAAATTGGGGATCGCAGAGACACTGACGAGAATTTACTGGTTCTCTTTTTGACCCTATATAACAAAAGGTAGGGCCACTGAGAGGGGAACAAAGGGGGCATTCTGCCCCGGACCCCTACACTGAAGGGAGACTCGCCTGCCTTAGTTCCCCTCAAAAAAATATTATTATTAAGTGTTACAGTATTTGGAACTTCCACACCATCTTATACCCAGGAGCTCCCCAAATCCTCTTTGCGGCTTTGCCAAAAAAGAAGGAATCTAAATGATCAATATTTGGAACCCTTTTACTTGGAGGGTTGAAGTTACAAAAGATAATGTTTGTATTTCGAATTGAAGGCTTTTGGAATTTTTCTGTTTGCAGTGTAGTTCTTTCGAATAAGTACTTGAAATTTTACGTCCTTATTATACGCTGCAATAACATACAGGCCTCCGTGTATTAGGGTAGGTTGATTTTGGAACTGTGATCTTGGACTAGTCTAGATAGGAAGGTATTAATGTATAAAAAACGTTGCACCAACTCATATTTGTGAAAATTATTGTATTTTTTGAGGATTGTTAATTATTTTTAAGTTGTAAAATTGCCGAATTTTGCGCGTAAAATCGCGCGCGCGGCATTCGCGCAATGTAAACAAACAAAATATCGGACCTTATTTCATCAAAATAATCAATTAAAATTCGGCTTTTTTAACAAAACGATGCTTGAAACTTATTGTAAATGCATTATAGATGTTTATTAGTGTATTATTTTGTATTTTTTAATGATATTTACCTATAAAATGTGTATTAAATTAAGTTATTTTATGATGCGTTCATTTAATTGTTTATTTTCAGATATTTCATAAAAATGGGTAAAAAACGGAAGTCTGCAGTGTTAACTCGAAGTGATAGTGCCAAAAAATTCAGTGGCCAGCCTTCCCCTTTGGATAAAACAGAGCCTTCTACCCTCCGCCAAGTTATTCAGTACAGTTATTTCCTCCAAAACAGCCACCCGGACTTGAAAGACTATGATATTGCTAAAATGATAGCAAAGGATGTGATTGAGATCTGGCAGGCAGTGAACCTGCGGCTGCCCCTGTATGAGGAATGTTATGTAGTGAAATTGGTGGATAAAGTGTGCTTCAAGAAAGCAAAAGAGATAAGCAGGAAATCTCTTTCTACAGTCCAGGAGCAGAATCTGGAGGAAAAGCTGGATAAATTTTTTGACATTTCTGCTTGCACCTGTAAGCTACCTGTTCGTCTCTGTGATGACAATGCTGTGAAGTGCAAGAAAGAAAATTGTCAAACACAGCACATAATCTGCACTTGTCCTCCCAGTAAGAAGGTAATGCTATTATTTTTTTAACTTTTAACTGGCCTAACTTAGTGCGATTAGGTGCCTTTTAAATGGAAGGAAATTCAATGCTTGTAATTGAAAAATATCCGCATTTTCCTCCTGTAATCTTCCTTCCCCCCCCCTGGTAATAGAAATTAATAATCAATTTTTTTTTCAGGATTTTATCTCTTATTTTAGATCCGCTATTTAATATACTTTAATATTTCAGGTTCCAGTGCAGGATTTGATTATGGGGATTTATTTAATAAAAAAAAGGCCCGAGTTCTATAAATCCCCATAATCGAATTTTTTTTCACATTTTCTTATCCCAATTCCCCCCTTCCCCTCTGATAATAGAAATAATCTTACCTTCTTTCTGAAAAAAAATTCGATTATGGGGATTTATAGAACTCGGGTTTTTTTTTTTTAATTTAAGTTTAATTTAAATCAGCAATTCTGAGACTAATAGGGATTAAATCTTAAACTGGAATAAAAAATAAATTAATTATTATTCTTTCAGAAGTGGGAAGCCAGCCAAGAAGAGGCTGAAGAAGATCACAGCCATCAACATTGAAGCTATCCACTGGTCAGAACTAATCAACCTTTCTCAAAGTGGCATCTGTGAACCTGCTCTCACAGAAGACTTTTCTGACCAGGAGCTTCAAGAAGCATTGCTGAATGGCACCAAGCTGGAGCTGCCTGATCTGCCTTCACATTCTCAGAGTGTTGAAAGGGCCGTGAAGCTGACATCTGAAGCTTCCCATACTGTTTATGGACTCGAATCAAGGCACAAACACATTCTGGCCAAAGCCCTAAGCCGCCAGATGAGGCCTTCCTTTGCTTCTAAGGGCTCTTACAGTGAAAATTATGATGATCTTGGGATCTAAATGTGTCTATTTGACTCTGTACATGTTTTTTTTACTTTTTTTCAATAAAATTGTAACTTTTTTCAGGATTTTTTTATGAAAATAGCATGTTTTTTTCGGCCGAAAATTGTCAAACTGCGGTATTTTTCGGTACGATTTTTTGACGATTTTTGAAACGGTTTCCTCAAAAAACGGTTAAAGCTAGGGATCTGAAATTTTTTGTCAGTTATTATCATATTAAGCCCTGACTATCTCGACTAGTCCAAAGTCGATATCTAAAAACATGCGGAAAATCAACCTACCTTAACGTGTATATTTTCTGCAGTTTATCTCTTGAACACAAAAGAATTACTGTTATTATTATTATTATTATTATTATTATTATTTAACTAACTACTTTGAATTTATCTTTTTAGATGGAAATCATATTATAAAATGCCCCATTAGGGCATATCATACTTTTCCGAGTCCGAATTTCACTCTGGCTAATATGTATTTTTATGTAAAATTTAATTCTAAGAGGGGTTTCTTTTCTGCAACTTTTCCCAAAAATCGCGTTATCATGTTCAAAATTGCGGTTTTCTGTTCTATGTTGAAATACCAAATATTCAATTGAACACAACCTCATATTTTTAACCCTTTGTCGTAATTTGTTGCCATTTAGACACATTAACTTTGCTTAACTCTTACACAGGTTTAATCCATACATACATAAGAAAAAAGTCTACTCCATTTGAATCTTTGTAACCATTTGGACGCAGAAGGCGAAGTTCAACATTCTCTCAATAGATGGCTCTGAGCAATTACGCCAGTTATAATTGTAAGTAGAAGTGAGTGGACGCCATTTTTTTCGGTAAGTGTTTTTTGTAATTTTCCTAAGTTTAATCACCATTATTATATTTGTTTTGACTATAATTTCATTCTAGAAGTATTAAGGAAGCTCCCTGTTTACTTTGTTTAAGTAATATTTTTAATAACTGTGAAGAAAAGACTTTATTCAAAGTTCGTTTCGAAATGGACACAAAGTTTTCATAGGGTAAATTTCTGTCTATGATAACACGTGTGTCCAATTGGATACATGAATATATATATTATATATATATATATATATAGAGAGAGAGAGAGAGAGAGAGAGAGAGAGAGAGAGAGAGTACTAACTACCACCCACTAATTACCTTATTAGACCTTTGTTGACTAATGGACACATAAATTATTTCATTTAGAAATGTTCTTACAAAAAAAATGATTGCTAAAAATGCTTATATATATACACCTATGCATATTTCAAGTAAAAAAATGAACCTACGCTAAAATTAAATGGTATTGAATGACAAAGGGTTAAGCTTATGTTACACCATTATTACGAATTTCAAATTAAATTTGCAATGCCAAATTCAGTTTTCTATTACCAAAATAAATATTCATTACCAAATTTAGGTTAATTTGGTAATTAAAAATGCCGGTTGGCAACCCTGATTATAACCAAAAATTATATTCCTTGTCTATATTTATGGCGAAAGAACACTAAACATACTGATATGAATTTGTTACAGATTGGACAAGAGCAAGAATAAGCACCGACTAGACGTGATGGCCGAATCTGCCCCCAAAACCAGGAAAATGTCAGATTCAAAGCTCTCGGATGTTGTGGGCCCGGGGAAGGAGTTCATTCCCAGCGAGGTGCCGACTTGGAGAGCCGTTCTTCAGAGAGGGATTCGTTCCTCATTCATGACATCCAAATGTCTAAATACCCTATCCGAGAGATGACTGACGAGCTGGCTTCACTCGTGATGACTCAGTGGAGGAAGTCGAATGTAAAGTTCTCCCCGCCTGTGACAATCACGGAAAAATCGCTCTCATATAAGATCTTGTTGAAATGGAAGAAGATGAGAGACGTTGTGAACGGGAGAGTTAAGTCTGCTACCCAGGAGAAGAGGATGGCTGATCTGGATAAACTCTGTGAAGTCTGCATTTGCAAGCATCAGATCTTCTTGTGTGGCTCAGAGGGGAGTGGATGCTCAGGATGCTCCCTCAAGGCCCATGTGAACTGTAACTGTCCTTTGGAGGTGAAAATTCCTAAACTGGACCTTCAGTGGCTGTACTACCAGAGAGTGAAGACTTCCGAAGCTTCAGGAATCCAGATGTCTTCTGTAGACTTCGAAGACAGCAGGAGACAGATCAAAGCAGCGAAGAGGAAGGAGGCTGAAGAAGCTTCTGCTGTGAAGAGGAAGAAGAAAGAGGAGGCTACTAATGAGGAGCTTCTCATGAAAGACTTTGAGGAGGACGAAGAGCCAAACTTGGAAGAAGCTGCAAAAGAAGCCTCTGGCAATGCTGAGGCTACTGAAGCTCCTATGGACGTTCCCGCTGAAGTACCTGCCGAAACTCCAACTTCTGCTACACGAAACTACATGAAGATCCAAGGGACAGCTTCAGCAGCTTTGAGGTACAGGGTGGCAAATGTTCCGGCAGCTGCAGTTGCCACTGGCTTCCTGAACGACCTCATCAAGGCCGGTCATCTTTCCAAAGACAAGGCTTACTTGGCCATAGATGGCATGAAAGTCTGGAGGGCCAAGGAGGAAGTAATGGCCTCATCAGTTGAAGCTCTCACGCAGAGGTCAGAGGAGGAGAAGATCTCTGGGATATTCTTTGATGGCAAGCAGGATAGGAACACAAAGGTGTTGAAATATGACGAAGTGACAGGGAGATTTCATCCTGGCAAAGTGATCGAGGAGCATTACACTATCACGTGGGAGCCTCAAGGAAAGTACCTCTTCCATTTCACTCCCGAGGAACCTGAGGAAGGAGAAAAGCCTGCTCATAAGATCGCTCAGGGCCTGCATGAGTGGCTTCTGGATCACGGAGCTGACGAGAGCCTTGTAATGATTGGAGGAGACTCTACCAACACCAACACGGGGTGGTCTGGAGGCGCCATAGCCCTATTGGAGAAGATGCTGGGTCGCAAGTGCCACTGGATGATCTGTCAGCTCCATGTGAACGAGCTCCCCCTGAGGCACTTAATCATCAAGCTGGACGGCCCTGTAACTCCCCGGTCAGGCTTCAGTGGGCCTATTGGAAAACTTCTTGAGAAAGTGAATGAACTTGAGGTCAACTTCAACTTCAAACCAGTGGAAGGAACTGAAGATATCATAGAGCTGCCAGTAGAGATAGTCAAATCTCTCTCCACAGACCAGCACAACTGCTATCTTCTGATCAAAGCCATCAAGTCTGGAAGTCTCAGTCCACAGTTGGCTGGTCTCAAGTGCGGACCTCTGAACCAATCCAGGTGGCTCACTACTGCACAGGCCATCTTGCTGTTGTGGATGAGGGAGCACGGACTGAAGGGGGAGGTGTTGAGGAGGCTCGAGGTCCTCGTGAAGTTCTGCCTTAACTTCTACTTCAAAATGTACTACGACATCAAAGTGAAGCACCACCTCAAATTTGGTCCTGCACACGTTTTTTCAAGCCTGAGGCTGCTGAGGAACCAGACTACCGAGGTCAGGAACATCATCTCTGCTGCAGTGATAAGAGGAGCTTACCACGCACATCCTGAGAACATCCTGGCTTCATTCCTGTGCAGTGAGGATGAGCATCAGAGAGCTTTTGCTGTGAGCCAGATAGAGAAGATCAGAGAAGGAAGAGACTTTGGTGATACGACAGTGAGGCCCCATAAAAATCCCAAAGTCAATCTGCAAGCCACTTCACCTGAGGATCTCATCAACTGGGAATCAGAGAATATTTACGAGCCTATTTTCACCTGCAAGATGACCTTGACTGAGCTCGAGGATCTCAGGAAAACTCCACTCAAAGTGGACGCTTTCTCTGTTCATACTCAGTCCTGCGAGAGAGCTGTACAGGAAGTCTCAACTGCTTCCCAAGCTGTGTACGGTCACGAGAGGAGAGATGGGTGGGTGAGAGCCAGGATAGACCATCGAGAAATGCTCCCAGTGTTCAGATCGAAGCAGGACATACTTAAGAGCTTTTCAGGTTCGAGTGGCTGATGAAGAGGCTGAAGCCATCGTTAATGCTCATAAGAGCTGAAAGTCCTCATAAGATCATAATATAAGATCTTATGAGGCCACGCTTTTCAGGGATCCAGGAAGAACAGGCGTGTAAACCTACACGTGGAGGTGGCAAGTCTCCCGCTACTCGATCAGAGTAGAGCTGGTGAGCCGCGCCTATTCTTTGAAGAAAAACTTAAAATTCTTAAGTTTTACGTGAAATCTAAACATTTTTTCAGCACCCAGAGGTGTTGAAACACGCAAGAAAGCAAGGATGAGGTCAGAAAAGCAGCTTTTAGACTAAATCATATGTAGAACAGCTGCGCGCTTTGGTTTGGGTGCCCTGAGGCTGCGTTAGGCAGCCTTCAAATCAGAAAATCGCGAGTTTGACCATGAAAATGAGATTTTTCGGAAAAGTTGCAAATAATAAACCCATCTTAGAATTAATTTTTACATAGGAATACATATTAGCCACTTTGTTTTTCCAAAATTTCAACCCTGAACCCAGAGTATGATATACCCTAATGCCCCAATGAAGTCATCCTCTCTGGCACCAGGGGGCCAATCCCCCTCGTTTTTCAATGGTGCCCCCTCGTTTTTTCGTCAACTGCTTACAGATAGATTTTATCATAAACCCAAAATTTGAAGATAGTAATTGGTTACTATATATATTATTAATATTGTACAGGGTGTCCCATAAGTCCGGCATCATAGGAAAAATAATAAAAAAAGGCAAACAAAAGCTTTTATTTACAGAACGTGCTCAATATGTTCACCATTGTTTTCAATACACAAATTCAGACGTGATACCCAGTCAGCAAGCACACGGTGAATGATGTCAGGAGTAATGGTGTTACATGCCCCAATAATGCGCTGCCGCAAATGTTCAACACTCCTAATTTTCTCTGCGTATACCAGTGCTTTCAAGTGGCCCCAGAGATAAAAATCTAGTGGCGTGAGATCCGGGCTTCTACATAGCTGGCCATTCCACAGGCTCTCGACGTCCTATCCAATGACCAGGGAATTGTTGGTACAGGTATTCCCTCGCTTGGGTGCTGTAATGTGCAGGAGCGCCGTCTTGCTGGAACCATGTTGGGAAATTTCCTTCTTCGTTCAAGACACTGGGAAATGCTTCTTCCTTGAGCATACATAGGTAGGTGCCTCCAGTGACATGTTCATCGAAAAAGAGGGGGCCTATGATGCGATCCTTCCAAATGCCACACCATACCACCACCCGAGATGCACCTTGTTCCTTTGAAGAGGTATACCAGTGAAGGTTATTTTGAGACCAGTAGCGGGTGTTCTGTCGATTTACTTCACCATTTCCATAAAAAACAGCCTCGTCAGTGAACAGAATGGTGGACGGGAAATTGGCATCCCGAACATAAGAAAAATATGAATTATGGTTTGTAGAAATAGAAAAATATGAATTTCTCCTATGATGCCGGACTTATGGGACACCCTATATAATTTCCCATATTGTTGATATGAAGAGAAAATCCTGTGATTAAAATTAAAACGTAAAATTTGTTGTGGAGAACGGGACTACAAGATCGTTAGGAAGGATATCTTGTACATTACTTAAAGAGCTGAATACTGTCTTTAATAACCTTCTCAGTCCCATGACAATTATTTATATGTATATTATGTAAGAATAATAAACTTGTATATCTACCAAGTTATTGTGTGTCTGGTTTCACCCTAATATCATGGACATACAAAGGATGTGTAAAAAAATGGTTATTTTTCAGTATTTGAAGCCCAATAATTTGCCCTCCTAACTGCCTCCAGATGGCAGGAAATGCTGTCCCAGACAACGTAAATTTTAAAAATTTCCCTGGGCAGCATGCCCCCGGAGCCCCCTAGAGCTCGCAAATACTTGTGGCCCCCCTGTATTTGGAAGTGCCCCCTTACTTAATTGATCCTGTGGACGCCCCTGGATCCTACTATTTCCTTATAAAATCAATCTCTATGTTCATAGATTTTATATTATATATATATACCTTCTGTCATACTCTCGTAACTATTTTCCATATTTATGTCCAGGAATTTGTTTAACCTTTGAGAAACGAAACGAGCCTGCTCCAATTGATCTTCAGGAACAGCAACAGTCTGGAGAGTAAATTATATGAATCATTTAAAAAGTCAGGCAAACCAAGTAAAATAAATTTGTACATGCAAAATATTATCAATAGTATTAATGTTATGTAGCCTATATGTTACGGCCTTTCTGCGAAATCGGCCGTTTTGCAAAAAGGCCGATTTCGTAAAAAGGCCGTAACATAAGATTATATATATAAAAAGAGTTATTTAAGGTAAGTAATTCAAACAATAAGTTGTAACGGAAATTAGAATTCATTTTAACAGTGTTTTACTTTCTTCAACTTTGCCCATTTTTACTCTTATCACTTAACTCTGCTACACAGTTTACGTTTTAAAATATACTCTAAAGTCTAAAGGAAACCGTTACATTTTATTTCACACAACAATGGAACTGAATCCTGAAAAAAAATTCATAGGTATGTATTTTTTATGAATATCACTGTATTACATTACCCTTGGAAAGGGTGAAGCCACTCGGGCCTATCAAATCTGAGAAGTCATTTCTTCTGGTGCTGTATTTCCTTTTCTATCATATAATACACTGAGGATAGAATTTCTATCGTATTCATACAATTGGTTCTCTAATAATTCTCAGGATAGCATAAATTCCATCAAGTTGGTCGAATGTTTTCAATCATTATTCAATAGGTCAATGAGGGAAATAATACTCTTATGAATGATTGAATTTATTCTTTCGAATTCACCATCAGCGTCATCGACAGAATATATTCCCTGAAGATGAATGAAAACGTTTTATCACTGAGAAAGAGTGAATGCTATTTTCTTCAATGATAGAAAGTGTGGTCTCAGTGTACAGTTAATATTCATTACAATATGAATCCCTCATAAACAACATATTTTATATTGCATTTTACGCACTGGAATTACCTACATAAAGGAACACCCCGAACTTAAAAATTCCTCAACAGTATTCCTCGAATGCGATTATTTATTTATTTATTTTTACAAAATTTGCGATTTTCCTGAAAAAGTACTAACAACCTTACATTGAAAGTGAAAACGTCTGTTCAGAAATTTTGACTCCTGAGAGATCGCATCAAGCGTCTCGTCTCTACCAATTGGTAGAGTGGCAGGAGCACCGTCTTGCTGAAAGACGGTGCTCTCTGAAAGATTTAATCGTCTCAGTTTCCCTGCTTGTATGCTTTGAATGTGCAGTAGTTCTTGAAGGAAGCCTTCTCAGCCAAGTGGATCGGTAGAAGTGGATCAATTGCTTAGCCGCCTCGTTCACCTGACCTGTCCCCATTGGATTACTTTTAAAGGGACAGGTTAAAAATGTTGTTTACCCGTCAAAAACCACATTCTTTGGATGAACTTAGGGCCAGGATCACAATTACAACTTATGAAATCACTTAGCAGCAACTGGTAGATGTTTTCAAATAGTTGCAAAATCGGATTGAACGATGTATCGCGAAAGATGGCGGTTATGTTAGGATCTAAAAATGTATAGTGTAGTGTGTTAAAAACTTTAATAATTATGCCTTCATATGCCGTTTACAGTTTGCTTCTATCATGTTTACATAAAAAAATATTAAAATGTAAAGTTGCACAAGGATTTTGTAACCACCCTTTATACAAATACGAGTATACACAGGGTCTGTACACTGATCATGTAGACTGCAAGTAACAATACCTGCGCAATTTAACTCTGGAAACCAGCACAGGTATCATATTAGGGTGTGTCAATTTTGGGGGTGAAATGACTAAATTAAAAATCATGTGATTTGGTAGCAATTTAATGTAATCATTTGGCATACAAAATAATATCCTTGCTTCAAAAACAATAAAAAATAACTCCTACCTACATCAATTTTAATTAAAAAATTCCATTTTTCCGTAAATTCGTAACAAAATAACAAATGTGCGCAAACATCTTATCAACATTTAAAGTAGCAATAAGATATCATTCAGAGTCTTTATTTGAAAGTAACCAATGCAGTCATGTCCTTTTTGCTGCGGTTCCTTGACATCAGCATTCGGCTTGCTACTTGCGCTTTGATGTAGCCTTCTCGCCTCTCGTGACTGTAAACTTGACTAGCTGCTTCTGTGACCATTTTCACACATCTCTCCACACTCTGAGTGTGAGAAGGCCACTTTGGCACTTGCATTGGGGCCTCTTTAAGTTGTGTTAAATCTTTGTTTGTTATACATGTTGTCAGTGGTGGCTCCAAAACTTCCGAACTCAAGTTAACTAATTCTGACAATTTCGTGGCACTGACGTTTATCGGAGGTACCTTCCTTGTCTGAACAGAGCAGTCTCCCAGCTGGTCATCATCTAGTGATGTTCCTCTAAGCTTTAGAATGATTTCCATAGCCTCAGTTCGCTCTTTGGTACATTGGCTGCAGAGTATTGCTTGCAAAACTGCCTCTGGCCTAGCATACCAAGCGGACCTTCTCACCACAGGTAACACGATGTCCACCACTACTTTCCTTTGGGTTCTCAGTAGCTGTAATTGAAACAAGATGTGGTTGGGCCCCTCCATCCACATTGGATTAAGTTTTACATTGAACCAGTGAGGAAGATAAAACCCAACAATAAATTCAACAATCAACATCAAATTCTGTAGCATTTTGCCCTTCAGTGCATGTTTGGAAACCCAAATCCTGCAGAAACGAATCGCTGTAGTTAACCAACGACTGTGACTTACGGGTCCAATCTCCAAGAGAGCCAGATTTTGAGGCAACTCTCCTGATCTGATTGCTTGAACAATACGATAAGCGTAAGATTGATCCATGCTGAGGTCTTTGATAACTTCTTCAGACAACACTGGAAGGGGAGGGCCTACTTCGACCTTTGGAAATTTTGTATTTATTTCTAATTCCGTTGCTTCATCTAGCATGTTGCCAAGGGGGCCTGACCACTTGTTGTTGCTCTTTGTAGGACCATCAAGTTCCTGGATGAGACGACGAAGAGGTAGTTCCCCCGTGTGCAAATCACATACAATCCAAACAAGCCTTCTTCCAAGTTTTTTCTCTAAATGCGTCATAACACCGCCCTGCCATCCAGTGTTCACCGCAGTTGAGTTTCCACCAACGGCCTGCAGTGAACTGTCAGGTCTTCTTTCTTGAAGCCAACATATTATTTGATCAGCAATTGCCTCTGCATGTTTCATGCCTTCTACTTCTGCTTCAGGAACAAAGTGAAACAAATAGCGGCCACCAGGTTCGGAACACACAGAGTAGTGTTCTTCTTTGATGAGACCGGGAAACTTTCTGTCCATTCCCTCTACCTCTAGGAGAACTTTTGTGTCATCTCTTCTTCCATCAAACAAAAGGCAAGAGAGGCCTTCCTCCTTCAAATCTTTTTCATGCTGATCAGATATTTCCTTCATTATTTTTTCTTGTGCTCTTCTTATCTTATTATGATCTATCACTAAGGATGTATCCTCTCGGCTGATGAGGCCTGCATCTATCCAAGCGGCAGTGGCAATCTCTGCAGTCTCTCATAGCCCCGTATGGTGGCGAATACTGGCAAGGGCACTGTTTGAGATGTCTTTAGTGTTGTATTTCATTCTCTTCGGCGAAGGTTCAGATGGCATTTTGGAGCTATCATCTGATGTTGCTTCTTTCTGTTCATCTGAAGAGCTTTCAAAGAAGTGAGAAGCCTCTTGATAGAGCTATTCATCTCTTTGGGTGGCTTCTTCACTCTTCTTTTTCTTCCTTTCTTCCCTCTCTCGGATTTTCTCTTTTTTCTTAGCAATAACAATCTGTTTTTTGGCTTCTGAATAATCTGCCGAACCAATCTGCATACTTCCTTGGCCTCCTGCCTTTGTTCTCTGCGCCTTTATGAAAGCCAGCTCCAAAACAGGGATCTTCTTCTCACGAGGACAGCGACAATCAATGTGAGGGTGAGGTTCTCTTCTGCATGAGGGAGAACAATTGGCTTCAAAACACAACTCTATGGGACACTGGCAGTTAAAAATGTCAAGAAGAGTATCAAGTGTGTGCAGAAATTTATTTTTCTTTGCTAGTTTTCCTTTACCAAGTGATGTCTCAACTGCTTTGTGCTACAGCTTTGTTAATTTTAGCTCAATAGTTCTATACTGATTGAGCACAGGTGGTTTGAATAACACATTAGCTTTTTTCCACTGATGCAGAAGAGGGGGAATCATGTCCCTTATGAGCTCTTTCTCTGTGTAGTTCCTTCTATCCTTTGTATTTTGTTCACGAAGGAGTAACCCTAGTCTCAGCATGTCTCGCACTGTTGGTAGTTCTGATATGGGAAGCTCCTTGCCTGTACCGACTAACAGGCTCAAGTGGCATGACAACTGACCTCTTGTCTTCAATTTTGGCATCTTAGGAATATCTGAAAAGAAAGAAAAAAATTTAAGTATTTTATATCAATTACGATGTTTCAAAGTTTAGTCATTCGATGTTCTAAAATTCAATAAAAAAATATTTCATGGGATTACAACATAATTAGACAGAAGAATATTATAATAATAAATAATTGTAATAATCAATAATCCATACTTACAGTCAAACTGTAGTATTCGTCTAGTAGAATAACTATGAAGTAGGTACAAGAGCAGTAACAGCAAACCACCGTCAATGACATCTAAGAGGCAACTGAGGACTGAGAGTGAGGGACAGTTCTATTCATGTTGTGACTTGTACATTGTACAACAACTATATGACCTTGAAAACACTCCATATGCGATCAGTGGGATAATTCTGTGACAGATGAATAGTTAATCAATTTATGTCCTATTATTTAGTAAAAGAGTCAATTTCTGAAACTTTAAGGTAAAATTGATGTAGGTAAGAGTTATTTTATTTCATTTTGGTTGGCCAATTTCAAGTTTTGACATGAAAAGACTATATTTTCACTACCAAAATTGACACACACATCATATGCCTAACGGAAACACACTTACACAAATGTGGAAAAAGGTTGTGAAAACTGTATCGAACACACAGAAATAGCGATAAAGAACTACAACATACAGAGCGGATAGATTTGCTAGAAAATGAGGAGGTTTTCCTTTTACTTAAAAAACACGCATTTACACATGAAGTGAAGGTAAGCAAGTGAAAGAGCACAGTCGAAATTCTTATTTTAGAAGTAAAGGAATTGAACCTAATCATTAGGAACGTGTACAGGCCATCAAACACCACAAAAAGTGAATCCCGAGTCGTCACAAATGAAATATAAAACATGCTTAAATCACTTGAAACTCAAGCACCAAATATTTTAATTTGTGGGGATTTTAACATGGAAGAAATATAACGAAATTATATACGTTGAAAGGTTTCATGGTAACATTACAAGAGATGATAGAACCCAGGCAATAATGTTATTAGATATTATGGAACATTGTGCACTTACTTACCCAGGAAATCTGTGAAGTAACTAGAAAAAGAACATTTTCGATTTAATTCTGACAAATAACAATGAAATAATACTGTAATAAATAAAAAGGTAACGCACACAAATTTCTCTGACCACACCTTAATCGATATGCAATTAAAGTCAGCAACCAGGACAACAAAAACGTGTCCCAGTGAGTCAGAATGAATATTTGAACACATTAAATTAGGGGTTCCCAAATAGGGGTACGCAGCATCCTGCTTTGGAGCTAACTTTCACATGGAAAAGTATTTTCAAAAGACAGTGTAGCAGCTACACCGTCTTTTGAGCAATTTTGAGTACGGGGGTGGGTGGGACGGGGCACTTGCCGAAGCTATCGAGGGGTATATATATATATATATATATATATATATATATATAATGTAAAGAACGACGCTTGTGTAGAAGAGCGTTCCCCTCAGGGCATTGGTTTCTGCTCGTACGTAGGAGAATTACGACGTCTGGTTGGTCGGGTCCATGGTGTAGTGGATAGCATATCTGACCGGCAATCGGATGATCCCGGGTTCGATTCCCGGGTGGTACCTCATTTTTCATTTGTTCGTTCTCCCTCCTCATCTTGTGCGGAACGCTCTTCTATACAAGCGTCGTTCTTTACATTAATTACAGTATACTGTGTGTTGTTTGCAGTTAAAATGTATATATGTACGGCATGCGAAGGTGCCCCCTCAGGGCATTGGTTTCTGCTCGTATGTAGGAGAATTACGACTTCTGATTGATCGAGGTCCATGGTGTAGTGGATAGCATATCTGACCGGCAATCGGATGATCCCGGGTTCGATTCCCGGGCGGTACCTCATTTTTCATTTGTTCGTTCTCCCTCCTCATCTTGTGCGGAACGTTCTTCTACACAAGCGTCGTTCTTTACATTGTTATAATGTTATAATGTTTCAGACCAACAAAGACCCTAGGATCCACTCATGGCTGGTCTACCTAACTGTGTTCGTAATCGTGTATTGTGTATGTCCTCCGTGGTGGCGGAGGGGACCTACAATTTTACGTGGATTCTGAACCACAAGAACATAAGAAATTTATGTAAAAACTGCCGGTAAATTGGCAACGACCAATTTTTACGAAACTAAATAATTATCAATTTAAAACTAATTAATTATCGATTTAAAACTAAAGATAGAATCTCTGGATCCAGAGGATCAAGTCATAATAGACTACTATCCACAAATATGTTACACTCTATATCTATTTATAACGGACATGCAAATATATCAGATCCAAAGAATCCAGTCAATTTCATTACGGTATCCATCAAGTCACGGTCCATATCGATTGCGGACCAAGTCAAAATTTACAACCATATACATTACAATATATACACTTACGAGGAAAAGTGTAGGTGTGGCTGTAAAGACTGTACAGTAATGTAGAAATGTGTGCACCCATTTTGGGTCTCCCATTTAAAGGTGTTTGTGGGGCAAGTGAAGATCATGAGTTTTTCAATACCTCACAGTACTATGGGGGACACCGCTCGGCAGAGGAATCTCTCTAAATAGGGTGTGTAAGGACAGAGAGTATCCCCTAACCCAAGACGCTGCCTCCCTAAATCCCACAACACTTGTGTTGAGCTGTGTGATCTATCCCCAGAAAGCCTTAATTTTACTACCTTAAACTATACCCTTTCTATCAACATATGCGTCTAATCGATTTTTAAACATGTTTATAGACGTGCTACTAATTACTTCTACTGGCAAACTATTCCAGCTATTTACTATTCTATGCGTAAAAATGTTTTTCGCAACTGCTGTCTCGAACCTTCTACTTGTCAACTTACACCCGTTATTTCTAGTCCTATTATATTGAGATATTTCGAAAAAGCTATCTCTATCTCCGTTATCGAACCCATTCATAATTTTGAAAACCTGGATTAGATCACCCCTTAACCTCTTAGTCTCGAGTGTTGTCAATTTTAACTCCTTAAGCCTATCCTCGTACGACTTTGACCTAAGCGACGGAATCATCTTAGTTGCTCGTCTTTGAACTCTTTCGATTTTGTCTATATCTTTGCGCATATGCGGATTCCAAAATTGGACCGCGTACTCCAAATGGGGTCTAACTAATGATTTATAAAGTGGAACTATAATATCGCGCGATTTGTACTCAAAATTTCGAGCTATAAAACCTAACACTTTGTTCACCTTATTGACCGCTGCTGTACTTTGTTTCGCTACTTTTAAATCACCAGTGACTATAACTCCTAAATCTTTTTCCTGCTCTACGCTTGTTAAATCTTTCCCTGACATACTATACGCAAAATTACCGTTACGCGAACCTATATGCAAAATTTTGCACGTATCAACGTTAAATCTCATTTGCCATGTGACTGACCAATCAACGATTTTATTCAGATCTTCCTGAATTTTACCTCTATCTTCGTCATTAATCGCCCTACCACCCAGCTTCGTGTCATCCGCAAACTTTGAAACTGTACTGACTAGGCCGACATCTAAATCGTTAATATATATAAGAAAAAGCAAGGGGCCCAATTATACTGTGTGTTGTTTGCAGTTAAAACGTATATATATATATATATCCGGTCAAATTAAGAATAACTCACTAAAAGTTAATTAAATATTTTTTTGTTGATGCATAAAGTTTTCAATGAATTCTAAGAAAATAGGTTTGTTGTTTTGGCTTACGTCCTTCGTCCACCAGAGGGCACTGAGACGGGCGATGATACCACCAACCAGAAAAAATAAGCCCTTTAAAAGTAGAGCAAATATATATGACGAACAACGGGCTCGTCACTGCCCCCCTTTCACCATTTCTTGGACTGTTTTGGGACATTCAATGACTCAGGAAGATGCGGAAGCTTATACCGGGTGTTCCAAAATGAATATAGCAAAAAGAAAGTCGAATAACTTTTATGGTAACTGAGATAATGAAATGGTTTTTACATGAACACAAGGATTAAACTTATATGTTTTAGTTGGTTGTGAATGTTGATTGTCACTTTCTTTTCTTTTCAGAATAAACCCCATTTTTCAGAATAATGACAAGGATACATTTCACATATCGAGCAATGTTAATCGGCACAGTTGTAGGATTTGGGGAGAGGAAAATCCTCATGAGCTGTATGAACATGAAAGGAATTCACCTAAAGTTAACGTATGGTGTGGCCTGTCAAGTTCCCGCATTTATGGACCCTATTTTTTTGATGAACCAGCATGTCGCCGGCATTTCGTACCTTAACACGTTACGACAGTTCTTTATTCCACAATTGCAGGAAAATCCTGGCCTACTACAAAGAGCTTTCTTTCAACAGGATGGAGCACCCCCTCACTTTGCTCGCAATGTTAACGTGTTTTTAAATGAAACTTTCCCTGGACGATGGATTGGTCGGGGAGGACCTATGAAAAGTATGAAAAGTAAAGTCTACACTAGCAAACCAAGAGTCATTGAAGAACTTAAGCATCGTATTGTTGATGCAGTGACATCCATCCCTACAGTCGTGTGGAAAAAGCTTTTCGACAATTTGAACGCCGCATACGATTGATTGGTCATAGTGAAGGATGGACGACATGTACAAGTTTATCAATAATTTGACAAAAGCTAAAGAATACCATAATGAATTAAAGTAAACTAAAACTTATACGTCTAATGCTTGTATTCATGTAAAAACTATTTCATTATCTCAATTATAAAAAAAGTTATTTGACTTTCTTTTTGCTATATTCATTTTGGGACACCCGAAATAAGTGAAATATCATCTTTTCCCTATCACAAATCCCTAAATTCAGGCTTTTCCTGATAAAGTTTGTCATTGCAGTTCGTATATATATATATATATATATATATATATATGTGTGTGTTGTGTGTGTGTGTGGTGTGTGTGTGTGTTTATTCAGTCAATAGAGTTGGGAAGAAAACAATTTCTCTGCCTAATAAACAGTTATGGAAATGTCAACTACAGTACGAAGTATAGGGAATTAAGAACCACTCAAAACATTTTTAATATTTACTATTATAATGGTTAAATATTTTTAATGAAATCGTAATAAGTTAATCATAATTTAAGTATTTAAAAGTACTCACGACACATGGATTCGTGGTTTCTTCCTGTTGTCTATATTCACCTTTTATTAAATGAAAGCAAATGCCAAGCACAAAATAAATGACGATCGAAGGCATTTTTAACGCATGAAAACCGTTTGTTAACTAAAATTATATTCCAAAACCAAACACTAACAAAGGAGTCCTACTGGGAAACCTGAAGGAAATCACAGCTCCCTTTCAGTGTCTTTACACTAACGTGACGTAGTTATGAAGAGACATATTCACTGAATACGTTGTCACCTCTTCGTCCTTGGCTATAAATTTTATAAACTTTGAAACGCGCTATTATATTAAGATATAAAAACAAATGATGGTTTCAGATTTCACTGTTGCCAGGGGAAGAGTGGGAGTTACAGAGTTACAGGCTAACAAAGACCGTAAGATCCACTCTAGGCTAGCCCAAGAATGAAGTAGAAAAAATAGAAAAAACAAATGAAAACAAAGAATACTGAAAACTTATACCATGTTTACCCTTAAAGCTTTCAAACAGGAATAGTTGTAATTGTAGTAAAATATAGAACAGACAAAGCTCTCTCCTTCCTCCGCCAGCCACTGATGACAGAAAATAGTGGTAAAACAAGATTTATAGGAAAGTAGGAAAAAGTACAGAGTGTTCATAAAGTCACGCAAGTAAATATTGAAGTCATTTTATTATTTAAAGAATTGCAGTTGCGTGACTTTATGAACATCCTGTATAATGAAGAGACTAGCTTCAGAGTTCATTCACACTATGCGTACACTTATCTTGTGTACTCAGTTACACATTAGAAAATAGTGGAAAATAAACGCTTGTATGAATGCTAAACTACTTTAATCTAATCTAAACCAAGCATTTTTTAAGGAATTTTCCATTTATTTATTTATGTAATATGACGGAGGGGATCTACAGCTTTACGTGGGATCAGAACCACGGGTCGCTACATAACCTGAACACGGAGGACAGTCTCCCATCCAACTACTACACAGACCCAATGCCGCTTAACTTCGCTGATCAACGGGAAGTGGTGTTACGACATTGGTTACGACGTAGCCCTTATGTAGTGAGAGAGAGAGAGAGAGAGAGAGAGAGAGAGAGAGAGAGAGAGATCCGTTGACTCAGATGATACCATTTTATTTCGACTTGGATTTATTTAGTATTTTCTATATTATTTCCTTTGTTAATTTGTTATGGGATTTATATGCTACAAATAAAACTTATCATTGTCATATTATCATTAATGTATGTGTGTGTGGATCCTTATGTTCAAAAAGGATTAGATTCGAAATTGGCTGCGCTTTGGACGCCAAGCAATTATTCGGATGTTAACCAAATCATTTTAGGTTATACAAGAAAACAACACAAAGTTTCCCTATTTGCACACTTTGAAGCTTAACTGCAACATAATAAAAACGGAATTAAAGATCAGTATAAGTCACTACCTACTACTACTACTACTACTACTACTACTAGTCTAATAATAATAATAATAATAAAAGTATTTCGTTATTTACAAAATTACATTGGTTTGTTTATATGTAATTTTCATTATTATAACATAATTATATACTTTATATATAATTACATATAAAATGTATAAAAGTGTATGAAATCAACAACACACACACACACACACACATATATATATATATATATATATATATACACAGTGTTGGGCACTAAAGCGTTAATCCGATAACAGTTAATTAACGAAGTTAACTTTTTTAACGGACTATTAACGGAAGTTAATTTCCATTTATCGTTATCGGACCAGTTAACTTCCGATAACTCGATATTTAGTCCGTTAAAGTCCGTTAACACGTTAACTGCGAGGAGTCATTCACGGAAGATCACCGCTCCGCGAATGAATTCAAACCGCCATAACTTCAGTCTGCCAATTCCGTCCTCTGCCGCAGTGGAACGGCTCTTCTCTCTCGGCAAGGACATCCTGAGGCCCAAGAGGTCAAGACTGGCAGTTGGGCCTAACTTTGAGAAGTTGGTCTTTCTGAAGGGCAACCAGCACATTGTGTCATAGTCTTTAATAAATGTGCCTAAAATTTAATTTTACCTTTCAGTTCCCGCCATAATAATTCTCTGGTAAATTAAAATTTAGTTAATGGTTAGTGGTTACAAGGGTTTCAAAACATGTAATCAGTACATTTTTTATTAAAAATAAAAAAAAAGTTATTAAGCAAAAAAGTTGCAAAACTTGATAAAAATACAGTTAAATACCTATTTATTGTTGGATTTTGCATAAATAAACATTTTCTATGGGTTTTAAAGCTTTTTTCCTTGATTTTTTTAAATGTTAGTAAAGAAATAGTTATCGTTAACGGATTATCGTTAACTTCCGTTAACTTTGTAGTAAAATTATCGGATTATTGTTATCGGAGTTAAAAATTGGGGTTAACGGATTATCGTTATCGAAGTTAACTTTTTGGTTAACGGTGCCCACCACTGTATATATATATATATATATGGGATGAATTTCACAATTAAACACATGATATGAATGAATGATGCAACACAAGGAAAAAGAAAAACGATTCCAAGGCCTTTCGTGTATTCAGAGCTACACCTCGTCAGGGAATGAAGAGAGAAGGCAAGATGCCCATAAATATATACAACGTAGCGGAAACCAAAACAATTGGCACATACTTAACAAGAGTTAATGAGAGGCAAAAGGAATTTTAACAGATATCGTCAATTTTATACATTCCCGCACTGTTATTGAAATTGTTTTTAAAATGGATAAATGCACATTCTAGAATATTTCTTTCTATTATATCTCTGTTTTTAACAAGCGCTTTAGAACTATCCCACTTGATGCTATGATTACATCTATGCATGTGGTTAAACAATGCATTGGAATTATTCGCTCTTCTACACGCATATTTATGCTGTTTTACTTTAATATCTAACGTTTTACCCGTTATGATTATTTCTATTTAGTTTTGTTATACAGGGTGGCACAAAAGTTAGGAACCATAGGCACATTTTAATAATTTGTGTTTAATATGCGTTTTGTTCTTTTCAGATTTGTTGTTGAACCTATGGCACAGGAATTGACAATAGATGAACGGGTGGAGATAGTTTTAATATGTGCAAGGCGTGGTAACACACACCGATCAGTTGCTACTGCTTTTAATGACAAACACCCTGAGAGGCCGCCAGCTGTTCAGGCATCAGTTGGAAAACTGTTCATTCGCTTCAAAGAAACGGGAAGTGTTCACGATCAGCCACGTAGTAGCCGGCCAAAAAGTTCAACCGATGCAGCAACATCACTAACGGTACTCAATCACCTCGAAAATAGCCCACGTAAGTCCTTAAGAAAGTTATCCCAGGAAACGGGTGTCTCCAGAAGATCCATTGAACGAATTCTTACAACAAATCATTTCCACCCCTATAAATTCCGACTCGTTCAGGAACTGCACGGTGACGACACAGACCGTCGTGTAGAGTTCTGCCAGTGGTTTCTACAACATCGACAGCTTCAACGAAGGACCATGTTCAGCGACGAAGCGATATTTCACCTCAGCGGTCGTGTCAATAGGCATAATGCACGCTATTGGGCCAATGAGAACCCCCACTGGATGGAGGAAGGACATGTGCAATCCGATCCACGAATTATGGTGTGGGCTGCGCTCTGTGGGGATCGGTTAATTGATCCGTACTTTTTCGACGGCGCTGTAACAGGTGAAACATGTCTGCATATGCAGCAAACATTTCTAATGCCCATACTGGATGACATTCCATTGGCAGAACGGGCGGAAATGTGGTTTCAGCAGGATGGTGCACCACCACATTTCGCAACCATCGTCCGGAATCCTTTAGATGAAACATTCCCAAGCAAGTGGATCGGACGGCGAGGGCCCGTCGAATGGCCACCTACGTCTCCAGACCTCAAGTCTCTTGACTTTTTTTTTTTGTGGGACCATCTCTGATCGACCCAGAACCATACGTTCTCTAAAGGATAAAATCACATCTGATTGTACAAATCAGTACCAATGTGTTAAGAAATGTTCAAACATCATGCATTCAACGCGTCAGAAAGTGTCTCCAAGTGGAAGGCCATCAATTCGAACATTTATTATAATTTAATAAATGTGCCTATGGTTCCTGAGTTTTGCGCCACCGTGTATTATGACAAAAACATTTAGAGAAAAAATGCGTGAAAAACAAATGATAGCATTGAAAATGAAAGAAATCTTACCATACCTAGTGCTGGATCTGGCTACCCAATCTACTCCCACGTGTGCTCTCCCCAAGCTGCGCGCTAATCAGTTTTTGACTCACCACGCAGTCGCGTTGGCGGTCGCGTAAATCCGAGAAAGGGCGCGTAACTCGAAAAAAAAAATTATGGATCATTGTTCATATGAAATCGGGGGATAGCTGTATGTAAAAAATTTTCAGAAAACATCATTAATAAATGGTACCTCACAATGATTACGGTGCGAATAAACTACATTCCATAAATATCATTTGCAGTTGAAATAACGGGGGCATGAAGAACTGACTTTGGGAAACGCTGCTATAACACGGTATTTCAGTTGAGTTGCAATTTCGTCTGGACAGTTATTAGTACTAAAGGTTCTTTCTGCGCGAGATGCGTAATGAGAAGCTTTTAAAAGAAAAGAATCTCTGGGATGGGCCAAAAAAAATGCCTCACACTAAAAGGTTCGCAAATATTCATGGAGTCGTTCGTTATTATAACATTTTAGGGATAAGAAAAACAATGGAAATGAAAAAACCATCTCAATGTCAGGGTCGTGGCAATGCCTTAACGTCGATGCATTTACAGTTCGAATGAAGCGTAATTAATGAATGGTTTTAATATTACCCGTTTTCGAAAAGTGTTTGAGACTTCTTTCGAGGGAGAAACAAGAATCTGAAGAACGATATGTAAAATTGATGTCAACAAAAACTCTTCAAATATTTATTGTTTCGCCATTTTAATACGGCAAATACGAAACTGAAGTGCCAGGAAGAGCTCATATCCCCACGGAGCAACTGATACAATGAGCGAACCAACAATGGGCTGTGTACCCTAAGTGTGACCTTCAGCCCGAGTAATGTGGTAAGCGGCCAACTCAACCCCACCTACGAGGTGGGGTTGAGTTCGGGTTCTGTCCGTGGGAGCGAATCAGAGCTTCACGTTCAGTCCGCCACCAGAACTAATGAGCTACGAGACACTCACGAAACTGAAGTGACGTCACAATATTTATTCCACACAACAGTAGACCTTTTTTTTTTTTGCATCAAACACTTAGTACAATATCAAATCATCCAAGTGAGAAGTGTTAAAAGTGAAACAACATGCAACTGAATGAGTAACACACACACACAAAATCATTTTCCTTCATTCACTGTTTCACGTGTATCCATGGTTTCCCCCCACCCTTCTTTAATTTACCGCCGATTCGTACCTAGGGAAAGTGGTATATATCTCGGCGAGACAGTGGGTGGGTGGTGTCACTGAGTTGGGGATGGTAGACTAGGGGAGTGAGTAAGGTTCAGTTGCTGGATAGGCGGTAGGAGCGGTATGGATTTAGATACGATGAAACAGATGGGAATGAGTGAGGAAAAGAAAAATCGCTTCTGCTGAAAAGTGGGGGGCCTTCGGCGAGTATGGATTGTAGACGCTCGGGTATGGAAATTCTGGGACAAGAGAGAGAAGCACCTGCGACGAAGAGTGGACAGGTTTGAGCATTCGACCAGGAGATATACGACAGTGATTTGGGTATGGCATGTAGGGCAGAGCAGGGCTGGCGATTTAGCCATAAGGTGACCATGTGTAATGCGTGTGTGTCCTAGGCGGAGACGGGGTAAAATCACTTCTTTATGGCGGGACCGGTGGAATGAGGAGGCCCAGTATCCTAATTGCGGTTTGATCTTGTGGAGTTTGTTGTATGTGGCCTGGTCCCATTCCCGTTGCCAGATGGAGGGGAAATGGGAGCGGAGAGTCGGGAAGAAGTCGGAAAGAGGGAGGGACCGGGGGAAGGCCGGCAGTGAGCAGGCCGTCTTTGCCGTGCGGTCCGCCTCCTCGTTACCCTGGATGCCGACATGTGCCGGGACCCAGCAGAAGGCGATTATCTTGTGTCGGAAGGTTGTTAAAAAGTGGAAGGTTTGCCGGATGGTACAGACGAGCGGGTGATGGGGGTTAAATCTCTCTAGGGAGAGAAGTGCGCTTTGGGAATCTGAATAAATGGCAAAAGAGCTGGCAGCGTGGGTGCGCACGATGTCGAGGGCCTCCATAATCGCGAAGAGTTCTGCTGAGAAAACCGAGGCCTCGTGGGGCAGGCTGACGCCTCGAGAAAGCGGCTGGGCCAGTATCACCGCCGCGGCGGGCGTACCAGCCTCTGAGCGGGAACTATCTGTATAAATGGGGACAGCGTCCGGGTGTTGGGTTGCGTGTTCTTGGAAGAGTGACCTGTATACCGTAGCGATCGTGGTAGTCTTTGAGTACACAGGTCCCTGCAAAACTTGATAGGGGTAAGGAGCCAGGGAGGGTGGATGTTGTATGAGATGGGGATAACTGAGGGGGCGGGCATGTTGGAAAGGTCCAGGAAAGAGCGGACCGCTTTAATGAAGTGCCAGCTTCGTCTTTGGAGTGGGAAGTCAGAAATCGCCACGCACAGAAGCGAAGAGGGTAGTCTGCGCACGAAGGTATGTCCTCATGAGGAGCAAACCGCGTCGGAGGGGCGAGAGGAAGGTAATTGCATTCCGCTTGGAGGCTGGAGGCTGGGGAAGAGTGGAAGGCACCGGTGGCGAGGCGGAGGCCCCTATTCAGTATTGGGTCCAAGATACGGAGGCAGGCAGGTGTTGGAGGCTGAGCCGCATCTACACTGCCATAGTCCAGCTTCGATTGGACCAAGGAAGTGTAAATGCGAAGGAGAGAGCGTCGGTCTGCACCCCATGTGGTGTGGGAGAGGTGATCTAGGAGAGCGAGGGGACGTTGGAGGGATTGCTTCAAGTGTTTGAGATAGGGAACCCAGTTGCGCTGTCGGTCCAGGATCATGCCCAGAAATCGCGTGGAGGGTACAACCTCAAGAGGATCGCCGTATAACGTGACAGAGGGAACGGGAAGGGTTGCGGGTCTTCTTCTGCTGAAGAGCATACACTTGGTCTTGGGGGTGGAGAGGCGGAACCCCACTGACGTCGCCCACCTTTCCACCCGATAGATGGCGAGCTGAATTTGCCGTTGAACGACGGACGGCTCCCGCCCCGCGAAGTAGATCACGAGGTCATCCGCGTAGATGGAAGAACGGATGGTGGGTTGAAGGCATTTTGAGACTGTATTCATTACTATGGAAAAACATAGAACACAGGATGCTTCCCTGTGGGACCCCGTTCTCCTGCACGAAGGTGTCTTAGAGGACTGGACCCACCCGAACTTTAAAGGTTCGGGAGGAGAGGAAGCCCCTGATGAAGGTCGGCAGGGCTCCAACGAGATCCAGATTTTGGAGCTGACTACGGGTTATTTCCGACGGGTGGTGTCGGAGGCCTTCTGTATGTCAAAAAAAATTGATAGGACGAACTGTCCACTGTCGAAGGCTATCTGTATGTCTCGGCTGAGGAGCAGGAGGGGATCAGTAGTGGAGCAGAATTGTCTGAAGCCGGACTGGGTAGCCGGGAAGGAATCATTATTTTCTAGAAGGAAGGATAGTCGCGTAGCGACCATTTTTTATAATATTTTGCAGGCACAACACGTTAACCCTTTACTGACGAGTCCGCAGCATATGCGGTCACTCTTATTACCAGAACGTATAGGTTTTATTGTTATTGAGAACTAAATATTTTAGTAACTAGTCACTAAAATGATACACATTTTGGGTTCCTTTCTCAACAACTAAATGACATCTATATATAAACATGTAGAAACATTTATAGAAACGAGACATTGTAATACAATTTATATTATTATTTCTGGTGGACCTTAAGGTACCATCCGTCATTAAAGGGTTAAAGCGATAGGTCTGTAGTTTGTGGGATCAAGGGAATCTTTACCAGGTTTGGGGATGGGAATTACATGGGCCTCCCTCCACCGGGAGGGGGAAGGTGCCCTCTATCCATATGCGGTTGTACAGGCCTAGTAGGAAAATTTGCAAGGTAGGGTGGATGTGCTGGATCATGCTGTACGGGATACCATCCGGGCCGGGGCAAGGGGATCGTCGTGAGGCCAGTGCCGTTTGTAGTTCACGTTATGGTGAACAACCGATTGTAGATGATGTCTTGGGACGGTGAAGAGGAGCTATTGTTAGGGGCGGGTACGAGGGAACTGTCCGCAGAGGAAGAAACGGCGGCGAAGCTGGTGTTTGCCATCGATTTGGGCTCGTATAGAAGTCCGTCATTAGTCCGGAGGACCGGGGGTCGGGAGGGGACATGTCGCCTCTCGACACCCCATACCTTCTTCCAGATGGAAGCTGAAGGTGTGGTGGTGGTGACGCCGGACACAAAGGCACGCCAAGAAGCTCGGCGCGCTTTCTTCATCGTACGGAGGGCGATGACTCTGGCCCGCTGCATCTCCGTGCGATGGATGGGAAGTCGCGTACGGTAGAAGCGTCGAGTAGTCTTCTTCTTGGCGAGTATGGCCTCCGTGTACTCTGGGGACCACCAAGGTACCCGTCGGGTGCGGGGGTAGGCGGAGGATCGTGGAATGTTAGTGCACACAGCCACTACAATGACTGATTCGAAGTATACGAGCACTCGTCGGAGGATGGGAAATGGGCAGTCGTAAGGGTTGTAGATGTATTGTCGTGGAAGCGGGACCAGTTAGCTCTGGCAATAATCCATTTTTCTGGTACCCGAACGGTCTGGTCGGGCCAATTTAGCGTGAGTTGAACCGGGAAATGGTCACTACCATAGTCTTCTTGAAGGACTTGCCATGTGAAATCTAGGAGGGCATCGGTCGAGATGAATGACAGGTCTATACAGGATGGAGTGCAGGTGGCGGCATGGTAGAATGTAGGCGAGCCATCATTGAGGCACTCGAAGGAGAGCTCGGTCATGATAGTAATCAGGGTAGGGGCCATACAGGTGGAGTGTGTGTCTCCCCACAAGGGGTGGCGACTACTGAAATCTCCCAGTAATAGAAAGGTCCTGGAGAGTTGTTTTACCACCTCCAACAGGTCATCGCGGGAGACTTGAATGTGCGGAGGGAGGTATATTGAACAGATGGTGTACCGTCTATCCAGGGAAAGCCGGGTAGTAATCACCTGTAACGGGGATCGGATAGAGAGATTGTGGACTGCGTGGTGTACGAGAATGGCAGCCCCCCTTCGAGTGCAGGTAGGAGACGGGGTGGTGATGTAGGAATATCCAGTAGGGCAGGGCATGGGCCTGATCCCCAGGATTAGCTCCTGGAGACAGACATACACCGGACGGGAAGTGGCAATCAAAGAATTAAGACCTTCGTAGTTTGCGAATATTCCTCTGCAGTTCCAATGTACTATTGTAGTTTTGGGGGGGTCATTGAAACCATATCCTTTTTCAGTAACTGAATGATTTTCTTCGGGGACACTAGCACCGGACCTCCCATTATTCGATGATGGGGGATGGATAAAGGTGTAGGTGCTAGGGGGTTGGGGTGTGAAGGGAGATCTGGGGTTCGCGAAGGCGAAGGATGAGTCAGGAGCATGGCTGGCTATCTGCCGTTCACCAGAGAAGGAATCGGTCGGCCAGTCGACCTCAGCGGAGATTGCGGGGGTCGAGTCGGCCGAGCGAGACCGGAGGCATGGATCACGGCAGCTAGGAGAACGTCGTGGCCTCAGAGGGTGAGAAGTTTCTTGGTGGGCTTCTGTGTTCGGGCCAGGAGGGGGCGCTTTATTTTCCAAAATGGCACCTTCCAGCCTGTCTGGGGTCTCATGGCGGACACTGGGTGGCGATAGGGGGTACCAGGAGGATCGGGCAGGTGGGAAGGAGTACGTGCTCAGGGTGGCTAACACGGAGGAGGCCGGGGGTGTTGGGGGGGCAGATACTGTGGGGGTGGAAGGAGATGAACCAGTGTTTTCTCGTGGAGGGGTGGAAAAAATGGCACCAGGAGGCAAGGGCAGATCCATAAGACTCATGGGCGCGGCCGAGCTCCCCTTGGCCATACCATGTAGTTGCGCCAGAGCCGCATCCACTGGATCCTCGGGGAAGAGGATGTTGTCCAGATTGGATCTCGTCATGGGAGGCGGGTCATGTAACTCGGCTACTAGTGTCAGAGTGTGGGGGGTAGATTGGAGGGACTTCTGCGGTGGGGGTTGTGAGGGTCCGAGCCGTCTTCTTAGATCTGGGGGAAGAGGGAGAGGCATGTTGAAAGGCCGGTGGGTCTGGAGACTCGCACCGGCGTCTCCGCCTCATCGGCTGCTCTGGGCATTAGGTTTGGGTGTGTGCAGAGAGTGCTGGGAGGGCAGGGTTCGAGGTGGACGGGCCTGGGTGTCCTGGTCCCAGATTCCTGGGGAATCTGTGGCAGTTGAGGTGCGTGAAGAGGAGGGTTGGTGGGGGGAACAGGAGGTCGTCGGGTCCAGCGAGGACTCCCTCCAAGAGGACAGAGACGAGGGCAGTGGCGTAAGATACCCCCGGCCTCACCTCCCGACCCCGCACCCTGTCTCGCGCTTCTCAGAGGCTAAGGAAGTCCGCTACCTGCAAGCCTCGGACCTCCTCGAACTTGAAGAAAAGGCATTCGCGGGATGAAGAGGGGTGTGCGCCTTCGCAATTAGAGCATTTGGGTGTGTTGGGGCACTTGTCTGGGTGAGCGATTTCTCCGCAACGAACACACAGTTGGTGCAGTTGTCGGCAAACTGAACTGACGTCTCCGAACTTGTTGCATTTAAAGCAACGGGTCTGGTCTGGGATGTATGGGTGGACAGTGAACTCGCACGACGTGCGGTCTCCCATACAATACGGTCGGAAGGGACTAAGGTCTTGAAGAAGTAGGCGCAGAGTGGGGTAGGGGGTGCCTCTCTGTCGGGATGTGAAGCGGTGGATCTTAGTGACACCCTGGGGTGCGAGGTTCTCCAGGAACTCGTTCACTGTGATCGATAATACGCGGGTGGCATAAATAGTGCCCTGACTGGTTCAGGCGAGGGTGTGGGGAGACGGACACCCAGCATCCAAGGACCTCAGTGAGGGAGAGTAGGGCTTTCGTCTCTGAGGCTGAGCGTGATTTGATGAGGAGGCAGCCACCCGTCTGTGGTCGCACATCATAGCGGCTGGAGTTGCTGCGGGCTCGAATCGCCTGAAACGTCCGTTCAGAGTTGGTCGGAAGGGACCCAGAAGTAGGCCGGATCACTAGGAATTTGTGGATACTTGGAAGGGATAGGGAGGCTGTAAAATCGAAGTGGAGTGGGATATCCAACGGTCGATAGGATGAACGTGAATGCCGACTTCCCCGTCCGCCGCGGGGATCTCTCCGTAGGGAGGCGGGCCGACGGCGGGTGAGGGGGGCATAAGGGGAGAGCAAGAAGCCGGGTTTTGGAGGCAAGTCTTAGGTGGAACTTTTGACTTGCCTGTAGGCGACTGAGGTGGGCTGGGGCAAGACCCCTGCTCCAGAGGGTGTATGTCCAAGGGCATGTTCAAGGTACAGGCTGGGATCGGTAATGGAAGAGGAGAGTGCAAGTGTGCCGCTGCTGGAGGGGGGTGGGGCGACCTCCTCAAGACGTGGTCTTCCAGTGGTAGAGGACTCGGGAACCTGGTTGCCCACCACCCGAGTTCTAGGACAAGAAGTAATAGTTTCCATATGTTATTAATGTTGTAGAACACGGACCCAGGGGACGCGAGAAACTGCCTACCGGTGAGAAAGGGAGGCCGAGCGCAAACCGCAGGGGGCGAGGTACCTCGTACCCAGGGGACACACCGTCGGTTTAAAAACGGGGCTCCGTGATGCGAAAGTTTGCCCCCAAACGGCGCAAAGACCCCAGCCCCTCAATCCCACCGGGCCGGACACCCAACCATCCAACACATTGACGCCCTAAGGGCGTCACCTCCGGAGGACAGCACTGGAGACCCGTACTGGGAGCCAAAGAATTTCGTGGCTCTTAGCCCGGTATCCCCAGTAGCCTGTCCGGCATGGGTGACCCTTCCGGGGGCTAAGCCCCCGCTGACGTAGTCCAATGGGTCAACACGGGAGCCCGCCCACCACGATAAGGTGGCCACAGGCGGTGGTATATCCATATGTGCAATGTATACATTAACACTTCTATTCTCACCTCTTTCTTCTTGGCCATCAATTTATCCTCTTTCTTCTTCAGATGTGCATCGAACGCTTCTCTCTCCTCCGCCCTTCTGTTCGTATTCAGAGTAAATCCAGAAATGTCCATCAGCGGTTTATTTGACTTTTGAGGTACGAACGGTTCCTGATGGAGAACCTTGTCCGGTTGCGCCTCGAACCTACGCTGTTTCCTTTCCAACTCCTCAAGAGCTTCCAACTGCAATCAAAACATTTCCTCTTATTTAACAGGAAATTAGCATGCATTTTTAAAGTTCTAAAGTTAAACAAGCATCGTGCCTTCCTCTTTCAGTACTCAACCAAAAACCATTCAAGTGTTGTTCTGATCAAGCGCTATTACTAAAGTTGGATTGGCGGAGGATGAGTCTCAACTTCTGGACCAGATACTAAAACGCTTCACAGAAACACCGAGAACCATTGAAAAATCTTACCCGTTACTGTATGCGACCCAAACAGTAGAAGGAATTCATCTTGTAACCGGGATATTTACAACCCACAACGAGACGGTAAAAGATTAATTCGATGAAGAGAGGAATGGGAGAGAAAAGGAAAACAATGAATCGAACCTCTTTCTGGAGAGCCTCTTGTCTCGAGGAACCTCTGACGTTACTGAGAAGATGGAAGGGCTGTACTTTAGTTGGAGTTGGGGCCTTCTTCAGGGGGAGCCCCTTTATCCCATCAAAGACGGGCATCGGTTGGGCATGAAAATCAGCCTTCTTCTTTTCTTCCTCAATCATCTGAAAAAGAATGTGCAGGTGTAGGATCGAATGATTTATTAACACGTTACTGGCACTTTAACTTCGAAGTCTGAAGGTGTTGAAAATGAAAGCCTCCAGCCTCCCGCAGGGCGTCTTACACGCCAAACACAACATACTTTTTACATACACGAATACCTTCTATAATGCATAAACTTTAAAAGAAGTCTGTAACGCTTACAAACTTGTTGTAATGGGAGAAATTCGCGTTTCAATTCTCAGACCTTCATTCGCTCAAGAGAATCTTAGATTAACTCTTCGCGCTAAGTCGGATACGCATGGTGCTTATGCACCTGGAAACTAACCATCTTTACTTTCTCTTTTTTATTCTTCATCATCTCCGTGTCTCGAGGGTCGAAGCTGAACCGTTTCACTTCAGTCGATTTTTTTTCCCACGTCGATGATATTCCCCCGTGGGGAATCGGGGCCAAAAACGCCAAATACATTAACTCATTGGAAGAATCCAATAACATTTTTCCAACGGTGTCGTCGTCATCCTGAGTGACAATATTAGACAGATTCATCAAAGATTCAGATTTGAGGGAGGTTACTTAAGGCACCAAAATGAAGCACCCATTATTCATTTTGGATAAAAAAAAGAGAAATTTATTTTACTTTCACGGGTCTAAATACCTCGCTCTATCAATCAACCACTCATGAATCGTGGAAAAGTTTCCATTTAAGCTTCACTACAGACTTAACCAAAGATCCCATCTGGGAATCTGTCTTGAATTTGAATCACTCCCTATGCAATAAAATTAGGGCGGGTCAAAACAAGTTTTTTTGACTTTTTTTTAAAAACGACACTCTGTTAGGGTTTTCAGTTGGGTTAACAAATAACATATCAAAAGTTGAGCTATGCGCGATCCCCTATACCCCTTGTACTTAGTCTCCCCTTTTTCCCCACTCTTCCAGCTGAGATTTCACAATAAGCTTTGAATCTATTCTGAACATCAATTTAAGATATGTTAAAAATAAGTTAGAAGACCTTATTTTCCCTTATTTAAATCAAATGGGTATCTTCTTTATTTATAGATACTTTTTTGTTTTATGCAGGGTTGCCAGAGTGGCCACTTTGTGGACAAATTTCACAAATGTGTAAAAAAGTCTGGCAACCCTAATTTTTTGAGTACTTTTTGCAAAAAATTATATTTTATTTTTGTTTCAGATTATTGATTAAGTGAAATTATTATTGATTAATGGTTATTGATTCAAACTATTAGTTTTTAAGTTAAATTATTGGTTATTAAGTCCAATTAATCACGACAACAAGAAAAAGTCGTCAAATGCAGCCTTTGGACATCCTTCCGAGTTTCCAGCAGCTATGACACCAACAAAAACAGATGTTGTGAGGCACTACAACTTTGTGCAACGACGAGAAAGGCTGAATCAAATAAATCGATTACGTTTAATGAACGTTGTAACATAGTCGCAATAGACGTTGAAAATGAAACCATGTGGAGAAGGTTCTCTTTCCCTTCAATAAGTACTCGTGGAATCTTTCAGAAAGTTGTTAGAGTGATAGAAGCCGCCTCAAAGTTGAACAAGGTTCCTATAAACCGAAGAGATGAGATTTGAACGAAACGTTTTCGAGTATGATGCTATGTTTGATGTACGTACCTGTGATTGCTACGATAAAGGGATTGATAGAAATGCCTGCCGGTGCAAAGATAAAATAGCAATTGCTGAGTGGGATTCTTTTGTAGGACAAAAGCAAAGATTAAACCAACTGGAGCCAATTGATAGAAAAGCTGCTTTGATGAGGAAAAAGTCTATTTGCTAGAGCTCAAAAAGAACACAAACACCGAATGAGATCGCAAGCAGAATTGACTGAAGCTATCAGAGTTGTCCCTTCAACCAGTGGCGGCTCGTGACTAAAAATTCTAGGGGTGCTGACTCTAAGAATGGGTTGAAATAATTACTGAAATAAAAGGATGAGCATTGAGCAATGAATAAAAGTTTCAAAAGTTATTGAAAGAGTTATTCAGTGAGCTCATCCTTATATTGTTCTTGATTATTTCAATTGTAAATAAAAAATTTAAGGGGGCTGCAGTTCCGCAGTGCCTACCGACGAGCCGCCACTGCGGCTTCAACATTACAGGAATCACAGGATGCAGCCGGTGCTGAGAGCATGGAGGTAGAGACCGACCTAAAGGATGAAGACTTCGTGCCTGATATAGAGTTAATAGAGAATGAGCAGAACAGATACACCTATGAAGAATTGGCAGTGACCGCAGTTCGTTACAGAGTGAGTTGCAGGGCAGCAGCAGTAATTGTTAATGCTGCTTTAAAAGATATGGGAATCCTGGATCAGGGCAACATGATTGATAGAAAGAAGCTGGAGAGGGAAGGAGCACGAATAGGTAAAAAAATTGAGTACCAGGGTTAAATCGGAGAATATAGGAAGAGGATGCATTGACTTTGATGGGAGAAGAGATGACACATTAACCAGGGCAGGCAAGATCAAAGAAGAGCACTACGTCATTGTTAAAGAGCCTGGAAATATCTATATAGATCATGTAACACCTGATCATGGAAATGCTCGTTGCGTAGCAGAAGAGCTGATTACTGTAATAGTGGACTCAGAAAGTTCAGACACTCTGAAAGCTTTACTATGTGATGGCACTGCTGTGAACACTGGAAGAATCGGTGGAGTAATAAAGCTTGTTGAAATCTGTCTGAATAGGTTTGTTCAGTGGCTGCTATGCCTTCTTCACATGAACGAACTACCATTCAAGCACGTCTACGAGGCAAAAGATGGAAAAACAACAGGCCCAAGTACTTTCAAAGGTTCAATTGGAAATAAATTGAAAACTGATCTAACAAAACTGGAAGTGGTTGGTTGCTTTCTCTCCTGTTAAAGGAAACATTAATGAAATTCCATCTGATGTTGTTAATGCTTTAAGTAGTGAACAAAAGTATCTCTACAATATGTGCCTAGCTGTTCAATCTGGAAATGTCTCCAAAGATCTCGCAAAAAGATCTCCTGGTACAATTCATCATGTTCGTTGGATAACTAGAGCAAATAGAATCCTTAGACTCTATGTGTCAACACCAAATCCAACCCAAGATCTCAAAGATCTAGTAGAAATTATTATGCTATCTTATGCTCCAGGATGGTTTTGGGTTAAGTCACGTCCACTGGCATCTGACGGATCATCTAACTTTTGGTACTTAGGGTATCTGCTGCGCGACTTAAAGGAGAAATACAGATTGATCATGGAACCGGTGTTTCAGAATAACTCGTACTTTGCGAACCCCGAAAATATTCTACTATCAATGGAAAAGAAACATTGGAGACACGGAGGATATATATGATAACACCCCAGCCTCAACCATATTGCACAGATGCAGGGCAAATAATTTAGAACTTAATGACAGAAATAGATTTATAGGAGGGGACACCAAATGCCCCATGTGTGCATACGAAAAAGAAGACCTGGAGCATTTCTTGTTGGACTGTAGTGCCTTCAGGGAGGAGAGAGTAAAAGCCATCGAATTACAACAGCCGTTCATGGCAGACAAAGAGGAGATTATTGCGGGGTTTATCTTTAGGAAGGAAAATATAGACCACAAAAAAACAGATAATATATAAATTCTGGAAAATACGATATCAAATGGTTAAAGCACAGCACAGAGGATGAAGACATCAGGAGGTGCCGTTGAAAAGGCTAGACCTCCGACATTTCATCACATCACATTACATTATATCACAAAGCGGATCAACCAACCAACTACGCAAAGATAAGTCACTTAAACAGAGACAACAACCAGAAACATGCAGACAGACAAACAGCCAGACACAAGAAAACCTACAGACTCGACACAACCATTACACCCTTCAATAGTTCAATACAGACCAGACCACCAAGATCATCAAAAACATTAAGAATTCGAAGGCTACTGGACCAGACAACATATCTAACATACACCTTAAACACTTGGGCCCACAAGGAATACTAGCGCTCACAAATATCAGCACATATTCATACCAACACTGTATTATTCCTGACATATGGAAACAAGGTAAAATTATTACACTACTTAAACCTGTGGGGCCGCGCAGTTAATTTTCCGCATTTATATTATTTTTATATTAGTTACCGACAAACCAATTTTGCGCGTACCAAATTGTATATATTTTATCACTGTGTAATTTTAAGAATCATATATAATCTTTATAAATAAGTATTGTACATAAATTTTTATATATATATTTAATTAATTCAGCTGTATATAAAATAACAAAATCTTCTGTAAAATAACCTCAGCCAACCAAGAACTCAATAAACTCTGAAAACGACCGGCTTTTCCTTCAAGACGCCAACCCCCCCCCCCAAACGACAGGGAGAGAAGAGGACACGAGAGGCCCCTAAAAGAGATACCCAACAAAGCGATAGCTTGCCTCTCGTATCCTTCATTCTTCCCGGCAACTACAAGTAGCACCAAGAAGGAACCAGCTACAATTGGTGACCCCGGAGTGACCCGAAGCAGCCAGCGGAAGCAGCATCCTTCAGTCGCCGGGCGGAACAAACCGAAGCCACGCCTCTTCGCCGCCCACCCGTAGTAGCCGGTCGGAACCAAAGCAGCAGCAGACCCGAATTACATTCCCGCAAGATGGAATCTGTTGAATCAGGAGTGCACCATGTCACCATCAAGCCACCCACGTTCTTTGAAGCGTCGGCCGCAGGATGGTTCTCCATCATGAAGGCACAATTCCACATTTCCAGAATAACATCCGAAGAAATCAAACTTTAAGCCGCTTCAATCAACCAAACCAAACTTTAAGCCGCTTCAATCAACCAAACCAAACTTTAAGCCGCTTCAATCAACCAAACCAAACTTTAAGCCGCTTCAATCAACCAAACCAAACTTTAAGCCGCTTCAACCAAACCAAACTTTAAGCCGCTTCAATCAACCAAACCAAACTTTAAGCCGCTTCAATCAACCAAACCAAACTTTAAGCCGCTTCAATCAACCAAACCAAACTTTAAGCCGCTTCAATCAACCAAACCAAACTTTAAGCCGCTTCAATCAACCAAAACCAAACTTTAAGCCGCTTCAATCAACCAAACCAAACTTTAAGCCACTTCAATCAACCAAACCAAACTTTAAAACCGGCTTATATAGTTTCAGGTCCCACACAGGTACCGGGCGCACAATCGGACGACATCGGATCGGAGAAAAAGCACGCAAGGAAAAAGGACGATGGAAGACGCACCTCGGAGGTAGCAAATACAGACCTCAGGACGAGCGCGCAGGACAACGCAACAACCGGAAACGAGGCCGACCGAGGATCAACGCGAGCTGGACGAAGGATCCGCTTCAAATCAAGACCCGAATATTTCTACTTTTGATATACGTGCTCCGCTTCTCGGGGTGGGCAGTAATGTGGGGCCGCGCAGTTAATTTTCCGCATTTATATTATTTTTATATTAGTTACCGACAAACCAATTTTGCGCATTACCAAATTGTATATATTTTATCATTGTGTAATTTTAAGAATCATATATAATCTTTATAAATAAGTATTGTACATAAATTTTTATATATATATTTAATTAATTCAGCTGTATATACAATAACAAAATCTTCTGTAAAATAACCTCAGCCAACCAAGAACTCAATAAACTCTGAAACAAACCAAACAAAAATCCAACAGAACCAGCTTCCTATAGACCCATTACTTTACTTCGGACGACATCGGATCGTTGAAAAAGGACGATGGAAGACGCACCTCGGAGGTAGCAAATACAGACCTCAGGACGAGCGCGCAGGACAACGCAACAACCGGAAACGAGGCCGACCGAGGATCAACGCGAGCTGGACGAAGGATCCGCTTCAAATCAAGACCCGAATATTTCTACTTTTGATATACGTGCTCCGCTTCTCGGGGTGGGCAGTAGTGTGGGGCCGCGCAGTTAATTTTCCGCATTTATATTATTTTTATATTAGTTACCGACAAACCAATTTTGCGCATTACCAAATTGTATATATTTTATCATTGTGTAATTTTAAGAATCATATATAATCTTTATAAATAAGTATTGTACATAAATTTATATATATATATTTAATTAATTCAGCTGTATATACAATAACAAAATCTTCTGTAAAATAACCTCAGCCAACCAAGAACTCAATAAACTCTGAAACAAACCAAACAAAAATCCAACAGAACCAGCTTCCTATAGACCCATTACTTTACTATGCACACCTTCCAAAGTAACAGAAAGACTAATCTTACAAATCACCAACCCACACATTCCACTATCGCCTACTCAACATGGATTCAGACCTCACCACTCAACCACGACATTACTCACTAACCTCACGCAGCACACCATGGATGGCATCAACTCCAGACGACCAGCTCAACGTACACTATTAGCAACAATAGACATTAGTAAAGCATTTGATGCTATCCCACGCTTCCCTCTCATAAACAAAATACTCAACACAAACCTGCACAATAACACCAAAAGGTGGCTGAGCAACTATCTTTCAGGAAGATACTCACATGTCACATTTAATGGCAAGTCATCCAAAAACAAGCTTTTTCCGAACGGGGTCTCTCAAGGCTCTGTTCTCTCACCAACACTCTTCAACTTATACATGCATGACATTCCAACACCCATAGATAACAAGCTTACCTTATCATCATATGCAGATTACATCACTCTAACATCCACCCACAACAACATCGACACCGCTACAAATAACCTACAAACATACATAAACAGTATACAAGACTGGCTCACACACAATATACTCAAAGTAGCGCCCACAAAATCAACTATCACCTTGCTTACAAGTAACACAAAAGAACACCAGGTAATTCCACAGCTTACACTAAACAACATCAACATTCCACACACTCACAGGACCAAAATACTTGGGGTCACATACAACACATCATTATCTTTTGCAAACCACATTCAGGATATTAAAAACAAATGTACGTCAAGACTTAACACGCTTAGGGTACTAACAGGCACAAACTTTGGACACCAGCAGGAAACAACATCACTCATATACTGTGGTGATTTCGGTATAGAGTATCTGATGTTATCTGTTTAAAGGTGTATTATTATTTTTATCCGCTACTGTATCTAATGTTATATTCTTCTGTTTCAGAATTATGTTGTTGAAGTTTTTTGTGTAATAAAGGCTGAATTACTGTAATTTCTCAATTGAGCCTTATGACAATTTATTACACAAAAATTATCTGAAGCATGGATCGGATTTTGCGCCCTGAACGTTTTGATGCCAGTCCAAACGCACCGGATGGAGCCCAACTGTGGAAACACTGGTTCCGAACCTTCACAAACTTCATCGGGACCATCACCACTACTACTACTACTGCAGTAACTGGCACTGCCTCTGCTGACGCTGCATCTGCTACTGGCACTACTACTAGCAAGTTAGACATACTCATCAATTATATTTCACATAATGTATTTGAGTACATTTCTCAGTGTCAGACCTATGATGAAGCCATTGAACTTCTACACGCTACGTATATTAAGCCAAAGAATGAGGTTTTTGCTCGGCACCTCCTTGCCAGCAGGCGCCAGCTACCCGACGAATCTATCGACGACTATATTCGAACTCTGAACAAACTGACTGTTGATTGTAACTTTACAGCTGTAACTGCCAAGCAACATCAAGAAGAGTATACTCGCGACGCTTTCATTAACAGTCTCTTGTCAACTTCAATCAGACAACGACTTCTAGAAAACAAGAAGCTGGACTTCTCATCTGCTATCGACCAAGCTCGAGCATTAGAATTAGCCCAGCGCAATGCTAATTGTTATTCTGAACTGCCTTCTCAACTTGCAGCCTCGACCTCTATTCAATCAAAGGGTAACCCTGATATGCAGGACCATGACTCATCAGTTAATACTAGTGATACTTCAGTTATAGCCACAACCGTTAAAGCTGATCAGAAGTGCTACTTTTGCGGGAACCGTCGCCATCCACGCAGTAGGTGTCCTGCCCGTGATGCAATGTGTAATAGATGCCAGAAGAAGGGTCATTTCATGAAGGTGTGCCGCTCTGCGTCTGTCAGTGCTTCGGCTACAATGGATAGTCCAGTTCTGGCGTCTATATCAGCGGCTACTCCATCGTGTTTATCTAAATCGAGTGTATATATATCGGTCGATGGACATTTGTTAAATGCTTTAGTCGATACAGGTAGTTCACAGAGTTTTATATCTCAAGAAACGGCGCATAAATTGAACTTAAAACAGTATCCGTGTTCCAGCAGTGTACATATGGCATCTACCTCATTCAGTTCCGCAATTAAGGAATTCTGTAAGGCAACCCTAATAGTAAGGGGATTGGAGTATCCTGAATCGAACCTCCTCCTAATGGAGAATCTGTGTGCTGACGTTGTCCTTGGTCATGACTTTCTGTCCTTACATGAAGACGTCAACGTTAAATTTGGAGGAAGTAAACCATCCCTCAACATCTGTGGGCTGGCTTCTGTAAAAACAAGCTCTCCGTCGCTATTCAGCAATCTATCTGAAGATTGCACTCCTATTGCAACGAAATCTAGAAGATGTTCCCCCGACGATGAGAAGTTCATTGCGGCCGAGACCGACTGCCTACTGAGAGAAGACATTATTCAACCTAGCACTTCTCCATGGCGAGCACAAGCGTTTGTTGTGAATGGAGAAACTCGTAAGAAGAGAATGGTAATAGACTATTCCCAGACAATTAACAAATACACATACCTTGACGCTTACCCTCTACCTCGAGTGGACAACCTCGTCGGTAAAATTTCTCAGTATCGCTATTACAGTACTATTGACCTAACTAGCGCGTATCATCAAATTCCTATAAGTGATAATGACAAACCTATGACAGCCTTTCAATCAGGTTCAAAACTGTATGAATTCTGTCGTATTCCATTCGGTGTTAAGAATGGTGTAGCATGTTTTCAAAGAATCATGGACGATTTTGTATCCCGTTATCAGTTGACAGATACCTTTGCTTACCTGGATGACATAACTATATGTGGCATGACGAAGGACGAACACGATCGGAATCTGAAACGATTTATGAATGCTGCCGATGAGTTTGGCTTGACTCTCAACATGACGAAAAGTGTCTTCTCCGTTACATCTATTAAATTACTTGGTTACCTTATATCTGATGGTAGTATCAGGCCAGATCCTGACCGTCTACAGCCCTTAATGGACCTTCCCATTCCTCATGATGCTAAAGCTCTGAAGCGTGTTATGGGGCTACTGTCTTATTACTCTCAGTGGATCCGAAATTACTCGAGTAAAATTAGATCACTGGCTGAGGCCAAATCTTTTCCATTGTGTGAGGATGCTAAACTAGCTTTTTCTAACCTGAAGCATGCTATATTGCAGTCTGTTGTTCAAACTATCAGAGATGACATACCTCTTGTTATAGAAGCCGATGCATCTGATTCTGGTCTGGCAGCTACCTTGAGCCAAGAAGGAAAACCGGCTGCCTTTTTCTCGAAATCATTGCATAACAGTGAGCGAAACTATCCGGCTGTTGAAAAAGAGGCTTTGGCTATAATAGAGGCACTCCGTAAATGGAAACATTATTTAACTGGCAGACACTTTACTCTAATCACTGACCAAAAATCTGTTTCGTTCATGCTGGATCAAAAACACAACAGTAAGATAAAAAATGATAAAATTCTACGTTGGAGATTGGAATTGGCATGCTTTGATTTTGACATTCAGTATCGGCCTGGACGTGATAATGTAGCGGCTGATGCTCTCTCACGCGTGTTTTGCTCTGCTGTGGACTCTAATGTACTAACTAAACTTCATAACGACCTGTGTCATCCCGGTGTCACTAGGATGTATCATTTTGTCCGATCGCGTAACCTTCCATCTTCTGTTGAGGAAGTGCGGCGTACCACTGCAGCCTGCTCGGTCTGTTCCGAGTGCAAACCGAGATTTCACAAGCCTAACTTAACGCCTATAATAAAGGCTACTCAACCGTTCGAGCGGCTTTCAATGGATTTTAAGGGTCCTGTGTGGGGCCGCGCAGTTAATTTTCCGCATTTATATTATTTTTATATTAGTTACCGACAAACCAATTTTGCGCGTACCAAATTGTATATATTTTATCATTGTGTAATTTTAAGAATCATATATAATCTTTATAAATAAGTATTGTACATAAATTTTATATATATATTTAATTAATTCAGCTGTATATAAAATAACAATAACAAAATCTTCTGTAAAATAACCTCAGCCAACCAAGAACTCAATAAACTCTGAAAACGACCGGCTTTTCCTTCAAGACGCCAACCCCCCAAACGACAGGGAGAGAAGAGGACACGAGAGGCCCCTAAAAGAGATACCCAACAAAGCGATAGCTTGCCTCTCGTATCCTTCATTCTTCCCGGCAACTACAAGTAGCACCAAGAAGGAACCAGCTACAATTGGTGACCCCGGAGTGACCCGAAGCAGCCAGCGGAAGCAGCATCCTTCAGTCGCCGGGCGGAACAAACCGAAGCCACGCCTCTTCGCCGCCCACCCGTAGTAGCCGGTCGGAACCAAAGCAGCAGCAGACCCGAATTACATTCCCGCAAGATGGAATCTGTTGAATCAGGAGTGCACCATGTCACCATCAAGCCACCCACGTTCTCTGAAGCGTCGGCCGCAGGATGGTTCTCCATCATGGAGGCACAATTCCACATTTCCAGAATAACATCCGAAGAGACCAAATTTTTCCATGTTCTAGCCTCGTTACCCCCCGAAGTCGTCTCACGAATTTCAGCAGCAACTCTCTCCAACAAGTCGTACACCGATTTAAAAGAAGAAATCGTGAGTCATTACGAAAAGACGAAGCCAGAACTCTTCGAACGACTCATCTCCAACACTCCTCTCACTGGAAAGCCCTCCCAATTCCTTCAAGATATCCACCAAACGGCACTGAAGGTGGGCGTCAGCGATGATTTGGTGAAGCATAAATTCATCCAGGCGCTCCCATCCTCAATAGCGCCCGTCGTAGCAGCACAAAAGGAGCTGACGCTAACTCAACTCGGCAAACTAGCCGATGAGTTAATACCGTTCGCTCAACAAAGCTGCTACGCGGCGCCAACGTCAACTCGAGCCAATACAAGCCCAAGAACGAATATCCCCATCGGCCTAAAACCCTTCAGCGAGAATCAGCGGCCGGTGGTGTGCCGCGCGCACCTTTATTATGGCCCCCAAGCAAGGACCTGCAGGCCATGGTGCAAGTGGCCAAATAAAGATGACGCCAAGCTGCTCCCCTCGTCACGCCCAAATTCAAGATCTTCCTCACCATCAAGAGAAACGTCGGAAAACTAGATAAGCAGGCTGTGATTAACGCGACGTCCGGCCTGCCGCTGATCTCAGTCGCAGCTCGCATCGCCAGTCTGAAGGTCAATTTTATCATTGACACAGGAGCGAGCATCTCAATTTTACCACCAACTTGTGTCAATGATTGTCAACTCCACCCAACCGCAGTAAAGATTTCCACCGCAAACGGTCAGCCGCTCGAAATATTCGGAGAAGTAACACTGGACATATCAATTCCTAAATTACGAAGAATATTCAGGTGGCCATTCGTCGTCGCCCAAGTCTCCAGTCCACTTCTCGGCGCCGATTTTCTATCCCATTATGACATCCTTGTGGACTGCAAGCATGGCATTTTGAAGGATAGAGCAACAACTCTTCAAGCCACTACTAAACCTGTGCAATCCAAAGACCTTCACCTCATCAATATTAACCCTACCGACAAATTACCTCAAGAAATCAGGAACCTGCTTGACAAGTACTCCTCACTACTGAAACCAGCTCAACCGCAGAAAGTTTCCACCAACACTGTCAAGCATACCATCGACACTGGCAGCGCACCACCAGTGTTTGCAAGCCCTCGACGTCTTCCACCCGATAAATTATCCTCAGCTAAGGCTACTTTCAACAACTTACTTCAAGATGGAATTATAGAACCCTCAAAATCACCATGGGCCTCACCGTTACACCTCGTTCCGAAGAAGATACCAGGCGAATGGCGGGCGTGTGGTGATTATAGAAGCCTAAACGCTGTCACGAAACCGGACAGATATCCACTTCCTCATATAAGAAGTCTGTCAACATCTCTGCACGGAAAATCATGCTTTAGCAAAATCGATCTAGTCAGAGCATATCACCAAATTCCAGTCCACCCAGAAGATATCGAGAAAACGGCTATAACAACTCCATTTGGTTTATTTCAGTATTTATACATGCCATTTGGTTTAAGAAACGCCCCTGCAACATTTCAACGCTTCATGGATACAATTTTCAGAGGAGTTGACTGCGTATTTGTGTATCTCGACGATATTTTAGTCCATTCAAATAACGCAGTTGACCATTTGAAAGACTTAGAACGCGTATTCAAGATCCTTCAAGAACACAATTTAAGAATTTCCTTAGAAAAATGCATATTTCAGCAATCCAAAATTGAATTTCTGGGTCATGAAGTTTCCCCAGCAGGCATTCGTCCTCCTGTAAACAAAGTCTCCGAAATTCAAGATATTCCCCAACCGCAAGATTACCAAAGCCTCAGAAGATTCCTAGGAATGACGGGATTCTATCGCCATATGATACCCCGTTACGCCGATTTAGTCTCACCTTTAAGTGAAATCGTCAGAACTCAAGTCAAAAGCAAAAGTCTACAGTGGAACGACGAAGCAATTCAAGCCTTTCAAGATGTCAAGGATGCACTACGGAACGCCGTTACGCTTTGTCATCCTCTTCCATCAAGCTCAATCCTTCATTTAGTTACGGACTGCTCACAAATAGCAGCTGGAGCAGTTCTTCATCAAATAATCGACAGCACACCAGTTCCCATCGCCTTCTTTTCCAAGAAATTAACTACAACTCAGCAAGCGTACGCCGCATACGATAGAGAATTACTCGCAGCATACCTAGCCGTCCTGCATTTCCGTCAATTTTTAGAAGGTCGTCAAGTAATACTCTTCACGGATCACAAACCGATGGTTTCTGCCTACAAGAGTCCCTTACGAGCCAAGACAGACCGACAACAACGTCATTGGTCTGCCATCACGGAATACGTATGCGATGTAATACATATCTGTGGATCCGAAAACGTCGTAGCGGACTGCCTTTCACGCAACGTAAACGCAGTACATATCGACGCTTTCGATTTATCAGCAATCGCGGAATCTCAACAAAAAGATCAAGAAACGCAAGAATTTCTCCCACGTCTCAAGCCGTTCCCGTTTCCAGAAAATACAACTTTATATTGCGATACATCCACGCCATATCCCCGTCCTTTTGTTCCCAAGCAGCATCGATCTTCCATCTTCAATCAATTTCATAATATTTCTCATCCAGGCATCAAGCAATCACTTCGTATCATTAAATCAAGATACTTTTGGCCCTCAATGAATAAGGATATTCGAACTTGGTCCCGAAATTGTGAATCATGTCAATCCTCAAAAATTTCTCGCCATACAAAATCAGAAATAACCCCCTTCGATTTACCAAGTTCAAGATTTGAAACGGTACATATCGACATCGTCGGTCCCTTACCGCCAACCACTTTGCCCGGTCAAACATATCCTTCCCCATATAGATATCTCCTAACCTGCATCGATCGTGCCACAAGATGGATAGAAGCATATCCTCTGATTGATACTACAGCCACATCAATAGCACACGCATTTCTCGATGTATGGATTTCAAGATTTGGTGTACCACTGCAAGTCATAACGGACCGCGGATCCCAATTCGAATCCGAACTCTTTAGGGAACTCTCAGCTCTCATCGGATTTCACCGACTAAGAACTTTGTCGTATCGCCCTCAGACCAACGGAATAATTGAAAGATCTCATCGCACCATCAAGACAGCAATCATCGCTCGAAAACAAGATTGGCTCCCCGCTTTACCCATAGTTCTCCTTGGTTTACGCAGTCTCCCCAACGAATCGGGTTATTCACCGTTCACCACCGTCACCGGAACCACCCTATTATGCCCGAGGCCAATGATCGCCAATTCGTCGTCAAAATCCAATTCAAAATTCATCTCCGAATTAGCCAAGAAAATGACGCAAATCGATTTCGCCCAACTCTCTCAAGGAAACATTCACTCAGCCCCCAAATCATTCATTCCATCGGAACTCCACAAATCAAGCCACGTATGGGTACGCATCGACCGCGTTCGAAAACCATTCGAGGCACCATATCAAGGACCTTTCCGTGTTCTCGAACGCCACGATAAGTACTTCGTAATAGAAAAAACCAACGGATCATCAGAAGCCATTTCAATTAATCGTTTAAAACCGGCGTATATAGTTTCAGGTCCCACACAGGTACCGGGCGCACAATCGGACGACATCGGATCGGAGAAAAAGCACGCAAGGAAAAAGGACGATGGAGGACGCACCTCGGAGGTAGCAAATACAGACCTCAGGACGGGCGCGCAGGACAACGCAACAACCGGAAACGAGGCCGACCGAGGATCAACGCGAGCTGGACGAAGGATCCGATTCAAATCAAGACCCGAATATTTCTACTTTTGATATACGTGCTCCGCTTCTCGGGGTGGGCAGTAGTGTGGGGCCGCGCAGTTAATTTTCCGCATTTATATTATTTTTATATTAGTTACCGACAAACCAATTTTGCGCGTACCAAATTGTATATATTTTATCATTGTGTAATTTTAAGAATCATATATAATCTTTATAAATAAGTATTGTACATAAATTTATATATATATATTTAATTAATTCAGCTGTATATAAAATAACAAAATCTTCTGTAAAATAACCTCAGCCAACCAAGAACTCAATAAACTCTGAAAACGACCGGCTTTTCCTTCAAGACGCCAACCCCCCAAACGACAGGGAGAGAAGAGGACACGAGAGGCCCCTAAAAGAGATACCCAACAAAGCGATAGCTTGCCTCTCGTATCCTTCATTCTTCCCGGCAACTACAAGTAGCACCAAGAAGGAACCAGCTACACCTGTACCGTCAGTTTCTCCTAACAAGTATTTACTTACTATTATTGATGAATATTCCCGTTACCCGTTCGCTTTTGCTTGCAAGGATGTCTCCTCTCAAACTGTAATTCGTTGTCTCTATCAAATATTTGCATTGTTCGGTATGCCTGCTTACGTACATTCGGACAGGGGTACTGCATTTATGTCTCAAGAGCTAAAGAACTTTCTACACTCTCGTGGCATTGCCACTAGCAGAACAACTCCCTACAACCAATGTTCCCTCTAAGGTGTGAAACCCGCGCACACAGCAAAATAAAATGCGCACAGGCTCAAGCGTATCATGAGTCACGACAGTAAATAAAGTAATTTCAAAAATATACCGTCACACAAGGTCTGACCATTTGCATCAACATACTCTATCGTCGCTCTGTTAAGTATTAACCCCTTCCGTCCGACTTCGCCGACGTTCGCGCAATACAGGTTTTTTTACTCTATGTATTTGCATTTTTTCTCTTTTATACATTAACGCATTGAATATAAACCTTCTCTTTCTTATTTTTGCATAAAAACGAATAGCAATTATCTCATAATTCATAAAAAATCAAATTGTTTTATTTTATTCCTCTTTTGTGAATGGATAAAATCATGTATTAACCTTGATAGTCTATTTTAAATTGCTAAATGCTACAAATTGTTTTGAGAAATGATAACTAAAATAGTCATTTTCAATTAATGTTATTTTTATTTTATTTCTTTATTTTGTTGTATTTTATTTTACTATTTTTTATTTTATTCATATTTTTAGAGTGGATAAAATGTTTTCTTTTTTAAGAATATATAATATTGTAAACAGTTTTTCAATATCCATTTAATAGTACCGTAATGATCAAGCTATCACCTTATGGAAATAATATTTATTAAGTATTTAATATTTATATATACTTATTTAATTTTGAAGATAATAGCGCTCAGAAAAGTTTGCACAATTTTTCACTATGAATCTAAATGTATGCACGACGAAAATTTCTTGCGCACACCGACTAAAAAAAATTAGAGGGAACATTGCCTACAACCCACAGGGTAACGGACAATGTGAGAGATATAATGGCATAATATGGAAGACGATAATATTAGCCCTAAAATCTCGCAATTTGCCTGTTAACAGCTGGGAACTCGTTCTTACTGATGCTCTCCACTCGGTGCGATCATTGTTGTGTACGTCTACTAATTGTACACCTCATGAGCGTCTGTTTACCTATGCTAGGCGTTCTTCTACAGGTTGTACTGTACCTTCCTGGCTCTCCTTTCCTGGCAGCAAGGTTTTCCTTAAGCAACATGTGCGTAGTTCTTAATACGATCCTCTGGTCGTGGAAGCGGAAGTTCTTGAAGCAAATCCTCATTATGCCCATATACGCCTGGCTAACGGTAAAGAGAGTACTGTGTCAGTGAGAGACCTAGCACCACGCGGCATTTCATCGTCTGAATCTACACGCTCTGAACACTCTGTCACGCCTCATCCAGACTCTCACGACCAACCGCAGCCACAGAGTAGTAACGAGTGTACCGACTGTCCTGAGGAACCTATCGTTATTGAAGACGCCGTCCAAGACTGCTTGCGCGCCGGTGAACAGACCGATCACGTTCCCGCACCAGAACCGATTGCACTGCGCAGGTCTCAACGTGTGAGGCGCCAACCGAATCGCCTGAATTTATAATTACATTTAGCATTTACTATTATTCTATAAAGTTACTTTTCCATGTGTGGGAGAATGTGGTGATTTCGGTATAGAGTATCTGATGTTATCTGTTTAAAGGTGTATTATTATTTTTATCCGCTACTGTATCTAATGTTATATTCTTCTGTTTCAGAATTATGTTGTTGAAGTTTTTTGTGTAATAAAGGCTGAATTACTGTAATCTCTCAATTGAGCCTTATGACATATACAAACAATATATTCGCTCAGTTATGGACTATGCTAGCCCATGCTGGGCACCCATTATCTCAAACACACACATAAACACCTTACAGACAATACAAAACAACGCACTTCGTATCATTACAGGATGCACTCAAACAACACCAATAGAACACCTGCACACAGAAACAAAAATACTGAAAGTTAGGGAACATTTAGACATGAGGGGAACACAATTATAGGCAGCAGCGACAACTAACCCACAACACCCTTGCCACTACATGTACAATCACGCACCGACACCTCGCACCATTAAGGTAACACCAGAGAGACATTATAACCAAATACTCCATTCCATACCACGCCCCACAGACATCACACAGTACAGAAAACACATACACACACACCTAACCCACAAAGCACTGACACGACTTGGTCCGAATGCGGTCCTAGGTGCGAAGCCGCCACCCATTAACAGGTCAGAGATCAGCCTGAGCAAATCGGATCGAGTTAACTTAGCACGATTCCGATGTGGACATCACCCCAACTTATTAACATATAAACACAGACTAGACAACTCCATAGACGACACCTGCCACCTGTGCCAGGACACACCACAAACAAATGACCACATTATAACAGACTGTACCGCCCTAGCACAACAACGAACACAACACATCACTAGTGCGCTGAACCTCTGGTCCACTCCGAAGAGGGCGATCGGTTACCTGCGTGCCACCGGCTTGCTCGATCAGGGTGGGCTGATCGGCTAAACGACAACGACAACAACAACAACCAACTGATTAGGCTCATTCAAAGTGCAAATTTTCTAAATTTTAAACTCTCAAAAAATAAAAATAAAATTAGCAGTAATCAAATACTTTCAAATAATCTTTTAAAAGATTCAAACTCTCAAAATAAATTTATTTTAGAGTCATTTCTGTCATATAAATTGTATATATTATAGCCATGTAAATTTGAGTATCTATTTAATTAAAGATTATTGGAACTCATGATAAACCGCGCAGTTATGAAAGCGTTTTGTGGTATTTTAAATTGTTGTCCTTAGACATTTTAGAATTTGTAACTGATCAGCTAGGTAATGGGAATTGTGTAGATGTTATTTATTTGGATTTTAGTAAAGTATTTGATGAGGTTACACATAGGAGACTTCTGTATAAATTAAAAGCTTATGGGATATCAGGGTCAGTTATAAATTGGGTACAAAAATGGTTAGAAGACGGAGAACACAGAGTAATTCTAAATGGTCATGAATCTGGGTGGCAGAAAGTGAAAAGTCAGGTACCACAGAGGGTGATCCTTCAGAGTATGGCCGTAAATTAGTTTAAAAAATAAGTCGTTATTTCATGAATGGTTGTTACTTTTGATGCACTAAATTAGTTATTTTTTGAATAATTTTAAATTAAACGGCGGCCAGACCTATAATTGAATGCCTGGTTAGGTCAACTGAATGCCTAGAATTGCTGATATAAGATCACTCCAGTGTCACCTGTACTTGTTTGTACAGCCTAGCTTAGCTTATTCTGATAACCTAGCCTAACCACAAGGTAAGACTCCCACTTGACCTAACCTGAGTAAGTATTTTGGGTTATTATTCGTTTTTTGACCCAGTCACACCCAGCTATAACAGCACTATGGTAATTATTCGTTTTTTGACCCAGTCTCTTTTTATAATGAGCAAACTTTTCTGGTCAATTTTGAGGTGTTCTGCACGAATCTGCCATCCATTTCCTGTGCAAATGCGTAGTTTTTGAGATATCGTCATCTTGAAAACTACGCATTTGCACAGGAAATGGATGGTAGTTTCGTACAAAACCTCAAAATTAACCAGAAAAGTTTGCACTCGTCATTTTCGTTTAAACTAACGAATTTAAATAAAAATATCATGACTTAACCTAACCAATCATCAAGGGCGTACAGTTGACCTAACCAGTGTCACGTACTGAACTGTCCACAAAACATTAGGACCGATCAATTTGTGATGCGTGATCTTTACGGGGGCTCTGCCCCCGTACCCCCGAGACCTAAATTATACAAATGATAATGTAATAACATGTGCTAACCTTGCATGGGTAGTCCGCTAAATTTTGCCTGCCCTTAAACTGAAATGACACACGTTTATTTTTAGGATTTTTTTATGGCACCTAAAGACCTTCTGGTCTTTTCTTAAAATACAAGCACTATTGCATTTAGGGCAGGTCATGGATGTCTTAATTATTCCATGATTGAAAAAAAGGTCTAAACTCTTGTCTTCATCGAGGGCAATATGGCGGATCATGTCTTCAAAATCAAATATGCATAATTGACACGTCATACTTCTAGTCACAAAAAAACAAACTAAACAGAGTTCAATAGACAAATATGTCATATGGGGAAATATGTCATCGCGGGTCTAAAGGATAGTTAAGTGGGAGATTCAAAATCCGAGGCATGGATGGGAGAGTCCTGGAAAGGTTGGACAATGGGCAGTCAGCTCCCAGCCAGTGTTTTCGCAAGTTTAACGGATCTCAAGATACAAGACTTTCAGTGCAAGAAAGAGGCCAGTTTTTTCTGTAAATAGGCTGAAAAGGACATTCTATACTAGTACCATATGGCCTATTTTATTATTTATTTTATTTATTTTTATAATATATATCATTGCAGAAGTATACCTTATAATTAAATTGGTGATATCTATATTAAAAAAAAATAAAAAATAAAATGGACATAAAAAAACCTATTTTTTAACATCACTACTATTGCTATACAAAACTTTTAAACTAAAAACATTTTTGAAAGACTGTACGGCTTGGGAACCATGGAGAAGAGACCCACCTGTGGCTTGGGAACCACAACAAGGAAACCCACAAAACAAAGGCATCAAAGTGAAGGGTCGGTGGTTGGGACCTGTGGCTTGACCTGCTGAGCTATCAGAAGTGGCCCCTTAGGCAATGGGGCTACCAAAGTTCTGTTAAAATAAAAAAATGGTTGGTAGTGGCATAGCCACCATTGACCATAGCAGGAAAAAATATTGAATTTCACAGATGATACTGTTCATTTGAACACCTCTAACTCAGCTTCCCAGTTGTTCCTCAGAATGAAATTTTACAGAGAATGTCAATAGTCCATAGAAACAGTGAGCACAATTTGAGCAAATTTCAATGACAGGTGTTTGTTGAAAACTTAATCTCAATATTTCAAATAAAAATAACTTTTATAACATTCACTTGTAGCCAGTTAGCTAACTTACATTAACATGTAGAGCAGACAAAGAGCTTTCAAATGGCGCAAAGATCATGTCAATAGGACAAATATTCAAGGAGTTATGGCCATTTTTGTGGACTGGTCATGCTAAAATTAGCCAGAAACCCCAAAATTCCAGGGGCCATTTCTCCGGAACCATGGGACCTAGATGTCTGAAATTTTGCGTGACTTACTCTAGAGGGGCAATAAATCTATCAAGTTTAAAGCAAATCTGAGATGGACAAGGGCCTGTTGATTTGGCATGGAATGACCCCAAAGTCATGTATTTTGGTAGAAATAATGAAAACTTTAGTTATGAGATGCAAGGGAATTGGTTAGAGGATGTTAGACAGAGAAGGGATCTTGGCATTATAGACTTAGAAATAAAACAAATAAAATGTTAGGTATTATTAAGATAGATTAAAGAAACTGGGTATGTTTAGTTTTGAGACACATTGTACAAAGGGAGATATGATACATATGTTTAAAATATTTTCAGGTTTGGACACTTTAGATGTAGCTACACAACTTTTCCTCACAAGAGGCTGATGGGATAACTTGTGGACATAATAAGAAAATTAGAAAGCAGACTTGTAGACTTGATTTATGAAAATACTTTTTCAGTCAGTGGTAGATTTTTGGAATGACTTGCCATATGATGTGGTAAACCGTACCTCATTAGTTAATTTTAAGAAAAATTTAGACACTTTCATGAGTGAAAGATAGTTTGTAGATTGTATATAGTGTGTATTCTTAACTTCAATTCATGTAGGCTACACTAGTGGTAGTAAATAGTAGTATATTAATTAGCTGACTTGAGATTCACATTTTGTAAGTATTTTTATTATTAAAATGGGTCTTATTGCAGTTGGGTACCCTATAATTTTTTTTAAATTATGTGGTTGCTAACTGCAATAGTGCCTTTATGAGGTACCCATGCCTGGTTAGGTTAACTGTATCCCCTTGACAGTTAGTTAGGTTAAGTTGTGATATTTGGTTTAACTGTTCTGCAAGTACCTAAATTTTTCTACTTCCTAGACTCTTAGGCTGAGACTATGCAGTAGAAGTATCTTTGGCTAAATTTTATACAGGACCTGGCTTAAATTGTACACTTAATGGCAATAGCCTATTTTGGCATCCCAAATTATTCAACCAACCAAAAATAAATAGCACTCCAACACTTTCAAATTACTGATGTTAATTAGGTTAATTGACTGCCTGGTTACGTTGTCTTAATATTTTTGTTAGTTTAACCAAAAATATAACTACTTAACCTAACCAATTGTCAAGGGTGTACAGTTGACCTAACTAGTTGGTTGAATAATTTGGGACACCAAAATAGGATATCACCCACTTAACATTTACATTAATTAATAGCTCAGCTCAGCCTAGCCTAACTGTAAGCTGAGTTTATATGCATCATTTTTTAACTTAAAGCTGCTTATTTGCTAATTAACACAACCTGGACTTGTAGTTTGTCAGTGGTATAGCTTAGGCCCATTATTAAAGTTGGTTCATAGGGTAAGTTAGTCACTTTATTTAAAGTTTACAAAATTAGCACAAGGTTGCAATACATCTTCAGGGAAATTTGCCTAGTCCCAAATTTAAGGGTGAACTCAAATTTCCCTTACAATGTCTGAATTCATTGTGCATTATTAGCCATGAGTGATTATGTGATGTCCCTCAAAATGATATTCAGGTCTTGTCACCTTGCACAAAATGTGTGATAACTTGTGGTACCATTTATTGCATAATGTTATGCTCTGGAACCCACCATTATCTTATTAGATGGGAATAGGTATTGCGAGATCGCAAGAGAAATTAACTGTCTAATTTTTCCAGTTTAGTTCATCTTAAATTTGTACCACTTTATTAATAATGAAAAATTTTTCCCAATCCCAACAATAATACCTAATTAGTTGGTTTTATGGTTATAGAATTATATACCTAAGAAATAAAAAATGGATTATGAATTTAATGCTCCAGTATATCGTAACTTTGAGAATCTAGAATTGGAAGAAGAGGAACATGGTTATTTGGGTAAGTTAAACATAAATTGTTGATGGTTGTTTTCTTTATTGACCATTGTTTCATAATACCAGGCTCATAACAGCAAAATGGCTTTTTAATAAGCCTAGTTTGAATGCATTAAGTTTGCAAGTAAGGTTAAATAAGTTGTGTACAGTAAATCCTTGTCCAATGTGGGTTCCCCCAATGTGTATTTGATTATGCATGCTTAAATGTGACACTTAACCAACACACACAATTTAATATTACATGTATGGTCTTGAATTGGGTGTGCACTGCATTTTATGTATGTATGTGACATCACAAGTGAGCATGAATCTCCCACTGTAAATTACACTCAACCATGACTCCTGGCTCTCCTCAAGCATCCACTTAAATGGAGTTTGATGCTCATGATCCCTCAGCTTCAAACAATTTACTCCTCACCCTCCACACTCATCATCATCAACATTCATTCTTGTTTTATGATTTGTTTATTTCATACATATGTACAGGTTTTTATTACAAAAATACATCTAATGTTTCTGTATGTTATATTCCAAAGTTGCACTTCCCCATTTTAATTTTCTCCCATAAGATATTAAGTTTGCGCTAATGCAGTTTTGCCCAACACACTTTTCCAGAAACCTAACCCCCATGTTGTGCAAGGAACTACTGTACTATAGTAATGTATTCATTAATTGGCATTGGCAGGGCCAAATTTAGCAGATTTTTTAAAGGTTTTTTGAAATTTTAAAATTTTCATTATGAAACAAAATCTATATTTATAGAAAATTGAACATGCAAAAAATGCTATTTATAATAATTTATACTCATTTCAAAGTGTAATTGTATAAAAATATTTTATATTCACAAAAAATGTAAAGCTTAATAAATGAAGTTACCCACAAATTTACATTTTCTCTAGCTAATTTCTAAATATTATAAAAGATTGTAATCTACTCTAGCTACGTATATTAAGTTATACTTTATAATTTTTATATTAAATCGTCTTATTGTGTTGACTTTATTTCAAGTAGCTATTTTAATATTTTTATAAACCAAAATTATATATACCGTATATATATATAATATATATATATTATATTTATATATTATATTTATTTATTTTTTTTTTAATTCAAATAGGTCACCAGAGCCTTGAAATTTTAATGACAAATTTTGTTGTTTATATTGTTGAAGACAATACCTTCAACATAAGGAAAACCAATTATTTAAATATTGGTATTGAATTTATGAAACTAAAATAAAATTATTTTACTTTATTGAGTAATAAAACTATCACTTTAGCTATGATATACTACTAACAAATTCTGATACTGTATATTGTAGAATGAGCTAAAGAAAAGCATTTGAACAATTTTGAAATTTAAAAATATGAAAATGGAAAGTTTTCACATTAGATTAGTAAAATTTATGAAGGGAATTGATTTTTTAAAATCTAGGCAAAGAATCAGCATTGGCATCAGCTAATTTTTGGAATCCGTACATCACTACTTATTTCCAATGTACCTATATTATAGCAAACCTGATTTTAGGTATTGGGTGCAGAATACAGGGTGTACATAAAGTCAGGATCTATTTTTGTGAAGCACTTGGAAATTATATGGAATTAAATGATAAAAAGTGGTAACATTTATTAAATAATTAAGAGTAGGATTCAACGTGATGCCCATCAGTATCCCTGCACAGCTCAAATCGTTCCGCAGCATTTCTAAACACATTCTGGAGCATTTGCAGGGTTATGTTATCTGCAGCAGTTCGTATACGTGTACGTAAGTTTTCAAGACTCGTAATCTTCGTCTGATAGACGTGTGATTTGATAAAACCCCATGCAAAGAAATCTAAAGGGGTTAAGTCTGGTGATCTTGCTGGCCAAGGTCTGTTGCTTCCGCGTCCGATCCAGCGATTTGGAAAATGTCCATTTAGATAATCCTGAACAATTTTGGCATAGTGACAAGGAGCACCATCATGTTGATAGACGACGGTACTAACAATCGTATCCCCAATCAGCTGAGGTTCAAGGAATTGCTGCAACATGTCTAGATAAATAAGCCCCGTAACTGTAGCTTCAGCAAAGGAAAAAGGACCATAAACCTTTGATTTTGTTAAACCCATCCAGACATTAACTTTAGGTGAGTCTCTCTCCCAATTTTGGACGAAATCATTCGATCTTTCATCTGCCTAAATTCGACAGTTATGGCAATTTACTTTTCCACACGTACGGAAAGTGGCTTCATCACTAAAAAGAATGTCCATTAAATTATCACTCCAGATTTGTTCTATGAGATCAGCACACACAGCACTTCATCGAGGGAAATCTTCCTTATGTAAATCATGTAAAACCTGCAAATGATAGCTTTTCTTCTGCAAATTAACTTTCAGAATTTTGTGCACAGATGATGGGAGGCTGAGTCTGTGTGATGCAGCATGAATGGACATACGTGGCTCCTCAGTGATAATTCCACGTACTGCATTCACAGTAAGATCTGACATACACGGTTGTCCTGATCTTGCTGCTTCATTTACAGATCCTATTCGTTTAAATTTGTTCACCAATTTTCGTATTGTCTTGTCTATTGGCCCCGGCTTATGAAATCTCCTAAACTTCTCTCTGATGTCATTGTATTTCTTTCCCTCAATCCGCCAAATTACTATTGCCACACGCTCTTCTGTATTCATTCTAAGGGCTTCTGAAAAGAAAAATAGAAAAAAATAATTATTTCACAAAAATAGATACTGACTTTATGTACACCCTGTACATTAGAGTACCCTACTTAGTTAATTGTAATACTTTGACTGTAAGGTCTGTATCTCTTCACTTTTCTCCTTAGTTGAGGCTACTCCCACATTGGTCCATTAGTCATTTGCAGCAGCAGTGGTGTGTGTGTGTATATATATATTTATTTATTTTTTAAAATTTAGTAAACAATAACTGCCATACATTGTTACCAGAGTGACTTTAGATTAGAGGCATTCCATGTCAGGTCATCTCACTGATTTTAATGATTTTTTGGTGTGGTAGTTGGGTATGATGAGTAATGAAGCATGACCAAATTTTAGCCACTTGGATCAAGTAGTTTGGGAGTAATGACACCCCCCGACCCCCCAATTTGGGGTCAGCAGCGTAATCTCGTGATTTTGAAAGGTCATAACTCAGGATCTAATGGATGGATTTTAATGATTTTGGTGTCAAAAATGCTCAGAAAAGACAGCAGAATAACTTTAATTTTATGCAGAGTGCATACAGTCTGTTAAAAAAAAAGTTGCATTTATATTTCACCTTTTCACCTTGACCTCAGGTTAGTCCAAAATTCAAGGTCATGAAAATTGGCATAAGTAAAGACCTTTTAGTTGAATCATATTCTATTCAAGCAAAAAATTGGAGTGGGACCTCCATGGGTTTGCTTTCCACAAGCATTTGAAATTGTGCATGTTGAAAATTTTGAGAATTTTATTTAAGATAACTTCACATAGTTTATATATATATATATATATGTATGTATGTATGTATGTATGTATGTATGTATATAAATATAGCTACATTCATGGTTTGATGAATAAACTATGTATTAAGATTTTTGCAAATATTAAGGTATTTACTGCTCTAAAAGAACAATAATTTTCATCACAGTACCTATATAATTTGTATATTTAATCATGTTAAATTTGTGTTGTGTGCAGGTTTTGACTATGCTAATAAAATGTCATCAAAATATTGTTGTGATCCATTCAATTCTCACAATAAATTAAAATCTTCTGATCTTCAGCCTGCTTCACAAAATCACAATCACTGATAAAAAAAAAAATTCCAAATCATTTGAAGCCAGGCCAAAAGTTATGTTCATGCAGAAAAAAATTTTCCTTACCTATTTTACAAGTTCAAAATATAGCAGAACCAGAAATATTATCAAGCTCGTCTGATACTACTATGGAAACTGTGTCATCAGATGATGTCTTTGTTGACAAGGAGGCTGAATTGTCAGCAATGAATGAGACAGTTGCCATGATTGGGGAAAGTCTGATTGTCAAGCGCAAGATTCAAAGAAATGAAGCATACCTCCCAACAAAAATGGCCAAAATACAAAGTTCAGTAAGAAGACACTTAGATATGGTAAGTGAAATTCTTCAAGAGCCAGGTCCATTAAATGTAGACAAACTGTCCAAGCCAGAAGTAGTTGTCTAAACATTGAAAGATAAATATAAAAACTTGGGATAAACATGACCAAATTATGATTCTAACTGTTTTTGCACCATCAATGTGTGTAAGAAAACTAATTCGAGAATTTAACTGTTCACAAAGAATGGCTGTTCAGGCTCAGCAGCTTGCAAAAGAAAAGGGAGTATATTGTCATCACTGACTCCAAAGATGGGGAAGGAATTGCCACTGGAAGTAACTAACACTTAGAGTTTTTAGAAATGATGAAATAAGTAGACAAATGGCAGGCAAGAAAGACTGCGTAACAAAAGAAAATGGTGACCAAAAAAATATCAAAAGAAGTTAGTTTTATGTAATCTAAAAGAAGCATATCAACAATTTAAGTTTCCAGCTCTCTCTATAGGATCTTTGAAATTTGCGATGCTACGCCCCAAAGAATGTGTTTTGGCGGGAGCCAATGGGATGCATAGTGTGTGCGTTTGCACAATTCATCAGAATGTTAAGTTAATGATGACAGGTTCTAGAATGGCAGAAATTACCAGTGAGGAAGAAACTCTGTTGAGTAGTTACCACTGCACTTTAGCCAAAATTATTTGTGACAAAAGTCAACCACCTTGCTTTTTAGGAGTGTGTGATCAATGCCCTCGACCTGATTCGCTGAAGGAAACTCTTCTTACATGTTACGAAGAAAAAGGTATTGATGAAATCCAGTCCAAACAGTGGACAACAACAGATTGATCTCAGCTGGACTGATATTCAAAATTTAGAAGATTTCCTAGATACCTTTATTTCTCGACTAACTTGACTAAGGCATCATGATTTCATTGCCAAACAAGAAGCCAAGTATTTAGAAAGAAAAAAATTAACTGGATGAAGGTGATTTTTTGGTGAGTGGGGGACTTTTCCGAAAACTATTCCTTTGTAGTCCAAGATTGTGCTCAAGGATTTCACTGGAATAATTGCCAAGTGACTCTTCATCCATGGGTTTATTATTACAAAGAGCAAGAAAAAGTAAATCGCAGCTCTCTAACTATTATCTCAGAGTGTAATACACTTGATACTGTTGCAGTGCATCTATTCATAAAAGTTTTAATAAATTGCCTTAAATCAAATTTTAAGCTACTAAACAGAATTATCTATTTTACCAACGTATACGCAGGTCAATACAAAAACTGAAAAAACTTTAAAGAAAGTCTTTGTAGGCCATATGATGATCAAATTCTGTCCCCAAAAGATCTTTTTTATTTGTTCCTTAAAATTGACTCAAATGTCTTAGCTTTGCAACACGAACAATACTCAAATGAGAGAATTTTTAGATCCAATTTTATCAAAAGCGAGAACCGTATCAGAAACTAAAAAATTACATTCATTCATACCACTGACAAAAAATTGTTTAGAAGTACAAATGTACAGCGCCTCAGTTGAAAGTCGAAAGGAATTTGCTTCCCCCCCAACAAGCCACTCAATTAATTGAAAATGTCACAGGATATGTAACAGTGGAGTATGATAACCACTGGTGGATTGGGTGTGTGATGGAAACATATCCTGGTGAGGGTGAAGTGAAAGTAAACTTCCTTCACCCTTGTAGCCCAAACAAGTCATTTACTTATCCTGAAAATCCTGATATACTTACAGTAGATTTGTCCGACATCCTCTTGATCATAAACCCAATGACAGCTACTGGAAGAACATATACAATCACAAAAAAGGAAACCAATGAAGCCAATATGATCCTGAAAAAGCATTATCATAAAAAGTAATCAAGAAACTGGATACAAACTTAGTCAAAAACATATATAATCAAAAACTTACAACTGCATGGAAAATGTGAGTATTGCTACTATATACTATAACTAACTATATTTTAATAATTACACTTATGAATATAGTTCTAAGTATTAGTCTATCTTAAATTGTACAGCTTCCTAATATTAAATTATTATTAAATACTGGAAGTCCCTCTAACCCTCTAGTCGTTAGAGCCTGTGACTGAATAAATGGTCATGGGTTAGAATCTGAGTCGCTTAGAGGTTAGAAAATTTATTTTCTCCACAAGCATGTGCCCAATGCCTATGCTTGTTTCTGCCATATAGTAGAATATATAAGATCTCTAAACTAATATGGAGTGAGAAAAACCTGTTTTAGCACCCTGCATAGTATCTAGGCCTAGGTCCTTTGGAAGTTTGAATGAGGTACACACCTAGGCCTTGGGAGGTAACTAAGGGGTTTAACTACCTACCTTGCTAATTAATTTTTTAAACAACTCAGGATAATTTTACTTAATTTTTAATCGGTATAAAATTTATATTTTTCAGGTTCAGCACGGCAATATGAAGTGTTAATTCATCAGAAATACCTGTATGAGTTAGTCATTGTTCACTGTTCAAATTTCAAATACCTAAATTTAAGTTATTTTTAACTGCAAAAATTATATAGGATTTGTGATAAAAATTATTGATACTTTTAGAGAACCAAATAATTTGTTTAAAAATCTTGATGCTTACCTATAGGTATATATCAAATCATGTACAGTGCCCGCGAAAAGTATCCGATCACTCAAGAAAATACAATATTTTCCCTTGATATTCAGAGACACGTAATTCACTTTCTATTTGTTCTAGCGACATCTGGTAACTTTGAGGTTGCTCGCTGATATGAGAGCTATCCAACGCATTCTCAAATTAGTGTTCTGGTAGCCTTCGTTGCGGGTGGCTGTGTCTCAAATTTGTCAGATTTCACTGTGTGTAAATTTCTTGATTTTTTTTTTTTTTTTTTTACAGAAAGTGGTGTAAATAAAATTTATATATAATGTGTGCTAAAAAACAACTTAAGAGTGATTGTCGAGGTGCTATTGTTGCTTTGCATGCATGTGGGAAATCACAGAGACAGATAGCTAAGGAATTAAACATATCCCAAAGTACGTTAATTTATGGGTTTCACGGGCTAAGAACAATGGTGGCCTAACCACGCCAGTCCCTAAAAAACGATCTGGCAGACCGAGAAAAACAAATTCGCGAACAGACAAACTTATGAAACGTTTAGTATTGAAAAACCCAACAATAACTGCGAAAGAAATAAAATTTAATATGAATAATTTGTTATCTGGTGTTTCTGAACGAACTATCCAGGAGCGGCTCCAAAAAGAACTCGGATTACCATCTCGCCATGCTGCTAAGAAACCGTTCATTAATGAAAAAATGCGTAAAAAACGTGTCTCATTTTGTAAAAAATACATTCATTGGACTGTTGATGACTGGAAGAAGGTTTTATTTAGCGATGAGTCGACATTTTTGACATTCAGAAGTTGTCCAAAAAAGGTTCGCCAGCCTATTGGCTCAAATAGGATGGACCCTAAATACACCCTAAAGACAATGAAACACCCTCCAAGTGTGATGGCTTGGGGTTGTTTCGGTTACTATGGGCGTGGAAACTTATATTTTCTTCCGAAGAACACAACTATGAATGGTGCACGGTATTTAGCAATGCTACAGGATAAACTTGCAATGGCAATCCAAAGGACAAAAACATACATGCATGATGGTGCACCATGTCACAGGGCCAAAATAGTGACAAAATGGATTACTGACAATAAATTTGATATTTTGGATTGGCCTGGTAATAGTCCAGATCTCAATCCGATAGAAAATCTGTGGCTAATAATAAAAAATAAGGTTGAATGCCACGACACTGGCTCAGTCGAAAAATTACAAGAGGCCATCAAAAAGGTATGGTGCAAGGAAATATCAGTGGAAGTTTGTCAAAACTTGATTAAATCCATGCCAAAACGTCTAGAACAAGTCATCCAAACCAAAGGACAGATGACAAAATACTAATATAAGGTTAGTATACATTTAAACATTGTTTTTTATGTAAAAAAATACAAATTTCAAGGGTGATCGGATACTTTTCGCGGGCACTGTATGTAGCTATATTATAATATGTATGTATATGAACTATTTGTGAAGTTATCTTAAATGAAATGCTCAAAATTTTCAACATGCACAATTTCAAATGCTTGTGGAAAGCAAACCCATGGAGATCCCACTCCAATTTTTTGCTTGAATATGCTTCATCTAAAGGTCTTTATTTATGCCAATTTTCATGACCTTGAATTTTGAACTCTGACCTGAGGTCAAGGTCAAAGGTGAAATATAAATGCAACTTTTTTTAATGGAATGCATGCACTCTGTGCATAAAATTAGTTATTCTGCTGTCTTTTCTGAGCATTTTGACACCAAAATCATTAAAATCCATCCATTAGATCCTGAGTTATGACTAGAGACCGGATTTTGCCCTTTTTGCCTTTTTTATTCCCGTTTATAGATTCATAGGCTTCTTTTAGAGAAATCCATTTCGGGACTGTGGGATGTATATAATTAAATGTTGTAGTGCCTATAAACGCCTATTTTGATGGTTAGTGCCTAATTTTAAAATACGTGCCTATATATGCCTTTTTTAATTTTATTGTACTAAGTAAAGCAAAATAACTCGCATTTTTTTTAAATTTGTAGGCTTAAATAAGGCAGGGGATGGAAAAACTGAGGCTAGTCCTGAGGCAACCAGCACAGCCAATCAGATCACAATACGTCAGCCAAATGCAGCCAATCAGATCACAATACGTCAGTGTGACGCGTTCGGCCTCGATCATTTTGTTTGGTGCGTGCAACGTGGTCTTTGTTCAAGTGCTTTTGCTAAATAAAATCTCATGTTTGTGCTTACGGCTTTTTTTATAAGTGAGAAAAAATGCCTAAGGACAATACAGCCAAAAGTGTTCTGTTCAGGCAGTGGATCAAGAAGGACCCAAACTTCACTACAGATGGTAGTTATTTTCTGCCAACCTTGTTCCAAAGAGGTATGCTGCAACATTTTTTATTCTCTATCCAAAATAACAAACCCTTCGAGGAGACCTGGCCTACATCATGGCCAACTTCGGACGGGTGCCAGGGACCATAACCAAGCTGGAGGAGAGAGGCCTGCCATTTGTTGAAGCAGTGGAAATAGTTCAAAATTTAAGGAAGGAGCTGAGCCAGGTTCCTGGTAACGTAGGGAAAGAAGTGGTAGCAAAATTTGAAAATGTTCTCAGACGCAATCCTGGTTGGCAAACCATAGTGAACGTTTCAACAGTGTTCAAAGGAGTGTCAGGAGGTTCTGGACTTTGAGCCAAGCGAATTAGCATCTTTGAAGTTCGCACCAATTGTTTTGCGATGTTGAAAGGTCGTTTTCTCGATATAAAAATGTATTGAGTGACAGGCGATGTCAATTTACGCCACAGAACCTTGAAAAATTTTTAATCATCAATTGCCATTTCAATTTATAGTTTAGTTGAGTTTTTGTAAGAAGATAGTTTAAATGTTTGGATTTTACTTTCATGCAAATAAAATGTTTGATGGTTTTTGAGATGTTTAGTTTATTTTTTACAATAAAAATCCTGATATTCATCAGAACTGCAAATGGGTTTACTCTAAGTCAACAATAATAAGAGAAAAGTGGGAAAATAGAAATGCCTATTAAGTGCCTTTTTTAGCTTTTAGTGCCTATTTAAGCAACTTTTTTAGGGCTTCTTTAGTGCCTTTTTGCCTACCTATTATTGATTTTTTAGTGCCTATCAATCCTAACTCTAGTTATGACCTTTCAAAATCACGAGATTACGCTGCTGACCCCAAATTGGGGGGGGGGGGGGTGTCATTACTCCCAAACTATTTGACCCAAGTGGCTAAAATTTGGTCATGCTTCATTACTCATCATACCCAACTACCACACCAAAAATCATTAAAATTGGTCAGATGAGTGGCAGAAATCACCAAAAAGTGTGTACACTTGACATGGAATGCCTCATTATATAACTTGCTTATGACAAAGGATTATGGTTTAGGGTTTGATCATGCTTGCTTTTCATAAATGAACATTTATAAATAAGCAGTTGGATAAAAGCAGCAGTTTTAGCATGGGATATTTTTTTGGTTTGTGATAAGAAAAGCCATACAGTGTTGTAGTGTATATTAAAGCTTATGTGAATTACCATACATCTTGATAGTCAGCTATTTGGTCATTGTTACCAAAGGAAGAAAATGAGTTTACCAATATTGTAGTTATCAAAGGTAAGGATAGCTTAAACATATTAAGATGGAGCTTGCCATAAGCTGCTGATAACATAGGACCCTCATTAGCTTGTGATGCAACTTGAATATATTTCTAATTTAATTTCAATCTCATGTTTGGGTATAAAAGAGTGGTAATTTTAAATTTCAAAAATGTAAATATTCATATCTGCTATAGAACCTGTGGAAGACCCAACCAGTTTTGTAGCTGCAGTTCAAGAAGATACCTCAACACAACCCCAAATGCAGGAATCTGGCCACAGTTTGGAAGAATTGCCTGATGCAAATGAAGTTGAAATGGAAGGAAAAAGTTTAATTCCAAAACCATCAATTCATAAAAGTTCCCAAAAGAAAAAGCTAAATGAGCCTGTGAGGCAATCTCCTCGTCTAGCAGCCATTGCTAAGGTAAGGCCAGCATACATCAAAGTGATTTTGAAGCAGAAATGATTATTTTATTAATTTCATTATAAATTCCTTTACATGAAATTTTATTTTTGAATTTAGAGATTCCTAGAGGATTGATTTAATTAGAAGTAGGATGTGTTGCAGGTCTAATCAGCAGGATCTTTTTAGGCCTTTTGAGTTACTAAAAATATGTTTGGTAATTTTTGTTCTCATAAATTGTAAATAAGATAACAGTACATACGCTGCATGTGATAATGAAAACTTGAAAGTTTTCATTATTAATTTTTGTTCTCAATGTTTGTGTCATTCCTTCTTTACAAGTGTAGATGTAGGGTATTTCCTAATCTCAACGTAACATTTGATGTCTAGAAATGGCTCATTAATAGTTTTCTTAGTAAATCTCAGCCATTGTCTCTTCATAATATCCACATTGAAATCAAATGGCTACAGTACTGAAAGTAGTATGAAGGTACTTTTTCTAAAGCATGGGTACAGGGACTATTCTCTAAGGTTTAAACTATAAATTCTGATTCCTTTACCAATTTTTAAGTATCTTAAGAATGATCCATCATTGGAAAATATGATAAATTGTTGGAAATATTGTGAGCCTTGACATTCAACATTTTTCAAATTTGTGTTGATTTAGGGTTGCTTGTTGGGAAACATCTGGGTCATTCTCTGTCAGATCAACCAGTGCCTAACACCCTCATCTCTCAGATTTTGCTGAAATTTGGTTTATAGGGAGTTTGTGGGCCCTGAATCCATTTCTGAAATTATAAGGTCAATCCGACCAACGGTTCAAGAGATATGACCTCGGGAAATTTGAGGTCACTTGCGAGGTCACTAACATTTGGCGACCCATAACTTGGGTAATAATGGTCACAATTATATAAAAGTATATATATTTAGAATCAGAAAACGACAAGGAATCCAAATATGCAAGTTTTAGAACTCTAGGTTGAAAAATAAAAAAGTTACACTGTAACCAAAATTTGAGGTCACGATTTGACCTCTGGGGTATCAAATGAGAATTTTTTTTAAATGTAAAAAATGAAGGCATAGGCATTGGCTATTAGAATCAGCAAAAAAAGTTTGTTTATGTTAGTATTTTTCATGTAACTAACATATAAGTGAACACCATATTCATAAGTTGTGCGTCAATTCTACCTATTTTTTCACACTTAAGTTCATAATTTGACCTATAGAAATTAAAATTACATTTTTTTATAGATATAAAAACAAAGGCAAAAAATGTAAAATTGTATTTCACTGCTAATCTACACTGGCAATAATAGTTATAATAGTGAAAGGGGAAGACCTACTTAGAGGATTCATGTGCTAGCCTAATACAATTTTTGCATGCTCGATGCTCTCATCAATTTCTTTTTGTGGAAAAATGTATTGAATTCTGCTGCCTCCTCTTAGGGTAGGACAACTCATTACAGTTAATATATGATGTCCTGGCACTGCACATGAATCCTTGTTTGATGGATAATAATATGCACTTGATCCTGATGACCCAGAGGGATGTAGAAAGTTCACAGTGAAATCATCAAACTCTTCACAATATTCCTCCACAATTCCATACCAAACTTGCATGTCATAAATGCAGCCAACATACTCTCCTGGTTTGACACATTTTAGGTTACCAAGCATTGCAGGTTCATTAGTAAAATGACTTTTCCTTATTCTTTTCTTTTCTCCAATGCCACTTGAAATGGGATACACCATCAGTTCTTCCTTGTTTAGGGGAACAAATCTATGATATTTCTGAGTTCCAGGAATAGCCCTACTATCCTTGAGTCGATGTTCCAACCGTTCTTCTGCATCTTTCAAATCAGCTGTAGTTACAAAGAAAAAATTTATCATCTTGCTCAAGTTTTCTTCACAAAACTGAAACATGTGTTCTGGTGTAAGAATTTGCCTCTCTGTAGTTCTCTGCAAACTGGCACGAGCAGTAGCTCTTTTCACTGTTCCTCCAATCCCATCACATGCATTTTTGCCATGGGATGTAGCAAAGAAGTGCCATTCACAAGACAGACCAAAATCCTCTTCATGGTAACAGAGATTTGTGAAGTTGTATCTGTTCTTATATTGACCAGCACATCCATCTGAGAAATAGTGCACCTTCTTCAATTGTGGGCATCTGAATTTAACATATGTCATAAGCTTCAATATGAATGAGTAAACCATTATAGTGTTGTGTTTTAGTGATGCAGATAAGAAACAGACACTAAAATGGCTAAGTTCCTGGTCTGCAGATGATCTATAATAGATGACAAAAGGGTGAACTGTACACTGTGAATTGTCCCAGTGAAACCCTTGGGCAGCATCCTGGACAATGAAAGAATAATTCTCAGAGAAATCACCTACTATAACTACCTCGCTCTGAGGTGGTAGTGTTTCTTTCAACTGCTTGAAGTACTGTGATTGTTGCTGAGCAACAAAGTGATGACGAACCATGCGGGATATTTTCATGCTTAGGGATGATAAGTATTCATGAAGTGGCTCCACCTTATCAACCATTGTACAACGGTCAACAGTCACCCATTGCTTGTAAGATATTTCATTTGGAGCTGATTTCACACTGTCAAGTAACTCAAGAAAATCCAGGACACCCTCTTCTCTTGGGCAATCATTGCAAAGTTGCATCATGCAAGTCTCTCTTTCTGTACTGCAGACACTGTAATCCATAAGATCCTTGTATGAAAGACCTCTTTCTCCCAATGCAGCCAGCTGCAATTTTGGATTTTGATGGTATGTGCAGACACAGACAGAATGAGTCCCACCACTACCGGCAAGCACACAATATGATGGCCGTAATTTTGCAAATGTGGAAAATCCTATTTTGGGATTCTTTTCATCATTTTTATATAGTTCAAACATCTCTCTTAAATTCCCGAGGACCAATCGTTTTTGCACCTTCAGCACTGATAACTTTCACGCAATCCTTTTGGCCAGGACACATACGACTAACCTCTTCTGACTCATAGAATCTTCTAACTATATCTTTGTGTTCTTCAGATATCACTTTTCCTTTGCTCATTAGTGGAATCTTCGGAAGGATTCCATGTTCTGATTTAAGTGAACGGCTTCTTTTCACCATGTATGTTGTAGTTTGAAAGAAACTAGCTGTTTTTTCAATTGTGTATGGTGAGTGTGTCAATATTTGTAGTTTGTGATGGTGACATTTGCTCTCCAGGAATGACTGTTTCAATTCATTCATTAATTTGTCTAGATGTTTTTCAGATTTAGTTTCAGGTTTTGAAGTATCACTTACCTCCTCGGTAATTTGAACACCATAACTGAGTTCTAGCCTCTCCTTCAGGTGTTTCTGAGCAGATGATAGCTTACCACGAGCCTTGCGCTTTTTCTGGCTTAATGACAGCCCTTCTGAAAAGAACAGAAAAAAAGGTTTCACACACCTGAATATTAGTAATTAAATATTAATTATAGTACCTTAAATGCTATATAATTGGCTATATAGTAGATCAAACAGACCTTGTAGTAAAGTATAAGTTATTATATTAATTTATTACTTACTTTTTTTAACTGGTGTTTGGTCCAGAAATGCTAGAACTGGTTCAACTGAAGTTGAAGGATTTTCCTTTATCAAGCAATCACTGTCATTGTCCAGATCTTGAATTGAAGAGATGTTACTCAAGCCACTGATAGTAGATGATTCATTTGAATCCTGCTCAGACTCGTTGTTTTCAGTGGTACTAAGTATAGTGGGGTTTTTCATTATCAGTGTCCAGCAGTTCACACACAACAATGAGTCTTTTTTCACTCTTCCAGCACATTTTTCAACAAGTACATCAGTCACTTTTCTAAGATTGATTGTTATGCATTTCTTGTGTTTTTGAATAGGGTCCTGGCAGTATTTCAAGTGCCGAACCATTGTATTTTGATCTGTAAAGATATAGGATTTACAATTAGGTAATATATATTTTTTAGAAAATATATAGCTATACACACTTAATATTTTAGGCCTTGATAGTCTCTGAGGCTCATTAAAACACCATACCCACCAGCCACCCACAGTGCTGGCTGGAACTGTACTAACCTGTAGACAAGGAATTTTGCAACTATCTGTGTTGATTCTGCACTTAGACAAGTAGCAACATGTTTCAACAGGTTTGTTTAGGCTACATGTGAGCTTAGTCTTCCCCTTTCACTATTATAACTATTATTGCCAGTGTAGATTAGCAGTGAAATACAATTTTTATTAAATTCTTGGAGCTTGAGGTCAAATTGATAGCTAAGATATAAAAATTCCTTGAAATGACAAGCAATTTATAAATATGGTGTTCACTTATAAGTTAGTTACATGAAAAGTACCAACATAAACAAACTTTTTATGATTGTTTCTATTAGTCAAGAACTGACTTTGTTTTTTATATCTATAAAAAATGTAATTTTAATTTCTATAGGTCAAATTATGAGCTTAAGTGTGAAAAAATAGGTAGAATTGACGCCCAACTTATGAATATGGTGTTCACTTATATGTAGTTACATGAAAAATACTAACATAAACAAACTTTTTTTTGCTGATTCTAATAGCCAATGCCTATGCCTTCATTTTTTACATTTAAAAAAAAAATTCTCATTTGATACCCCAGAGGTAAAATCGTGACCTCAAATTTTGGTTACAGTGTAACTTTTTATTTTTCAACCTAGAGTTCTAAAACTTGCATATTTGGATTCCTTGTCGTTTTCTGATTCTAAATATATATACTTTTATATAATTATGACAATTATTACCCAAGTTATGGCTCGCCAAATGTTAGTAACCTCGCGAGTGACCTCAAATTGCCCGAGGTCATATCTCTTGAACCGTTGGTCGGATTGACCTTATAATTTCAGAAATGGATTCAGGGCTCACAAACTCCCTATAAACCAAATTTCAGCAAAATATGAGAGATGAGGGTGTTAATTTCAATTTTTTTTGGTTGATCTGACAGAGAATGACCCATCTGTTGTTCCAGCTTGACAGTTGAAAAAGTATCAGTAATCATTTATACCATCTGTAAAATTTTCTGTTATTTGGTCCCCCTTAATACAATCCAATAACATTGGTTTTAAGCAACCACTCAATTAGAAACATAATTCCTGGAATTACTTTTTTTTCTCTTGTTTATACAAATAAAGTTTATCATACAGAAGAGGAAAAAAACTGTCTCAAATATTTAAATCAGCACACTATTAAAGTGAATTAATATGTGTGTGCTATGTACAGTTGTACACCTTGCTCCATTGTTATAATGAACATTATTCAACTGATTCATGAACACTGCACCATCCCCTTTTAAATAAATGTGAATATTGATGACTTCACAGAGTACACTTGCTCCTACACTTACATTGTATATAAACAACTTAACCTTCATTGTTGTGTTTGGGTCATGCTTTGAAAGTCTTTATGTGCATAAGATTTGCATATTCACTGTGCAATACCTTTCCATTAGTGCATGAGAAGTGATTGGGATGTCTGAAATAATGAAAGACATCTCATAAAGTGAGAATTCCTGCAGCAGAAACTGAAAATGTTTTATTCATAGTAACTATTAATCAAAAATTAATCTGTATGTAGAGCATCAGGCGGTCCAATGCTTCAAGAGGATTGATTGCAACTACTACTACTAGGTCATCTTCAGGTGCATCCAGAACCCATAGGAGGAGTCTCTCTGAAGGGGCAAATATCGTAGCCCATTTCTCAAAGGTGGAAAAGAAACTTGGTAACCAAAGGTATTCTGAAGCTTTTACTATTTTAAATTTTTTAAAAAATATCATATTTCTTCTGTTGAAATCATTTGTGAATTTTAATGAAAGAAGCCACAGTTGTGCAGCAATAAATTTGGCTTGTAATCGTTTTTTCACTGTAGTTGGTGTACAATTATCCAAATGTTTGCTCCCAACATGAGAAAAGCTTTGGAAGATTAAGGGAAAGTTAAAATTTTTTTGTCAACATTTACTATAATTTATTTATCCATTTTATATTAGCATGTTAGTTAAATCATAAGTATCCATTCAGAGAGCAAATACAGCTTTTCAGAATATCTCAGTTCCTCTGTTATTCTTGATTGATTGATTAGCTACTTTGAAGAAAAAAAAATTTATTTTGGGATATAGGCCTATTTTAATTTATATCGAATTTTATCAATTAACTGTGTACCATTTTTAGTAAGGATTTTTACTTTTCATTGTTGTACATCCAGTTCTTCCTCCTAACACAATATAACTTCATACTGAGTAGGGTGGTCCTTAGTTTTGAAGTTTTGAAATGTGTACCTCCCACCATTCCAATTGATGCTCTCATGGTAAAAACTAATGTGCGCAAAATCTTTTTCCAGTCGGGTAATATTTAGGGTGTGCTCAGTCAAACCAAAGTTTTCTGCTTTTAACTTTATTCTGCCTATAATTAGAAAATTAGAACTTTCAATTAATCAATGCTAAAATATAGAATGCACATTGGAAAGGCAACATTTTTCTGTATTTATACATATGCAGGAGAGTAACAGAGTACCTAAATGGTATAATATGGGTCTCACAGTCTAACTTATGCGCATTTCGACTAGGACATTCGGGTCCTATTTGGTCTTGATAGCGGATGATGAGGAAATACCCTGAAGGAGTGTGGCTTTTTGGCAATTAGTATAACGCTTACGGTGTTCTTGGACGACTTGCAGGGTGAACCGAGTCTGCTCCTCGTTTTTCGTCAGCAAACAGTTGTATTCCTGTATCGGTGCGACCCCTCGTTCTGCGGTGTCGTTCACAACGCGAAGATCTCGGACGACATCCTCTGCTTGCAGATAGTCGGGATTTATCATCCAAGTGTCAGGATCCACTTCCAAGAAGGAATCCGGAAGTGAAAGAATCTGGAACTTCCGCGTGTTGAGCGTCACGAAATCACGGAGTATAATGTTGGGATCCTGGCCTGGTCGAGAGAGATTCGCTTGGGAGGATCCTCCTCCTCCTCCCTCGCGACTGAGTGCTTCCACCATCGCCCTCTTCTCGGAAGCGTCGACATCTCGGTCAAAGAAGGCGAGTGCCGCCAGTTGTTCCCTTAGATACCAGAGCTGCCGGCGCAGCTTGTTCAAGGCACCCTTTGCTGCTGGCGAGTCGATTGACACGAAGTTTCAACAGACGCAGATCGCTGGCAGGAGCTGCAGTTGACAGGCGGGAGAGGAACCAGGACTTAACATACACTCCAACACCAAAGAGACAGAAGTTCCGAAGACCTTGCTTCGTCAGCTTGAAGCCAGTATCTCTGAACATGAAGATTTTCAAAGTGGATATCAATCTTGACATGAACCGTGCACGGTGGATGGCACCTGGCTTCCTGCAGCTGCAACGACTGGGTTTTCTACTCCAGGCTTGTAATGAGTAACATCGATATATGGCCAGAATGTCTTGAACCGCTTGAAAAGGAGGATCTCGGGCCCACTCGATGGAGACACACACACACACACACACAGTTCTTCTGTCCGTCCACTGTTGCTCGATGTTGTATTGAAGTTGAGGGCTTTGATGCGGTCCTTGAAGACACTACCTCGATCATTGCGTCTGCCATAGCTTGACCAGTTTCAGAATGCAGCTTTGGAATGCATAGGATTTGCTCAATTCCAGACCCTAAGACAATGATTGCAAGTTTATTGCAATTATGATCTCCTGTTAGATCCTGCACCAGTGGCTTCTCTGGGTTTGAACTCAGCGTTGAGCTGGGCTGCTAATTCAGCCTGATGCTTTTGATGATAACCACCAATAGATGACCGATTGATGGTATATATTCTTCGACGTTTAGCCCTGAAGCATGAATGGTGGGGGCGATTATCTGCACCACACGACGGTCATTTGTCTTCATCCCGTCGAGCGATGAGAGGACGGAAGGGCTAAGGATGTTTGTCCTTCCCTGTTTGAGCCGATAGAGTGACCTCCAACTGATTCTTTTCTCACAATCATGCGTGTCGTCAGGATCGGAAGATGAAGTGGAAGAATCCAAGGCAATGACTTCATCCAAATTGGCTTTCTCTGCAAGCTGTTTGTCCTGGAACACAAGCGGAGTTCTTCGTTTTATTGCTTGGGCTTTCTCCTTCTTCAACAAAGAAACATCACCTCCAGCCATGACCCCTCACCGTCCCTTCACACGCTGTGCCATTAAGAATTCCTTGTCTTCTGGGATTTTCATCATCGTCAAGGCATCAGAATAGGCCACATCGAACAGGTCGTTCAATGTTTCCTTGAAGGCTTCCTCATTGGCCACTTGGGTCGCTGTCCTCCTGGCTTTGTTCTTTTTTAGTCCTTCCCACTTCTTCAACTCCTCGATCTGTTTGACCGCGTGGTCGATGCGACGAATCGGAATTCGGGCTCTCTCCTAGAACATCTGCACCACTTCAACGTGCGGACGGCAGCCTTATATTTGGTGTTCGCTGTCTTCAGTTTGTGGAGGTAAAACCTGATAACATCCCCAATACAGGGTAACTTCGTGCAAGTGAAATCTTCCCTGGTTGAACTAAGTAAGAACACGTCGGTCTTGCCGCGAGTAGAAGTTGCCATACTTGCTGAAACAAAAGAAATGTCAGTAAACGGTATTACCATGTAATACAAATTAAGTGCATATAACAGCAAAATAGAAGTGGGTTGAGCATACCCTAAACACACCACCACACTAATCAACATTTACATCCCACCAGATAGTTCACCTCGGGTGCCAGCCAATTACAATCCACAGTTAGACAATCTGGCCTCTCATTAATCTCATCTTAGGAGGAGACTTCAATGCTAAAGATACTAGTTGGTACCTGCACAACCAAAGCAACACCAGAGGCGCCAACATAGCCACACAACTAAACAGTCTCTTCATTCTTAACAATGCAGAAGAACATACACATATACCACATCAAGCAGGATACTCAAACTCCTCCCCAGACAACGTTCTGTTCCCCCTCACTAGCAAAAAAAACACACTGGAAAACAGAAAAACAACTGTCATCAGACCACCTGCCCATCATCATTACAACACGTTCTACACTGCCCCAACACCCTTAGGCACATTTACAGAAATTACAAGAAAGCTGATTGGGAACAGTTCAAAATACAGACTGAGGAACAATTCACCACATTAAACAGCACACCCATCATAAACATCAATACAACACAAGACATTTAATCAGATCATCAATAATGCAAACAAATACATACACGAGGGCAACATTAGGAAATACAACCCAAATTACACTAGAGAAATAGCCCATCTCATAAGGCAACGTAACAACCTCAAACATAACACACACAGAAACCATAAAATAGCAGATACAACAGCTCAACACAGAAATAAACAAGCTCAAAGAAAAACAAACAAACATTTAGGGAATTCATAAAAACACTAAACCACTGCACAGATACATCCAGGCTATACAAGACTACAGTATAAACAGCATTACCCACTCTAACAGCGGCATTCACACCTCACACACGGCTATCTGTCGCAGCCAAAATAATATCCCAACATATACACAAGCAGCTAACATTCTAGTTAATCACTACGCAAAGATAAGTCACTTAAACAGAGAGAACAACCAGAATCACATAGCCAGACACAAGAAAACCTACAGACTCGACACGACCATTACACCCTTCAATACAGACCAGACCACCACCCATCATCAAAAACATTAAGAATTCGAAGGCTACTGGACCAGACAACATATCTAACATACACCTTAAACACTTGGTCCCACAGGGAATACTAGCTCTCACAAATATCAGCACATATTCATACCAACACTATTATTTCTGACATATGGAAACAAGGTAAAATTATTACACTACTCAAACCAAACAAAAATCCAACAGAACCAACTTCCTATAGACCCATTACTTTACTCTGCACACCTTCCAAAGTAACAAAGACTAATCTTACAAATCACCAACCCACACATACCACTATCACCTACTCAACATGGATTCAGACCTCACCACTCAACCACGACATTACTCACTAACCTCACGCAGCACATCATGGATGGCATCAACTCCAGACGACCAGCTCAACGTACACTATTAGCAACAATAGACATTAGTAAAGCATTTGATGCTATCCAACGCTTCCCTCTCATAAACAAAATACTCAACACAAACATGCACAATAACACTGAAAGATGGCTGAGCAACTATCTTTCAGGAAGATACGCACATATCACATTTAATGGCAAGTCATCCAAAAACAAGCTTTTTCCGAACGGGGTCTCAAGGCTCTGTTCAACTTATACATGCATGACAAACATGCATAAACAGTACGTATACAAGACTGGCTCACACACAGTAGACTCAAAGTAGCGCCCACAAAATCAACCATCACCTTGCTTACAAGCAGTACGAAAGCACATCAGATAACCACAGCTTACACTAAACAACATTATTCCACACACACACAGGACCAAAATACTTGGTCACGTACAGCACGTCATATCTTTTGCAAACCACATTCAGGACATTAAAAACAAATGTACGTCGACTTAACACGCTTAGGGTACTTACAGGCACAAACTTTGGACACCAGCAGGAAACATCACTCGTATACAAACAATATATTTGCTCAGTTATGGACTATGCTAGCCCATGCTGGGCACCCATTATCTCACACACACACAAACACCTTATAGACAATACAAAACAACGCACTTCGTATCATTACAGGATGCACTCAAACAACACCAATAGAACACCTGCACACACAAAAATACTCAGTTAGGGAACATTTAGACATGAGGGGAACACAGTTCATGGCAGCAGCGACAACTAACCCACAACACCCTTGCCACTACATGTACAATCATGCACCGACACCTCGCACCATTAAGGCGGGTTTACACGGGGCTAGTTTAGCTTTGAAGGACACCCCTTCACGACTTTCGTGTGCATTCCAACATGTTAGAAATTTTCAGTGGTGTGTCGTGAATTGCGGCGATTGGTTATAGATAAATCATTCATAAAAATAATTAGAAATGAATACCACTGTGAAAGTAAACGTTTTAAAAATTAATGATGAGACAACATTGAAGTTTTTAGATTTATGTTATTTCAAGTTTTAATTTCGCTGGAATAGATTCTCTCATATTAGTATCTTTTTTTTTTAATCATTGGCGAAACACGATCGAGTAGATATTGCAACTGATCTGAATTCATTCTAAACATATTCCGAAAGTCACATGGGTCCTCCACAGCCAATTGTTTACATAGATTTTCTGAGGCACCTAAACTATTCCTCCTAGAAATCCAATCTCTTTGCCATATTATTCTTCTGCAACGTCGTTTCCTTGCACCAGAGATATCTAGAAGCAGCTCGTGAGCTAATAATGCACTGACAATGTTGCATGCGTCCGACACCATTGAGTCCATGCTAAACACTGACATATTTTGTGTCGTGAATACTTCATAGTGTAAACACTTTCACGACTAGACCACGACCGAAGACATTACGAAAGCGTGGAATAAGCGTGCTCACCATCGTGAAATTAGCCTCGTGTGAACCCAGCTTTAAGGTAACACCAGAGAGACTATAACCAAATACTCCATTCCATACCACGCCCCACAGACATCGCACAGTACACACACACACACACACACACACACACACACACACACACACACACAGCACTGACACGACTCGGTCCGAATGCAGTCCTAGGTGCGAAGCCGCCACCCATTAACAGGTCAGAGATCAGCCTGAGCAGATCGGATCGAGTTAACTTAGCACGATTTCGATGTGGACAGCACCCCCAACTTACGGACATATAAACACACTTTTAGACAACTCCACAGACGACACCTGCCACCTGTGCCAGGACACACCACAAACAATTGAACACATTGACACTGTACCGCTCTAGCACAACAACGAACACAACACAACACATTATACAGAGCTGGGCACTTGCGTTTTTTTGCCCGTTTTTTTGCGGTACTGCGGTACTACTACCGCACTACCAAACCGGTACCGCATAACGCAGTACCGCAAAGGATCGCTGAAAGTACAGCAGTACCGCTACCGCATTCAAATTTCCCGCGGTACTTTCCGCGGTACCGACCAACACGGTAGTACCGCAGTACCGCAAAAAAACGCAAGTGCCCATCTCTGCAAGTTGAACACAACACATCACTAGTGGGCTGAACCTCTGGTTCACTCCGGAGAGGGCGATCGGTCACCTGCGCGCCGCCGGCTTGCTCGATCAGGGTGGGCTGATCGGCTAAACAACAACTACCCTAAATATTCACCGATTGCCAAAAGTTTTGGTAGGATTCAATATTTATAGAGGGAGTACAAGATAGGATGGTGGGAGATGGGAAATTCCGAAGTTCATTTTTTAAGGTAATATAAGGACCACCCTAATACTGAGCCTTCAGTTTCCGTATGGATGTAATAAATTCCTATACTCTAATTTGTTTCATTTGAAATTTCCGAATGTTCAGTAATTTTTCAGTTTTAATTTGCATGTTTTTGTCTTTCTCCCAGTTTTTGTGCACAGTGGTTGGGAAACACTGGTCTAGCAGTAATAAATGGGTGAGGAAGAAATTTATTTTTAATACTATTTCAGAAGAGTGGCTGTAATTCGACCTCAACCGAGTGAGGAAACAGGAACCTCAGCACTGACCAAAGATGATTTAAGCAATTTGGAACAAATGACTCAATACAAGAAAATTTTAGCCAACAATCGACAGAAAAGTTATCATTCAAGTGTTACAAAAGGTGCCATTAAACCCATTGGTGCTAAGCCAGGTCCTGTGAAACCAACTAAACCTGTAGAGTTTAATTTTGCTACAGATTCAAGATTGAGAAATAAAAATGATATAAATAATGAATCCATTGTTGATTTTACACGCACTTTAAGGTCCCACACGGCTCAAGTAAGTTTTCAATGTAGTTTCATTCTCAGATATAACTGCTTATTTTCATTACGAGTAAATACTAATACTATAAGGAAAACATTTATAGAAGTTTGAGATATTTTAGCTTTCAGCATTAATATCACCATTATTGTATATATTCTCTTTGGTACAACATTGTTTCGTTGTTATTTAACTTTGATGTTTTGCCTTTTGTGATGCGTTTATTTAGAATTTAATATTTTCATACAACTCTTAATAAGAACATTCGGAGTTTTTCATTGAAAATTTTTTAACATTCTTGAACCCAACTAGAATAATGCGCAACCTAAAGGCACCACTAAAGTGCAGCCATTCAACCTGCACAGTTCCACCAAACCAAAAGAGGTTGGGCAACCATTTTTATCCATGGCAGAACTGAGCCTTAAATTTCACACAAAAACACCGCAGAGATTTCGAACGAAGAGATACGGTGCGGGTAAGTTGAAATACATGTAATCCTTTTGTCAATAAAGGAATTTTTTTTTTTTTCCCCCATTTTGTATTTAATATATTCAATAATTTAGGCCGGGTCGAAAAGGGGTCAAGTTCAAGATTTTGCTTAGGTACATATTGTGAGGGTGATCATTTTATAATAGTAGTATCCACACCAAAAATCAAGGCTGTGGGACATTCGCTGCCACCACCACCACCACCACCACCGATACTCACTTTTTTCCATATGAATTTGTATGAGAATCGAAAATCGTAAAAATTGACTAAATATTAATATTTTTGCTTTCGGATGGCCAAAATCGGGTTCCCCGGCACGAATTACATCAGAATAGACCGTTCACCAACTTTTTTTTGAGATCGGTGGGTAGGGTCTTAAATCCGGTACTGACTCTCAGCATCGGATATAAGGCCTATTACATTATTTTTGTTTTTTTTTCTTTCCAGATTCCTATTTAGGTACCTAGAATGTTAAAAGTTTGTATTAAAATACGTTATTTAATTTTAAAATATCAGTAATAAATAAAATAGTTAAAATCTTATTAAATTATGGCTACTAGAAAAAGAAGCCACAATGCAGCCTTCGGATATCCAGCAAAATTTTCATCTGCCATGACGCCATCAAAAGCTGATGTTGTAAGGCACTTCCATTTTATTGTTAGAGAGGAAGAATCTAAAGCGCACGGTAAAATAAGTAAAAATGCCCCTGCATGGTTTCAAATAAAATCACACCCAAAAGCCACTGAAGGTGCGCGAAATTTTTGGTTTATGACAATTCTTCTTCGAAATTTAGATGTAAAATTCAAGAAAATTATTGAGCCGGTCATGAAAAACAACGCTTACTTCGCTAATCCTGAAAATATACTCCTGTCAATGGTTTCTGACGAACAATTACATATAAGAGAGCTAGCAATTCAAAAGATAATTCTTTCCAGAACTGGGTTTTCAGGAGTCAGAAATTTTGAGCTACCAAGACCTATAAATTTTCTAGCAAATGATTATATTGATTTGATCAATTGGAATGAGCAGATAATTACTTCTCCACCTTTGCTAAGTAATTTTACCAATGAGCAATTGCTTCAGATTAGAACTAAACCTCTAGAAATACTAGATTTTCCATGTCACAGCCAAAGCTTTAAACGGTGTGAACTTGGTAACTAAATCTAGCCAGGAAAGAATTGGTTATATTAATTGGCATAAATTTATTTTAAATACTTTAGAGTCTAGAAAAGAACTGCCTACTTTTGAGTGGAAGGGTCAATGAAAAGAATAAAAAAGAAACAGTTTTAGGTCAAAAATTTTATTGAATTTATCTTAATTTCCAAATTTCTACCAATAATAGCTAAAAATTTGTATTAAATTTTTTTTCATGCATTTTTATTTTTTAAATTTTTTTTTTCATTAAAAAATAAATATAACTGTTTTATAAGCGAACTTTTGTAATAATAAAAAAAAATTCGAAGTATGATAAATCGCAAATTATCTCGAATTTTACGAATTTTCTGAAAAAACTTAAACCGGTAGGGGGGGTAGAGGCAATGTTCCCTCTAATTTTTTTTAGTCCGTGTGCGCAAGAAATTTTCGTTGTGCATACATTTAGATTCATGGTGAAAAATTGTGCAAACTTTTCTGAGCGCTATTATCTTCAAAATTAAATATATATAAATATTAAATACTTAAATATTATTTCCATAAGGTGATAGCTTCGTCATTACGGTACTATTAAATGGATATTAAAAAACTGTTTACAATATCATATATTCTTAAAAAAGAAAACATTTTATCCATTCTAAAAATATGAATAAAATAAAATTCAACAAAATAAAGAAATAAAATAAAAATAACATTAATTGAAAATGACTTTAGTTATTTCTCAAAACAATTTTTAGCATTTAGCAATTTAAAATAGACTATCAAGATTAATACACGATTTTATCCATTCACAAAATAGGAATAAAGTAAAAAAATAATAAAATTCAATAAAATATAATCAAAATAACATTCAATGAAAGTGCCTTTCATTTAAGTATCATTTAAGTATCCGTCATCATTCAGGTAAATTTTAGTTCGCATGAGCATGTATGTCCAAATGATTTTCTTTCAAGCGGTTTCTTAATTTGTTCTTTATAGAATTCATTAAACTGAAATTTTTTAAATTACTTCATTTACTGTCGTGACTCATGATACGCTTGAGCCTGTGCGCATTTTATTTTGCTGTGTGCGCTGGTTTCACAACGCGTGTGCGCGCGCGCACACGCGCACCTTAGAGGGAACATTGGGTAGGGGTCCTTAGAATTTAAAAATATTTTACCAGGGTGTTACTATGGTTGATTGAACCACCTCACACTATGTACGTAAGAAATCAAAATTTCGACCCGGCCTAAATTATTCATATAAATACCATGTTCTGTTTGTTAGTTCTATTTATGAGGGTGAAGTACTGAGGTTTAGAAAGTAGGCAAAGTATATTCTGGTTTTGAGTCTGGGCGCAAGAGAAGAATGTGGCGATAAAATCTTTCCTCTTTTTACTTTACTTTTCGGAAGTGATGCTAAAATGCGAGTATCGATAATTGGGTCTTGGATTTCTGAAAATGGAACTGATATAAATTCTCATTTTGCCCAGACACCCTCTTACCGGAGGCTACCAAGTCCCGCAACAACGTGAATGTCGGAGTAACTCATCCCCAAACCCCCCGACTGAGCACCAGGTTGAGGGCGAGGTCGGTGGATCACCCCAGCAGGGAAGAGGTGGAAGAGAAGGAGTTTGAAGAGGCGCAGAAGTAAGTTCATATTTTAGATTGTGTGGCAGTGTGGGTATAGCTGTCGCTCAGACGAGTGACCACTCCTCACGGGCGTTGACATAATGTTGATTAGTGGTGGTAATTTGCGAGTATTTGGGCAACTTCAGAGTAATCATCATTAACTGGAAACTGAAATTGGGACTTCCATTCTTTTATTTATGAAGCAGATTTGTAAGTGAAATTTAAGAAAAGGGAGAAAGTTAAGGTAATTTTTAACGGAATTCTAAGACAATTAAGTTAACTCGAGTTTAATTGCTTGTACGCCTTTTTTAGTCTATTTCTAACGTTTATTCAGGCATCGCTTTAAGGCGAAACCCCTAAACAAGAAGATTCTGTTGGAGCCTCAACTGAAGCTGGTTGAAACCACCAAAACAGCCACTGTTCCTAAACCGTTTAACATCACCGATATGAAAAAAAATGCAAGTGTTTATTTGTTGGATGTACTTTGAGATAAGTAATAAGGGAAGGACACGATAGGTTAAAAAGATATTCCTAAAGTTATAATTTAAAAGATTTGTAACCACTTTGAATGATTAAATTATAGAAACCTTCTTGATCAGGTTCGTTTGAAAGCTTTAAATTTCTTTCGAATAGTGTACACTTAGTTTTTCAAAGTTTGATAGCTTCCTAGGGAATGTTTGCAAGACGTTTACTCTCTCAACCCTGCTTCATGTAGAGGAAGTCTCTCTTTTTCACCGCATGATGTATGGTCTGGATTTTTATAGTCGTGTCCTTGTGAGAAAAATGAAAGTGTAGTGTTCTGTACACCACACAAAGGAAACTTAAGGCTTTAAAATAAACCCTCGTCACTTGTCATTAGTCAAGTAATGAATAATTTAGTTTAAACAGGAAATGATTCCCAATTTAGGACACATTCGCAGATGGGGCCTTTAGCTAAGTCTGTTGTGAAGCTTAAATGAAGACTTTCCACGTGATTCATGAGTGATTGGTTGATAAAACGAGGTAGACCCGTAAAATTAAGTAAATTTGTCTTTTGATCCAAAATGAGTAATGGGTGCTTCATTTTGGTGCCACAAGTGGATCAAGTAAAGATAAGCACCCCCAACCTTTTTTAGTTAGCTTCATAAGGTTAACTAACGAAAATATCACGACCTAACCTAACCAATCGTCAAGGGCGTACAGTTAACCTAACGATTGGTTAGGTTGTCTTGATATTTTCGTTAGTTAGCCTTATAAAGCTAACTAAAAAAGGTTGCGGGTGCTTATCTTTACTTGATCCCCACAAGTAACCTCCCTCAAATCTGAATCTTTGATGAATTCGTGTCTAATATCGTCCCTTAGGGTGACGACGACACTGTTGAAAAAACGTCATTGGAGTCTTCCAAGGAGTTGATGTATTCGGCCTCTTCTCTGGCCCCGATTCCCCACGGAGGAATATCATCAACGTGGGAAAAAAAATCGACTGAAGTGAAGCCGTTCAGCTTCGACTCTCGAGACACGGAAATGATGATGAAGAAGAAAGAGAAAATAAAGATGGTCAGTTTTCAGGTGCATAAGCACCGTGCGTACCCTTTTTAGTGCGAAGAGTTAATATAAGATTCTCGTGAGCGAATGAAGGTCTGAGAATTGAAACGCGAATTTCTTCTTACAGACTTCCCTTAAAGCTTATGCATTATAGAAGGTATTCGTGTATGTTGTTTGGCGTGTGAGACGCCGTGCAGGAGGCTGGAGGCTTTCGTTTTCAACACCTTCAGACTTCGAAGCTAAAGTGCCAGTAACGTGTTAATAAATCAATCAATCCTACACCTGCACATTCTTTTTCAGATGATTGAGGAAGAAAAGAAGAAGGCTGATTTTCATGCCCAACCGATGCCCGTCTTTGATGGGATAAAGGGGCTCCCCCCGAAGGCGGCCCCAACTCCAACTAAAGTACAGCCCTTTCATCTTCTTAGTGACGTCAGAGGTTCCTCGAGACAAGAGGCTCTCCAGAAAGAGGTTCGATTCATTGTTTTCCTTTTGTCTCCTATTTCTCTCTCCATCGAATTAATCTTTGCCGTCTCGTTGTGGGTGTACAAAGTCAATGCATTTGAGTTATGGTAATGAGTTGGTTCTAAATGCATTGTAGTAACTGTTATGATGTCGTATGTGACGTAGAATTACCTTTGTTAATGATTATTGTTGACATTAAAAACAACAGGTAACTTGGAAAGTTGCACTTTACCTGCATGTATGTTTGCATAACCTCAGTTTCATTTTGGCAAAAGCCAAAATGGTGTATAAAAGCAGAGCTCATTCGTAAAGCATTACCAACTCCGAAAGTGAAAAACAAATTTTCCTAATTTATCATTTGCATTACGAGGTAATCGAGGTATTGGGAAGGTTTTCATTTATTTGTACTCATAAGGTATGATAATGGGTACACCCATGTGGGTTGTAAATATCCCGGATACAAGATGAATTCTTTCTACCGTTTGGATCACATACAGTAACGGATAAGGTTTTTCAGTGGTTCTTAGTGTTTCTGTGAAGCGTTTTAGTATCTGGTCCAGAAGTTGAGGCTCATCCTCCGCCAGTCCAACATTGGTAATACGCGCTTGATCAGAACACTTGAATGATTTTTGGTTGGGTACTGAAAGAGGAAGGCACGATGCTTGTTTAACTAGAACTTTAAAAATGCATACTAATTTCCTGTTAACCCTTTCATACCCAAATTAAGTCGAAAAGTAAAAAAAAAAGAATTGGGATATAAAAATCGTTTAATTGGACCCAAAATAACTGAAAAATATATTTTACAAAGTTTTATTGTTCATAATTAATAAAATACGAAATGTGTTAAATTTCACACATTGGGAACTGGAAGGTCTAAAATTGCTTCCAAAGTTAACGATGAAAATTTCACACACTGGGCATTAAAGGGTTAAATAAGAGGAAATGTTTTGATTGCAGTTGGAAGCTCTTGAGGAGTTGGAAAGGAAACAGCGTAGGTTCGAGGCGCAACCGGACAAGGTTCTCCATCAGGAACCCTTCGTACCTCAAAAGTCAAATAAACCGCTGACGGACATTTCTGGATTTACTCTGAATACAGACAGAAGGGCGGAGGAGAGAGAGGCGTTTGATGTGCATCTGAAGGAGAAAGAAGATGAATTGATGGGCAAGAAGAAAGAGGTGAGAATGGAAGTGTTAATATATACATTGCACATATGAATACACGTGAAACAGAGTGCGTGCTCGCTAAGGGTCACATTTCGCCCTAGTAGTACCAGCGTAAGCGGCCAACGAAACTCAACCCACAAGCTAGCAGGTGCGAGTGAGCCAGAGTTTCACCGATCAGATTCAGCCACCGTAACCACTGATCTACTTGGGCCCCTAATGAAAGTGCTTTCTATGATTAAACCAATTTTATATTGCTTGATCCAATAAAGTCTCGAGCTTAATGGAGAAATTAAATAAAGTAGTCCAATTGACACTTGTTCATTATGCTAAAATTGCACCATTGCATGTAACATTGCAAAAATTGGAATATTGTAATTATTTCATAAACTACAGAATTATTGATTGAAGTGTTTGACGTAAGAATAATGACTGCGTCGTTAAGTGACGTTGTTTTGAGTGTTAAATAATGTTAATTAAATAATATCGGCTTTGCTTTCGTTTTACGGACTTGAGTTCCCTCATAAGGAACCTAAAACACTTTTCGTAAATGGGTGGTATTGAAACCATTCACTAACTTGTTCCTTCGAACTGCAAACGTATCGACGTAAGCCGTTGTTACTTCCTTGCCATTGAGATTTTTCAGTTCATTGTTTTTGTCTGTAAAATATAATAATTATTTTTAATAATGGTTTTCCCCTAGTTTATATTTGTGAACCCTTTCATTCTAGGCATTTTTTGGCTTATACCAAACGTCTTCTCTGGCTTTGTGTTTTTGTGATTCTTTTTGTCTCGCATCTTAAAAGCTTCGCGTGACTTGTCTCGCACAAGAACTTTTTGTATTATCAGGTCATCCCATAAGTAATGTCGTTTTTTACGATAGATTAAGTTTAAACTAGTCCTACTCGGTTTAAGCATAAATTTTCCGAAGGTTATATCTAAGAGGAGATCTATCGTGTTTCGCTACATACTTTACAGACCTTGACCAGTAAAGACGTGTGTTTTGCTTTATGTGAGCCCCTCATAAACATGGTGGTATCAGAAGAGCATATCAGGCATATAATGCTTTACGAGTTCAAAAAAGGGAATAGTGCTACTGTAGCAACGCGAAACATTCAGGACGTTTATGGCAATGATATTCTGCATGTGAGGAAATGTCAAAGATGGTCTCAAAAGTTTAGGAATAGTGACTGCTGTTTCACAGATGCAGCACGCTTTGGACGCCCTGCTGAGTTTGATGATGACCTGCTGCTAGCCGCACTTGAAGACTTCAAAAACTGTCGAAGAATTGGCCCAGAAACTCAATTTATCCCCGTCCACCATCCATCGACATTTGCAACAACTCGGGAAAGTGCCTAAGTTAGGAAAATGGGTGCCACATGAATTGTCGGTCGACAATCTGAGGGTGCTGGTAAACATTAGCACAGCTCTTCATTCCCGTGAACGCCAAGATCCGTTTTTGCACCGTTTAGTGACTGGTGATGAAAAGTGGATACTGTACCAGAATGTTAAGTGCCGTTGACAGTGGGTTTGTGCCGGAGAACCAGCAACACCACAGCCAAAACCAAATCTTCACCCTCGGAAGGTGTTGCTTAGTGTTTGGTGGGATAAAGGTGGTGTAACACACTGAAACCTTACCACACAACCAATCACCGCTCAAGTCTACTGTCAACAGCTGGATCGATTGAACACTGCACTAAAAGAAGAGACCTTTGGTTAATCGGAAAGGAATAGTGTTCCACCACGACAACGCACGTCCTCATACCGCTCGGATCACTTCTGCAAAAATTGAGGAGCTTGGGTGAGAAAAACTTCCACATCCTCCATATTCTCCAGACCTTGCGCCTTCAGATTATCATCTCTTCAGGAGTCTGCAAAACTATATTGACGAAAAACAGTATACTTCTTTAGATGACCTGCACACCAGTCTTTGTACGTTTTTTACCTCAAAACCGCCTGAACTTTATAAACATGGCATTGAAAAGCTTGTAGGACGTTGGCAGTGTCATTGATTCCGATGGAAAATATATACTAGATTAAAAAGTTTCAGTTGAGTTTTTTTTTGTCCTTCAAATTCCGATCTAAAGAACGACGACATTACTTAAGGGATGACCTGATAATTACTCATAAAGGAATTGCAACCCAACGGGAAACACCGTGTAAGAAGAACCTTGAAAATTCGATTGTAAACGCATGAACTATCAGGTCATCCCATAAGTAATGTCGTTTTTTAGATCGGAATTTGAAGGACAAAAAAAAACTCAACTGAAACTTTTTAATCTAGTATATATTTTCCATCGGAATCAATGACACTGCCAACGTCCTACAAGCTTTTCAATGCCATGTTTATAAAGGTCAGGCGGTTTTGAGGTAAAAAACGTACAAAGACTGGTGTGCAGGTCATCTAAAGTATACTGTTTTTCGTCAAGATAGTTTTGCAGACTCCTGAAGAGATGATAATCTGAAGGCGCAAGGTCTGGAGGATGTGGAAGTTTTTCCAACCCAAGCTCCTCAATTTTTGCAGAAGTGATCCGAGCGGTATGAGGACGTGCGTTGTCGTGGTGGAACACTATTCCTTTCCGATTAACCAAAGGTCTCTTCTTTTAGAGTAGTGTTCAATCGATCCAGCTGTTGACAGTAGACTTGAACGGTGATTGGTTGTGTGGTAAGGTTTCAAAGTGTGTTACACCACCTTTATCCCACCAAACACTAAGCAACACCTTCCGAGGGTGAAGATTTGGTTTTGGCTGTGGTGTTGCTGGGTTTGTGCTGGAGAACCAATGTCAACGGCGCTTAACATTCTGATACAGTATCCACTTTTCATCACGTCACTAAACGGTGCAAAAACGATCTTGGAGTTCACGGGAATGAAGAGCTGTGCTAATGTTTACCCGCACCCTCAGATTGTCGACCGACAATTCCTGTGGCACCCATTTTCCTAACTTAGGCACTTTCCCGAGTTGTTGCAAATGTCGATGGATGGTGGACGGGGATGAATTGAGTTTCTGGGCCAATTCTTTGACAGTTGTTGAAGTCTTCTTCAAATGCGGCTAACTGCTGTTTGACAGATACAGCACGCTCTGGACGCCCTGCTGAGTTTGATGATGACATGCTGTCACCATTCTTAAACTTTTGAAACCATCTTTGACATTTCCTCGCATACAGAATAGCGTTGCCATAAATTTCCTGAATGTTTATCGTTGCTTCAGTAGCACTATTCCCTTTTTTGAACTCGTAAAGCATTATATGCCTGATATGCTCTTCTGATACCGCCATGTTCATGAGGGGTTCACATAAAGCAAAACACGTCTTCACTGGTCAAGGTCTATAAAGTATGTAGCGAAACACGATAGATCTCCTCTTAGATATAACCTTCGGAAAATTTATGCTTAAACCGAGTAGGATTAGTTTAAACTTAATCTATCGTAAAAAACATTACTTATGGGATGACCTCATAGTTTCAAAAGGAATGAGCTTTGAAAGAGCAGGTTTGGTGAATTGAGAAGTGGTCAAATCCGTGAATCAGCATGGCAGAATTGTGAACAAATTGTTTACACGTATTGGTTGAAATGCTTATTTCAACTCTTTCACCACCTTTTTTACAACAGATGGAGGAGCGAAAGAGGACTGAGGAAGAAGCAGAGGTTCAAGAAATGCGCAAAAACGCCGTACACAAAGCCCAACCCGTCCGCCATTACAAGCCGGTTGAGATAAAACTGGGGTTGTTGCCTCCAACTTTACCAGTCTCTCCCGATTTCGTTACTGATCAGAGAATTAAAAGCAGGAGCACGTCCCGATATAACCTCGATGCCATTGCCACCACGAACACTACTTCAATTTCCGATGCGACAACTGTCGAATCAAGTAATGAGGCAGATGTAACTTTCACAATGGAACAAGATTAAATTTTAGTGTTTAGCTGAAAGCTTTTTTTTTTTCATCTTTACTCAACAGGAAGTATCGTAACTTTATTTAAATGTTTCTTCAGCCTTATTTTTAATACATTATCGCTCCCTCTTTGTCTCTGAACACGTTTTATGTATTATAATTTTAATAAAAGTATATTTAATAGTCTTATTTTTAATTATTAACTAATGTTTAATCTTTATTGAATGTTTCTACTTCTTTCCAAGATGGTTCATAACCGATGTATTTATAATTAAAGAAATTTTAAGTTTTTAACACGATAATTATTCATTTGGGTTAAAAAATAAAAATCACTAACGGTTGGTGCCTTTATTTTTAACTTTTTAAATAAATCTTTTAACTAGCGGGTTTCCTCGCTATGAGTTATGTCAAGACGAGAGATTAACGGACGCAGAGTAGTAGTTTAAAGTGAATGTACTTTTGTGGTGTATTGACAAGGTAATTGTTCAACTGAGACCGTTTTTAATAACTTTGAACTCTTTCTCGGAAATTTAGTTGCCTGCGGCCAGATACTGATTTCTGATAGACCAACACAGCAAGTCGGAGTGCTATGAAGACTATATTTCCCCATCTTTCTTTAATCAAATTTATTTTTTCCGATCTTATTTAAAAGTGAAATTTTGAAACGGTCATTAGTGAGACACTTGGCAAAGGTGGTGATAGGTGCCAATAGTGCGTTATCTGTGTTTTCCTAATATTTGTACTGCTCTTGTTCTTTCTCATGATACCTGTAACTGGCAAGCGCTGAACGTTCTTTCTCAAAACTAACTAAAAATTATCTACGAAGCGCAATGGCACGACAGGCTACGGGACTTGGGAATTTTATCTATAGAAAAACCAGAGCTTGACAGTTAAATCTGAAAGATGTTATTGATGAGTTTGGTGAACGGCAATCGCGATATAGATTTCAAATAGGCAAGTACAATATTTTGGTGTGGTATTCTGCACAAAAATTGAAAGTGCAGATGGCAACCTGTTCTGGAAGGGCAACATAAAGATTTAATTTACTCGTGCTAAGATACAATAAAACTAAAAAATATTGTACATTTATGTACTCTATTATAGTACGGTGGGGTCCATCCCTATCTTGTTCCGCCACTGATGCTGGTGGCTAATCAGAGTGGCATCACGCGATTGTGATGTGACGTCGCGCTTGAACTGCCGTGGCTAAGTGGTATCACAGTAGTTTTGGAGGGAAGGCGATGTTCAAACCCTGAATACGAGAGGAATTCTTTGTTGATTCGAAGTCCCTCCGGGGCCAAGACTTACAGTAAGAACTTTTGCTGTTTTTTGGAACAACAAATGTAGAGTTGGCTCAAATTCCCGTCCGGGGCCAAGAAGACCAACTGACACCAATTTTATTAAGTGTTTGTGGCTTCGTGGTATAGCCTTACTGCGTGTGCGCTCTCTTTGGTGGTTGGGGGGTTGTCTTGTCCCCACATCTGACATCGATTTATTGTAGAAAGGGTGACACCCACCCCCCTTTCGGGGCCAAATGTTTTGACACCAGCTGATGCAGATGGGACTGACGGGTTCTGTTTTGGCTGTGTTGGGAGTCGTGGAGTTGCAACAAGTATTTTAAGTTACCGCAGTTTAACCACAAACTTAACCATATCAAATTTCAACTTTTTTTCGGTCAGTTATCCGTAGGCTGACCATACGTACCGTTTTGAACGGGACAGTACCGTTTGTTTTATATTTCCTGGCCGTCCCGTCGTTTTAATAAAAATGTCAATTTTGTCCCGGTTTATGTATGTACTTTTTCATGAATACAGAATATTACATAACCCCGTCCCTTTTTTGCCATCCCAATGTCCCGTTTTTGTCTCAAGGAAATATGGTCAGCCTAGTTATCCGTAAAATGCACACCATTTTCTCAATTACTCAATTCCTCATCAATATTGTTTATTTCAATATATAATGTTTATTATATTTGAAAAATGTATAGACTGAATTAATATATGGTACCATTGGCATATCTGTGTAGGTTTTAGGTATTAAGAAAATGGGTATGTAGTATGGATGGTAAGTGACAGACGAAGTGAATGAAGTTTGTGGTGGAATGAAAAATATATATCGTATTTTCCGGCATATAAGGCGCGGTATTTTTCCCCAAAAAAGTCTCGGAAAATCACCCCGCGCCTTATATGCTCAAGGTCAGGGACGCGAAAACAAGAGGCCGAACAAGTACTGTTTTTTTTTTTTTTTTTTTTTTTTTTTTTTTTTCCCAAGAATATGCCTGCCAAAATTGGGGTGCGTCTTATATACTCGTGCGCCTTATATGCCGGAAAATACGATATATGATGAAAAAAACCACGAAGGAAAAGAAACGGAATGGTGCTCAAGCGCTTTCGTCTAATGACATCCTCAGGAACACTGGAGTGAATAGAGAGTTATAATGTTTCAGACCAACAAAGACCCTAGGATCCACTCATGGCTGGTCTACCTAACTGTTCGTAATCGTGTATTGTGTATGTCCTCCGTGGTGGCGAAGGGGACCTACAATTTTACGTGGGTTCCGAACCACAAGAACATAAATTTATGTAAAAACCGCCGGTAAATTAGCAACGACCAATTTTTACGAAACTAAATCATTATCAACTTAAAACTAATTAATTATCGATTTAAAACTAGAGATGGAATCTCTGGATCCAGAGGATCTAGTCATAATAGACTACTATACACAAATATGTTACACACTATATCTATTTATAACGGACATGCAAATATATCAGATCCAAAGAATCCAGTCCATTTCATTACGGTATCCATCAAGTCACGGTCCATATCGATTGCGGACCAAGTCAAAATTTACAATCATATACATTACAATATATACACTTACGAGGAAAAGTGTGGGTGTGGCTGTAAAGACTGTACAGTAATGTAGAAATGTGCGTGCACCCATTTTGGGTATCCCCTTTAAAGGTGTTTGTGGGGCAAGTGAAGATCATGAGTTTTTCAATACCTCAGTACTATGGGGGGCACCGCTCGGCAGAGGAATCTCTCTAAATGGGGTGTGTAAGGACAGAGTATCCCCTAACCCAAGACGCTGCCTCCCTATATCCCACAACACTTGTGTTGAGCTGTGTGATCTATCCCCAGAAAGCCTTAATTTTACTACCTTAAACTATACCCTTTCTATCAACATATGCGCCTAATCGATTTTTAAGCATGTTTATAGACGTGCTACTAATTACTTCTACCGGCAAACTATTCCAGCTATTTATTATTCTATGCGTAAAAAAGTTTTTCGCAACTGCTGTCTCGAACCTTCTACTTGTCAACTTACACCCGTTATTTCTAGTCCTATTATATTGAGATATTTCGAAAAAAGCTATCTCTATCTACGTTATCGAACCCATTCATAATTTTGAAAACCTGGATTAGATCACCCCTTAACCTCCTAGTCTCGAGTGTTGTCAATTTTAACTCCTTAAGCCTATCCTCGTACGACTTTGACCTAAGAGACGGAATCATCTTAGTTGCTCGTCTTTGAACTCTCTCGATTTTGTCTATATCTTTGCGCATATGCGGATTCCAAAATTGGACCGCGTACTCCAAATGGGGTCTAACTAATGATTTATAAAGTGGAACTATAATATCGCGCGATTTGTACTCAAAATTTCGAGCTATAAAACCTAACACTTTGTTCGCCTTATTGACCGCTGCTGTACTTTGTTTCGCTACTTTTAAATCACCAGTGACTATAACTCCTAAATCTTTTTCCTGTTCTACGCTTGTTAAATCTTTCTTTCGCTACTTTTAAATCACCAGTGACTATAACTCCTAAATCTTTTTCCTGTTCTACGCTTGTTAAATCTTTCCATGACATACTATACGCAAAATTACCGTTACGCGAACCTATATGCAAAATTTTGCACTTATCAACGTTAAATCTCATTTGGCATGTCACTGACCAATCAACGATTTTATTCAGATCTTCCTGAATTTTACCTCTATCTTCGTCATTAATCGCCCTACCACCCAGCTTCGTGTCATCCGCAAACTTTGAAACTGTACTGACTAGGCCGACATCTAAATCGTTAATATATATAAGAAAAAGCAAGGGGCCCAATACAGAACCCTGAGGAACGCCACTCGCTACATTAGCCCAACACGACTCCGCTCCATCAACGACCACCCTCTGTTTCCTGCCTCGCAACCACTCTTCTAGCCAATTTATTACTACACCCCTGATTCCATGAGCCTTAGTTTTTTCAATGAGTCTTTTGTGCGGCACGGTGTCAAATGCTTTTTGAAAATCTAAATACACTACATCAACCGCCCGATGTCTATCGTAAACGTCAACCATGCTTTGGAAAAATTCTAAAAGATTAGTTAAGCAAGATTTGTTTCGCCTAAATCCGTGCTGCGTATTTCTAACTAGCTTATGGAATTCTAAGTGTTCGACTATACGATCCCTAATTATTGATTGCAGTAGCTTACCTACAACAGACGTTAAACTGATTGGTCTATAATTTCCCGCCGCACCTTTATCGCCTTTCTTAAAGATAGGTGTTACGTTTGCTAACGAAATTATCTGGTACGCACCCCTCAGAAATAGACACATTAAAAATCTTTGTTAGCGGCACAACAATGCTATCTTTTAATTCTTTTAGTTGTATGGGATATATGGAATCCGGCCCTGGTGATTTACGCGTTTTCATTTTATCAATATTGCGCGTTACCGCCCCTTCACTAACCACTATTTTATCCAAAATATTACCATTATCAAACGGTATTATGTCCGTGACCGTAGGGATATTTGTTACATCTTCTATAGTAAAAACTGACGTAAAAAATTCGTTAAGCAAGGTAGTCATTTCCTTGTTTTCAGAAACTAGATCTCCGTTTAGATTTTTCAAAGGCCCCAAGACGCTTTTTACTGGATTTCTATTATTGACGTATTGAAAGAATCGCTTGGGGTTTTCTTTACCGTCACGAGCTATGGAGATTTCAAATTCGCGCTTGGACTTTTTTATTAGACTTTTCGCTTCACGCCTTAAAGATATGTAGTTGTTTCGTAACCACAAATTGTCTTTATCGCACTTATGTAGCCTATAAGCCCTATCTCTACTCTTTATAATGTCTCCTACTCTAGAAGTAAACCACAAGGGCTTGTTGTTTACTTTCGCACGCTTAATTTTGTACGGTACACATTCCTCATTTATAGTCCTAAATACTGTTTCGAACGATTCCCACATTAGTTTTGCGTTGGAGTTCCCCATTACGTTTTCCCAATTGACGTGTGACAATTTATTTCGAAATTTACTAAAGTCTGCGTGCTGGAAGTTAGGAATTTTCGTCGAGTTAGCTGGTTTCGAGTGACTTACTGAGAGGACAAACTCTACCATATTGTGATCGCTATTGCCCAACGGTTCTATTATTTGAAGATCAGTAATTAGCCTATCATCCGTAGTTATTACTAAATCTAAAATACTGTCCAACCTCGTAGGTTCCCCAACCTTTTGAATAAGAAAGCTATCCTCCAGAAAATTAACTAAACGATTACCTTCCGCGTCTCCCTGCATTGTATCGTAATTTACGTTAGCGCAATTAAAGTCACCCATAACTAAAGCCTGCTCACTACCGATTATTCGCTTTAGTTCACGATATAACGCTTCGTCCGTATCAGCTGTTTGATTAGGGGGCCTATATATAACCGCAACAACAAGTTTGAAATCGTTCAATTTAAGTTCTGCTATAGTCGAATCTATCGGTTCTGGAATTGTGTGCTTTACTTCTATAACGTTCGCTATATTATCTTTGATATACAACATAACACCGCCTCCTCGCCTACCTATTCTGTTTTTAACAAAAAGTCTATAACCTTTAATTTGATATTCCCCTACAAAGTCACGAGTTTCAGTGCTAAGCCACGATTCATTTAGTTCAAGACTATATATATGTTACAAAAAAAAAAATATATATATATATAGTAAGTAAGTATAGAAATAAAAATTGTGGGAGGAGCATGCACATTTGTAAGGAAAACTAACAATTTTAGCACTTTGCCGAAAATTCAACATAAGCTCAAATGGCTTGTTTACAGCCAATTTTTTAGTTACTGTCTGAATGATACATAGGTCACAAAAGAATAAAGAAATAAAAATAAATATAAATTGGAAACAAAAATAAATTACAAAATGATGCCTAAATGATATATAGGTCACAAAGAAATAAACCTAAAAAAAAAAAAAATTGAAAAATGAATTGTAAGGGAAGCATACAAATTTTTAAAGGAAAAATTACCAAACGTTTTTATAGTTATTGTCTGAATGATACATAGGTCACAAAAGAATAAAAAAAATATACAAATAAATATAAATTGGAAAAAAAAAATTACAAAATGGTGCCTAAATGATATATAAAGAAATATAAGAATATATAAGAACCTATATAAGAAAATATATATATATATATATATATATATATATATATATATATATATATATATATATATATATCAGCGGCAGGACCGGATAAATGGAATGCCGCACTGATCAAAAACTGCAAGAATGCAATCGCTGAGCCCCTATACTGGATATGGAGACGATCATTAGACACGGGAGAAATACCGGGCATCCTGAAGAGCGCGAACATAGTCCCAATATATAAAGGAGGAGATCGATCCGAGGCCAAAAACTATAAGCCAGTGTCGCTTACATCTCATCTCAATAAAATATTTGAAAGAATAGTTAGACAGAAAATCTGACTTTTTGGAAACTCAGAAAAAATTCAATAATAACCAACACGGGTTTTGGTCAGGCAGATCATGCCTATCACAACTAATGGAACACTACAACAACATTATTGATTCACTTGAAAGAAATGAAAACTATGATGCACTATACAGACTTTGTTAAAGCGTTCGACAAGTGTGACCACGGAATCATAATACATAAACTGAAATATATGGGAATAACAGGAAAAGTAGGGAAATGGATATATAATTTCCTTAGTGAGCGGAGGCAAGTCGTTACAGTACAAGGAGTAGCTTCATCAGAATCAGAGGTCCTCAGCTCGGTACCACAAGGAACAGTATTAGCTCCACTACTCTTCATAATCATGCTAGCTGACATAGATGAGGACGTTACCAGAGACAGCACAGTAACATCCTTTGTGGATGACACAAAGATCAGTAGAAAAATAAGAAACCCAGAAGACATAGGATCTCTACAAACCGACATAAACAAAATCTACAAGTGGACTGAAGACAACAATATGAAGTTTAACACCGAGAAATTTCAGCTATTACGGTACGGAAAAAGAGAAGACCTAAAGTCCATGGAATATTATACCCCAAATGGACAGGAAATTCAGAGAAATTCCAGAGCAAAAGATTGAGGGGTTGTAATGACAGATGATGCGAAATTTGAAACACAAAATAAGATAGCAGTAAACAGAGCAAAGAGAATAACGGGTCAGATATTGAGAACCTTTAAGCGAAGGGATAGGAATGTAATGATTCCTCAACTGAAAACCCTGATAATACCCAAATTGGAATACTGCTCGGTCCTAACATCCCCATATAAAAAAGAAGACATTAGACAGCTGGAAGGGATCCAAAGAAGCTTCACAGCCAAGATCAATGGGTGCAAAGAACTAAATTACTGGGAAAGGTTACGAGAACTAGACCTATATTCACTGGAAAGGAGAAGAGAGAGATACACCATTATTTACACTTGGAAAATAATGGAGAAACTAGTCCCTAATCTTATTCTGAATCCCATAACTCCCCAAACAACAGTGGAAAGTAGAAGCGGTAGACTGTGTCGTATTCCCAAATTAAAGGCGAGACAGGGAACATCCTTAACCCTGAAAGAAAATAGTTTTGTAGTGAGAGGACCAAAACTGTTTAATCAGTTGCCCAAAGACCTAAGAAACACGAAGGGAGTTGCAGTGGACATCTTCAAAAGAAGACTAGACGCTTGGCTCAGAACAATCCCCGATGAGCCGGGCGTACCTGGCTATGTGAGGTGGAGAGCGCAAGAAACCAACTCATTACTTCACCAGGCCAACTCGAGAGGAGGGGCGACAAGCTTGACCTTCGCGAAATGAGAAATCATCGCGCGGAACCTTTGTAAGGTTGTAAGGTAAGGTAAGGTGTGTGTGTATATATATATATATATATATATATATAATATATATATATATAAGGGAAAAATTACCAAAGGTTTTTATAGTTATTGTCTGAATGATACATGGGTCACAAAAGAATGAAGAAATAAAAATAAATATAAATTGGAAAAAATTACAAAATGATGCCTAAATGAGATATAAAGAAATATAAGAATATATAAGAAATATATAAAAAATATATACATATACATAAGAAATACATATACACATATACATGTGTGTGTGTGTGTGTATATATATATACATTTTAACTGCAAACAACACACAGTATAATTAATGTAAAGAACGACGCTTGTATAGAAGAACGTTCCGCACAAGATGAGGAGGGAGAACGAACAAATGAAAAATGAGGTAACCACCCGGGAATCGAACCCGGGATCTTCCGATTGCCGGTCAGATATGCTATCCACTACACCATGGGCCTCGATTGATCAGAAGTAATTCTCCTACATACGAGCAGAAACCAATGCCCTGAGGGGGCACCTCCAGCATGCCGCACATATACACATTTTAACTGCAAACAACACACAGTATAATTAATGTAAAGAACGGCGCTTGTATAGAAGAACGTTCCGCACAAGATGAGGAGGGAGAACGAACAAATGAAAATTGAGGCATGTGGGAGGTGCCCCCCTCAGGGCATTGGTTTCTGCTCGTATGTAGGAGAATTATGACTTCTGATCAATCGAGGCCCATGGTGTAGTGGATAGCATATCTGACCGGCAATCGGAAGATCCCGGGTTCGATTCCAGGGTGGTTACCTCATTTTTCATTTGTTCGGTCTCCCTCCTCATCTTGTGCGGAACGTTCTTCTATACAAGCGTCGTTCTTTACATAAATTATACTGTGTGTTGTTTGCAGTTAAAATGTATATATGTGCGGCATGCGGGAGGTGCCCCCTCAGGGCATTGGTTTCTGCTCGTATGTAGGAGAATTACGACTTCTGATCAATCGAGGCCCATGGTGTAGTGGATAGCATATCTGACCGGCAATCGGAAGATCCCGGGTTCGATTCCAGGGTGGTTACCTCATTTTTCATTTGTTCGTTCTCCCTCATCTTGTGCGGAACGTTCTTCTATACAAGCGTCGTTCTTTACATATATATATATATATATATATATATATATATATATACAGGGTGGGCGGAAAGTAGCTCCCTATTTTGGATTGGTAAAAAAATACATATATTATCCATTTATTTCAGAAGAAATAATATGAAAAGGTAGGCATATATGGTAGGTTTTCTCTAAAATTCAATGTGGGCTCCAACTCTTTCCACCAGCTTCTGGAGCCGCCCAGGAATGGCGTCCACTGACTTTAGCAGGAACTCCGGCGGGATGGAGGACATGACTTCCCGAATTCGGTCCTCCAGTTCTTCCAATGTCCTCGGTTTGGTGCGGTAGACTTCTTCCTTTACCCACCCCCAAAGAAAGAAGTCGCACGGTGTCAAGTCGGGGCTCCTGGCTGGCCATTGATGTGGACCACGACGACCCATCCAACGCCCAGGGAAGTGGGCATCCAGCCACTCACGGACAACAAGAGCGAAGTGCGGAGGGGCGCCATCTTGCATAAATATCAGATCGTCGATGTTCTCCCATGTGCTGACAACCGGCCAGACCTCGTTTCGCAACATAGCAAGGTACCGCTCAGCACTTCGCTCTTGTTGTCCGTGAGTGGCTGGATGCCCACTTCCGTGGGCGTTGGATGGGTCGTCGTGGTCCACATCAATGGCCAGCCAGGAGCCCCGACTTGACACCGTGCGACTTTTCTTTGGGGGTGGGTAAAGGAAGAAGTCTACCGCACCAAACCGAGGACATTGGAAGAACTGAAGGACCGAATTCGGGAAGTCATGTCCTCCATCCCGCCGGAGTTCCTGCTAAAGTCAGTGGACGCCATTCCTGGGCGGCTCCAGAAGCTGGTGGAAAGAGTTGGAGCCCACATTGAATTTTAGAGAAAACCTACCATGTATGCCTACCTTTTCATATTATTTCCTCTGAAATAAATGGATAATATACGTATTTTTTTACCAATCCAAAATAGGGAGCTACTTTCCGCCCACCCTGTATATATATATGATGAATAAAACCACGAAGGAAAGGAAACACAGAATGGTGCTCAAGCGTTTTCGTTTAATGACATCCTCAGGAACACTCAAGTGTTCCTGAGGATGTCATTAGACGAAAGCGCTTGAGCACCATTCTGTGTTTCCTTTCCTTCGTGGTTTTATTCATCATAAATATTTTTCACGTGTAACTTTCGTGAAATAATTTTCATATATATATATAAAATAAACACAACAATAAATTGAAAAATAAAATTGTAAGAGAAGCATACAAATTTACAAAGGGGAAAAAAAAATTACCAAAGGCTTAGCAACTGCCTTCTGTTTAAATCCCATTCTGAAGGAATTCAGAACAACGGGATCGAGGTGAAGGGGAACCCTAAGGAGCTCTTCAGTTATGTTAATAGTAGAAAGCCCATTATATATATATATATATATATATATATATATATATATATATATATATATATATATATATATATCCGCGTTCTGCGGACCTCCGACGCGGACATCGCTAATGTGCTCAATGAGTACTTTACGGGAGTGTTCACCAGGGAGGACACCCGCATCATCCCCGAGCCAGGCGTCAGGCACGAAGGTGCTGGCCTGAATAATGTTCGATGTACCGCGACAGTCGTTGCCGATAGAATAGACAAACTGAGCGCGTTTAAGGCTCCTGGGCCAGACCAGTTTCTCCCCAGAGTGTTGCGGGAGGTGCGCGACCAGGTGGCTCCCCACCTGGCTACAGTCTTCAACAAATCGTTGGAGACGAGCCAGGTGCCTGGTGACTGGAGGGAAGCCAACGTAACCCCTATCTTTAAGAAAGGAGATCACGAAAGTCTAGGGAACTATCGTCCCATTAGTCTCACTTCAGTTGTAGGTAAATTATTAAAGGGGATAATAGCGGATAGGATCGTTGACCATTTGGATTCGTACAAGCTGCTTGGGGACTCCCAACATGGGTTTAGACGGCATAGGTCGTGTCTCACCAACTTGCTCGAGTTTTTCCACGTCATGTTGGGTGAGTATGATAAGAGTAGGGCAATTGATATACTTTATCTCGACTTTCAGAAAGCCTTTGATAAGGTACCTCACCGCCGGCTGATGGCCAAAGTGCGCGCGCTGGGTATTGGTGGGGAAGTAGGTAGGTGGATTGAAAACTGGCTGAAGAATAGGTGGCAGAGGGTTGTAATTAAAGGGGTTAGTTGGGGTTGGGCCTCAGTCACTAGGGGGGTTCCTCAGGGTTCCGTTTTGGGGCCACTGTTGTTTATCATTTACATAAATGATATCGACGGTGGCATCGTCAGTATGATCGCCAAATTCGCTGATGAACCAAAGCTTGGGGCCAATGTTGGGACGCTCGAGGCGATAGAGCAACTGCGTGCGGACCTAGGTAGGATAGGAGAGAATGACAAATGCCGTTTAACTTGGGTAAGTGCAAGGTGATGCACATTGGCTACGTCAATCCCAAGTCGGACTACTCATTGTTGGGGAGTAATATCGAGGCCACTGATTTGGAAAAGGACTTGGGTGTGCTAATTAGCAGCGACCTTAAGTTTAAAACAGTGCATAGAGGTGGAAAAGAAAGCCCAGAAGCTGTTGGGTTATATCAGGAGGCAATTTCAGTTTCAGAACAAAGAGATTGTGCTCTCTCTGTACAATTCCCTGGTTCGGCCGCACCTGCAGTATGCTGTGCATTTCTGGTCGCCCACCCTCAGGAAAGATATTGAGAGGCTGGAGCGATTGCAGGCGAGGGCCACAAAGTTAATCCCTTCCGTTAGGCATATGGACTACAATCGACGCTTACGCGCCCTGAACTTGTTTTCGCTGGAAACTCGGAGGCTGCGCGGTCAACTCATCGAGGTTTTCAAGTTCTTACGCGGGTTCAACGATGTCGATTTTAGAAGTATGTTTAGTTTAAATGATAACCCAACTCGCAACAATGGTTGGAAGTTGGATTTGAAACGGTTTAAGACTAGTGTGTGTGGGAATTACTTTACGTATAAGATCTGTGACACATGGAACAGGTTACCTTCAGAAGTTGTGAACAGTTCCTCTGTGGATCAGTTCAAGAAAAGGTTAGACCAAATCTTGCACACTATTTGAGTGTGTACAAAATTTTCCGTGGCACCCGTTGCCATTGGTACCTCCTCGGTATGGGCCGCAAGGCCTTTTGAGGTACTTCTTTTCCTTGTAACTCCTTGTAACTCTCTCTCTCTCTGTCATTAGACTGCATCGGAGGCGGACGTGCTTTGTGGTCTCCAGTTTTTTTCGATAGTGACTAAGTGACAAAGTTTGATTTTATAAAATTTGTTAGATAAGTACAGTGGTGGGCACAGCTAACCGAAAAGTTAGCTTCGATAACCGCTGAACCGTTAACTCAAAACTTAACTTCGATAACGCTAAACTGATAAACCGCAAAAAAAATTAGCGGAAGCTAACGATAACCGCTAACCGCTAACTTTTATTGTATGAATTTAGCTTCGGTTTGGTTTTTTGGCTCTAAAACCCTTAAAGAGAGCTGAAATTTTAATATGTTGCAGCTTAGACATAGAGCTTTCCAAAAAGGTATAGCATGCCAAGATCAGATGATGATCAAGGTGTACATAAATAATTAAATGAACAAATGAAATTAAACATTAGTTTACATTCAACATACAATTTATTTACAGTACAAAAAGTATTAAACGAATCAAAAATATTAAGAAATAAAAATACACATAAAAAATAACTTTAATAATCTAATAATGCATTCAGAAGATTGCCTGTGTTTCCCACGGGAAGAGCCGTCCTTGATCCTCTCCTCAAACTGGATGGCATGCGCTGGGTGGTTCCTCTTGACATGCGACTTCAAGTTGTAGAGGCTCGACGCGTGTCCCTTGATGGTGGTCTCCTTGGGCTGGCACAAGACGCACCGGAAGTACAAGAGGTTGGCGTTTCTCTTATCCCTTGACATAGACAAAGTAGTCCTCCAGGTGGGGCCACGGGCCATCAACAGGCCGAACATCCTCAGGCGGAACCAAAACGTCTTCACTTTCCATTGCAAAAACTTGTAGACTCGGTAAACTGACGAAAATATGCTTATGATAACGTACGCTGTCGCTGACACTGTAAGACTGTAACGTCGTAAGTGAACTGAACTGCAGAATTACACAACGCTGCTCAGCTGCTGCTGCTGCGTCGACCAATCACGTCTTGTGTTTACACGTAGTCAGCCAATAGCGTGCCTGACTGACTGTTGCAGACACGCTCAGAACAGACTGGAACAAACATGTATGATTTTAGGGTTAACGGACTTAAAGTTAGCGGAACTAAATTTAGCGGAAGCTAATTGGTCCGCTAACGGTTCTCAAAGTTAGCGGAAACGCTAATCCGCTAACGGAAAAGTTAGCTTCGCTAATTAGCGGTTAGCGGATTAGCGGAACCGTGCCCACCACTGGATAAGTATAATATTTATTTACTTTATTATTGAGATTAGGCCAAGCACTATTGCTTATGAATTAGACTTAATTTACTATTAATTAGACTTAATTTATTCCTTTTCCGGTTTTAACGAACATAATTCCATATTGTTTAAATTCTATTTTTTCGGCTGAGTTTCTCTGGTAAAGTTAACGTGAAATAATTTTGCATTGTTTTAGACGGTCGTTACAGATTGCATTTTCAGACGAGTTATATACATAGTAAGATCTGTATATTCGAGTCTATTTCCGTTTCTGGTCTGTAACACGTGCTCTCGCAGGTCCATTTCCCGCATTCACTACTTCGCCCCCACGATCCGTTGTATAAATTAAAATAACATCATTGTGCATTGTTATAAACGGCTCCCTACAGATCCCATTCAGTTCCGTATACAATTCTATTTCCGGTCTGTAACAAGTGCCACTCGTTTGTACGTATTTATTTATTTCCATATTTCTGCATTCACCATTCCTCCCTCACTAACCAATATACTAATTAAAATAGCATTGTATTATTTAAATTATTATCAGACTGCATTGTTACTAACGGCAGCCCACAGGTTCCATTCAATTCCGTATTCAGCTCAGCTTCCGGTTGTAACACATGTTTATTTCCGCGCTCACTATTGCCCCTCTCACCATCCGTTATATTAATTAAAGTAACATATTGTATTAATTAAAAGTAACGTATCGTGTTATTTAAAAGGAACGTATCATATTTTTTAAAGTAATATATTTATTGTATTGTTTACAGTAACATCATAACGTATCGTATTATTTAAATTTTAAAGTAACATATTGTATTATTTAAAGTAACGTATCGTTAAAAAAAAAAAAGAGAAAATATGACAGGGCCAAATAAATTGAAAGCGGAATGCTTTAAATGTAAAGTTAATCATTGGTGCGTCGACTTCCCCGAAGGAAATATCAGCGACATCACATCCCTCAGTATATGTTTGTTTTGTAAACTTAGAGAAAACCACGAAAGGGAAGTTAAAGAGCTAAAGGAATTAGTAAAAAAGCTTGAAGCTCGGGTCGTAGCACTGGAAATCCAACCCAGTGGAAAAGATCAGACTGAAAACACATCAGCAGATTTAAACTGTAAGGTTGAACATCTAGAACAAAGCGTGGCTCGCTTGGAAAACACGGTGATTATTCCGGAAAGTAGAAGGAGGTATGAGACTTCCAATTCGTCAAAAATAAAAGACCCTCCAAACCAAACATAAGGATTCGGAACCCATTACCGTCAAAAATAAGTTTCACTTGCCGAAGAAGAGGATGAATCCTTTTTAATTGGGGATTCTATGGTAAGGAATCGAGGGGACTTTTTCGGAGCAAGACGCGTGACCAAGAGAAAACTCCAATGTTTCCCAGATGCCACAAGCCAGATAATAAATAGGGAATTGGTCAAAATTAATATCAAGAATAAGAGTTGCCTCATCATTGTACATGTTGGTGGCAATGACGTTTTTCTCGGAGGGACAGAAGGACAGACAGAGTCCATTGTGAAGGAGTTTAAGATCCCAACCGAGAAGGTTAGGGATAGCATCATAGGACAGATATGGGTATGGTCGTAGGGATTCTCTCTCGAATGTGTGCTAGTGACTGTACTCTAAGTAAAGCCATTATAGTACATGATCTGGCCTAGAGTTCGTATAAATTTCTGGGTGCAGAGGTTTTGACGACTGATCTAGATTAATTTTGGGGCGTAGAATCCGAATTTTTCAATGCCATCGCACCAAATTGGTGCGAAAGTGGTCAAAATGGCAAAAAATTGGCAAAAATGGCAAAATTTTATCAGTTTTTCATATTTTTGTGATATTCTTGAGTTGAAAATTTTTTTAAGGGCAATTGTTTGAGAATCTGTGTTTGTAACATACTGCTGCCTGAACCAAGAAAACTGACAAAAATGTTAAAAAATAACGGCAAAAATAGTAAAAAATTAAGTAAATATTGTAAAAAACTCGCAAAAATGAAATTTTTGGTTATTTTGGTGCATAAACTAGCTCTAACCAATCTTATCGAACTAAATAGTCAAGAAATTAGATATTAATAGCTCTACTAAAATTTCCTAACACAAAACCATGTACAAATGTCTAAATTTTGGGTTACAATGATTAAAAATGGTTGTAGAATATTTGAAAAAAATAGACAAAATATAAAAAATAGTGCTAATTTTATAAAACTTAGGTTTGCATGTTGTAAAAGACAGAGATAAGATCATGTATTATTTCTGATAAAGTTGACTAAAAATCAGGAAAATGTACCTCAAGGTTTAAACAATCCTCAAAGAAGATTGGTGCCTATCTGGCATAGTTGGTTCTATTGTAGAACATAAGAAATTTTTATAGTGGGCACACTAGGGGCCACTTTGGCCCATTGAGGTGGCTCCACTATGTAAAAACTGCCTGTACATTGGCAATAACCAATTTTTACAAAACTAATTAAGTATCAATTTAAAACTAATTAAGTATCAATTTAAAACTAATTAATTATCAATTTAAAACTAAAGATAGAATCTCTGGATCCAGAGGATCAAAGTCATAATAGGCTACTATCCACAAATATGTTACACACTATATCTATTTATAACTGACATGCAAATATATCAGATCCAAAGATCCAGTCAATTTCATTATGGTACCTATCAATACCAGTACCATGCCAACCAAAAATAAGTCACGGTCCATATCAAATGCGGACCAAGTCACAATTTACATCCATATACATTACAATATATATACTTAAGAGGAAAAGTGTCGGTGTGGCTGTAAAGACTGTACAGTAATGTAGAAATGTGTGTGCACCCATTTTGGGTCTCCCATTTAAAGGTGTTTGTGGGGCAAGTGAAGATCATGAGTGTTTCAATCCCTCATAGTACTATGGGGGGCACCGCTCGGCAGAGGAATCTCTTTAAATAGGGTGTGTAAGGACAGAGAGTATCCCCTAATCCAAGATGCTGCCTCCCTATATCCCACAACACCTGTGTTGAGCTGTGGGATCTATCACCCAAATGCACATAATATATATGAAATAAACTAGTACCATTCATGCAATAAAAATGGGCTTAAACACCATCACCAGATGTCCCTTGCAGACATCAAACTATCCAACCTTCTTTTGAAAGAATCAAGTGTATCTGAAGTCACCACTTCTTCTGTCAGACTGTTCCAAAACTTAATTACTCTGTAAAACTATGTTTTCTTAAATTTGTTCTACATCTTGGCTTAAATAATTTCATACTATGACCTCTAGTCTGATTATTGTGATCTTTAATGAAAAGAGACTCAAAATCTATCTTATCCAACCCTTTTATCATTTTATACACCTCTATCATATCACCCCTTAACCACCACCTTTTTAATGAGAACATGCTTAGATACGCCAGTCTCTCCTTATATGTCAATTGTCTTAGAGATGGGATCATTCTTGTTGCTCATTTCTGTACTTTTTCCAGTTTTTCAATATCTTGTATCAAATAGGGACTATTAAATTGAATGCAGTATTCGAGGAGGAGTCTCACATATGAAATGTATAGTTGCTTTATAATATTGGGTGATTTGTATTCAATGTGTGTCTGCATGAGATTGAGTCTAGCATTTGCTTTATTTCTGATTACCATACAGTGATTTGAGGGTTTAAGTTCATTTGTCACAGCGACACCCAAGTCTTTCTCTTTATCATAATTTTTAATCCAAATTCCATTCATATTGTATTCAAATTCTGGATTTTTTGGCCCAATATGCATAACCTTGCACTTATCAACATTAAATTTCATCTCCCACTTATCTGCCCAGGCTGTTACTCTGTCTAAGTCTTTTTGTATTGTCATTGCTCCTGCTACTGACTTAACATTATGGCCTAATTTTGTATCATCAGCAAATTTTGAGGTTTTACATGATAGGCCCTTCTCTAGATCATTTATATAGACAACAAAAAGCAGAGGTCCCAGAACAGACCCCTGTGGGACTCCGCTCAATACGGGTCTCCAAGTAGACTTATTTCCATTTAGATGAACTCTCTGTTTTCTATTTCTCAGCCATTCTTCTATCCAATCAGCTATATGACCTCTTATACCATGGGCTCTAACTTTTACCAACAATCTTGCATGAGGAACAGGATCAAATGCCTTTGCAAAATCTAAGTATACTATATCTACTGGCTCTTTATTGTCCAAATGCAATAGGACTCTATCATAAAATTCAATCAAGTTGGTTAGACAGGACCTTCCATTTCGAAAGCCATGCTGGCTATCATTTATAAGGTTGCACTCTTCAAGGAACTCAGTAACTTTACCTCTAATGATACTTTCAAGTAATTTGCAAATAATGGAGGTGAGGCTGATGGGTCTGTAGTTTTTTGCCAAGTTTCTATTTCCTTTTTTAAAGATTGGAGCCACATTTGCTTTCTTCCAATCCTCTGGAATTTCAGTACATATCAATGATTTATTTAAAATAATTTCTAGTGCCTGTGCTATATTCTTTTTGGCAGCTTTTATGACTATTGGATGCATTTCATCTGGCCCTGGAGATTTTTCCATTTTTAATTTATCTATTGCTTTTAAGATATCTAGTTTTGTTACCCTTAATTCATTTATTTCTCTATCTTGTCCTGGTAGTATAAGATCAGGAATATTATTTAAATTTTCATTTGTGAATACTGATGAGAAGTATTTGTTTAGTTCTTCAGTTATTTCAAGATCATCATCTATATGGAGGGGACCAATTTTCTTTTTCACTCTACTTTTCAAATTGAAGTGACTGAAAAACTTCTTAGGATTGTTTTTTGAATTCTTGGCTAGGCTTTTTTCCAGGTCACGTTTGCTATCTCTGATTACTTTCTTGCAAATGCTTCTTTTACTTTATATATTTCGGAGTCTGTGCCATTTTTAGTTCTTTTGAATTTATGAAATGCTCTTGTTTTTCTCTGATTGCTCTTTTTACATTGCAGTTTATCCAAGGTTGTTTTTTATTTTTTCCAGTTCTGATTTTACACTGTGGGATATGCTTCCTTTGTATGTTCATTATTATACTTTTAAATTTTTCCCACATACTAGTTACTGTCTGTTCAGGCTGTAGAATATCTGTCCAATTTATTAGACACAGATCATTTACTAGTCCATTTATATTTCCTCTTAAAATCTGGAACTTCTATTTTATTTTCACTAGGTCTTGAATTACAAACAATATTAAACCAAAGGATACAATGATCACCTGAACCTAGTGTTTCTGAAACCAAGATATCCTGGAAGGTATCTGGATTATTTGTTAGAATTAAATCTAGAATGGCATCAGCCCTGGTTGGCTCCTTTACTAACTGGGTTAAACCATTCTCAATTATACAGTCTAAGAATATCTCATTACTTTCTGGTGTTTGTAATATCTCCCAGTCTATATGCCTATAATTGAAATCTCCAACAATAATAATATTGCTTGTCATTGCTTTATTTATTTCATCAATAAGTTGATTTTCTACATACTTATTTTCTTCTCTACTTTTGGGGATTCCTCCAACTGAACATCCCTCAGGTGGTCTATAAATACCCCCTATCCTGATTTTCCTGGCATTTTTATGCCCAATATCTATCCATACAGATTCAAGTATTTCTTCTTTAACGGAGGTAACTTCAACTGGATTCAGATTTGTCTTGGCATAAATAAATACTCCGCCACCCTCTGAATATTTACGTTCATAATAAAAAAGTTCATAGCCATCAATTTCATAAGTAATGGTATTATCTCTCTCACTAAATAGACTATTTGGTATCATACTGAATTTTGTCCAAGTTTCAGTGACAATCATAACATCAGGATTTTCAATACCTATGTATGCCTTGAATTCATTTATTTTATCTCGGATACTTCTTGCATTTACATAGAAAAATGACAAAGACCCCTTGGAATATTTTGCTTGTAATTTAGTCTGGTTCTTGTTCTGTGATGGTGTATTATTTGCATCTCTTTTACTTTCTTTGTTGACCTTTTTCTTTTGAGTTTTGATTATATTTTTTATTAGTTTATTGTTATCAAGAGTATTGGTATTTGTACTAATTTGGCCTATTCCTTTAGTTTTTAGTCAATTATATGATACAATCTTTGATAGTAAATCAGTTCCTTTACTATTAAGGTGAATTCCATCTCTGTTATCTCTTTTTTTGTAAAATTTATTCCACAGTTCGATATATGTAATTTCCATGCTCTGACATAGTGTCTTAAGCCTACTATTTATATATAATGCTTGTGAGTACCACTTATTATTCTCATGTATCCTGGGAATTATACCTGTGATAGATGTTTTAAGGTTAGGTCTCCTTCCTTTAACTTTGTTAATAGCTGTTTATATGACTCCATGATTTCTTCGGAGTGCTTACCCTTTATATCATTTCCACCTACATGTATAACCATATTCTTTGGTACAGTTAGGTCAATACCAGATCCTTTTTCTATAATTTTATTACTAATTCTATTTATCCCTGCACCTGGATAACAGTAAGCTATGCTACCTCTAGGTAATTTAGATCCTAGGCCCCTCACTTGAGAGTCACCTATAATGGATGCTGGTTCAAACACACCTATAGCTTTAGAGTGCCTGGGTTTATACGAGTCTGGATTATTATTGCTAACATTTTGTTTTATAGGCCTACTTTCTTCAGCTTTCTCATCTTGATCCTGGACCAGCGAGAAAGTATGAAACTGATTGGTTAGTTCTATAAGGACACTTTTCCTTGGCTCTTGAATTCTAGCTTTCCAGGTTTTCCTAGGTTTAGTCCACTCATCATTTTCAGGAATTGTCTGAGGATATCTAGGCCTGGGCTCACTATGAGGTATAGGGACATTTAAGTTTACTTGAACTGCTACTTCACTAGATTTAGGCTCAACTGCAGTATCTCTATAAGTTGGTCTGGCCTCTCCCTCACTAATAGACCCTCTGGACTTATTAAAATTTTTTATTACAGTACTACACTTGTCACAAAACCACATCAAGTTGACATTAAGCTTAGAAGCAGCATTTATACCTTTATATATATCATTTGTAAGGCCTTTGCAGCTTACATGATACCAGTCATCACAGCTATCACATGCAATAGCTCTATCTTTACTCTTAACTTCCTTTTTACAAACTCTACAGTCACTGTCAAAACCCATTTTTGTAGGGTAGGCTATGTTCCTAAGTTAGGTCCTAGGCTTAAAATTTTTTGTTGACTCACCAACTTTGATACTATCAAGTTATATCAAAATAGTTACTCAGGTTAGGTCAAGTGGGAGTCTTACCTTGTGGTTAGGCTAGGCTATCAAAATAAGCTAAGCTAGGCCTATTGGTAAAATCTATTGGTAAAATGATACCAGTAATAAAGTTTTCATTACTATCAGACCTCTGCTTTATATATTGTTGAAAGGATTGAGACAGAGTATATATCAAAGACTTAGTCATCCCATTGCTCTTGTTCTGCAACCATAATTGAAATTTTAGTTGCAGCATCTTGATATAAGTTATGGTGTTCATCGACACAAAAAAACCATCGAACATAATGCTTGTTATTGCTTCATGCATGAAAGATAATCCTTGCTTGGCTCTCACATAATGATTGCCATTCATAATGGATTTTACTGTGTCTGGACTGAAACATTCGCTTTCAACCAAAACAGATTCAATTCCCGATATATGAAGATAAGATCCAATACAAGCAAGTACAATCTTCTCAAAATGGAATCCACTCAATCCGATAAGCAAATTACTGAACAGATCTTTTTTCAGGAGCTGAATTTCCTTCGCAATAGCATAAACTCCTTTATCACACCACAGTGCATTGCATGGCTTATTCTGTTGTTTAAGCACATCCTGAAAGTTAATCATTGTTGTTGTAATGGTATCAAATTCAGTTGCTTTGTATGGCAGTATGGGAGTGAACGCAATAGTTGTAGGCTTCAAGCTATCTCCTACAAAAGGGCTTTTGACAGCAACAGAGCTTGAACAAAGTCATTATTATCAGTATTTGAATTAGTTGAAGAGCCCTGTATTGTGGTTATTCTATGTTTGTATCGCATCACAAACTACAGGAAATGGTCAAGATTAACAGTCTTGAGTAAATGATCGTTTGCCTTGTATTCAGAGACTTGGAAATCTTGACTTATTATACCTCGTTCATGTCTTGGTTCATTCAAGATAATTTCTTGGCAAGGAAGAACGCTTTGTAACTTGCCAAGCTGGAGCAGGGTGGCTGCTGACCTGGAAAACCTGGAATACCTGGAAAAGTCAGGGATTTTTTTTTTGTGTTCCAGTCTAGGCATTATTTTAAAACAATATGGTGAAATATGATTTGGGATTGCACTAAGTGCACTTAATTTGGTTTTATGTTATGAAATGGCTCAGTCACTGAGCTTTCATTTTATTTTTTCACATTTGAATTAACCGAAAAAAATAGTTCATGACCTTCAGTCAATCTGTGACTAGGTCATTTGGATGGTCTCCAGTTGGCGGTTGGCAATGGAAAAGTCAGGGAAATTTAAAATATATTTTCAGCAGCCACCCTGTGGAGGGTTGACTCTGGAGCTTCACTGATCTTATTAGTATGCTGTTGTGTTGGTGCAGAGCTTAATGGAGCACTTTGGAATAAAACTAGCACCGTATCGTGTGTCAAACCAATTCCAGACAAGGTATTTTCCAAGGTGTCAAAATTATCCATTGCTACTTGAATTGGATGGTTTTGATCAAATACTGGAGGAACTGAAACTCTCTGTGAACCACAAAGATATTGTACGTTTTGCTAGTGCAAAATTTATTTTGCGAACTTCTTGATATCCTACACAAATGCTCCGTTTGTTTGAAATTTCAGTAAGATCTTTAGACTGTGACAGGTTATGTATAGTTTGAGCAAATCCGACATGCAATGGGGTGGGCTCCAAACCATTATGAAGGATGTAAAACAACAACTGGAAGATAGTGTTACACTTCAGCATCAACTGATTGTTGCTATCTGATACATTCTGGGTGGAAAACAAATGCTGAAGAAATTCCATCCATAGTGGAGGATGTTCATTTTGGAAGCGTTTTAAGGCTAGATCAAGATTGTTTTGGATCATAATAGCTGGAGCGTAAACCAAAACTAAGTTTTTAACTCTTTCCTTAGGTCCTTAGCAATGTTTTTGACAGATGATTTCCGCAAAGTTTCAACAATTCTTGCACTCTCAATCTGGACAGAATAAACCATCTGGGATTTTTGTTTGTTGCTAGGATATGTAAAATAAATGGTGTCCTTAAATTTGTCTATAAGCAGGCTCTTAACCAAATAGTTACTGATAGATTCATCTTGGTTCAGCTTTTTATTGATCTCTTGTCTCAAGTAGGTGACACTGTATCCACAGCTTGTGAAGTCTATTTTTGAGACTACATCATTAAACGCTTCTTGAACCATGTCAGTAGAACCCATAACTTCATTTTCTTGCTGTCTGTTTTCCAAAATCGTCTCTATTCTGCGATCATAGGCTGCAAAATGCTTCTTTATACAATTATTATGATAGAATACATCTGCAGCAAATACATCTTTGTATTCGTTCAGCATCGCTACTCTGGTAAAAACATCGTCTTGGAACAAGTGAGTATAACTCAATAACTTTTGGGCACGACCTGGAGTACATATCTGAAACAAATCATGGTCAATGTTTCCACCTTTCAATTTGACTCGAGCTGAACCACAAAATACACACACTTTCATATCCTTGATATGCTGTTTTAATCCTTTTGCTTGAACTATTTTCTGGAGGAGTTAATGCTTCCCCCAAGGAGGAATCGGAGAGTTCAGATTCAGCATTTTTAGACTTCTGGCTACGTTCAACGAACTTTTTATATGTTGCATAGCACGAAGTGCTGTGATACTGGATATAAGGAGTCTGACTCTCAGTAAGAGCTTTCAAACGCTTGCTTCTGTCATCATTTGGGTACACAGAAGCCAACTGAAGCAAATTTTTTATTCCATGTTCTCTGTTGCTCAAATATTTCTCTCCACTTGGGCTTTTGTTCTTCTGGCACAAGATACATTTACCAAGGTTTGAGCTATGCTTCTTTTCTGGCACAAGTTGACATACATCCTGAAAAAATAAAATATACTAAGACTTATTGCAATTATAATAAACTGGTTCTCTTCAATACATATAAAAATTCATTTGTAACACACTGGTCTTTATATTTATGTTTTAAATATTCAATTTGATTATTACTTACCATGATCTATCATCTGTTGAATCACATAATGAATACAGGGATCCTCAATTTGTAGCTACTACCAATACTAAACCTGAAACACAATAAATATGACTTAGTTACTCTAAAGAAATCAAATAGATCAATTCTACAGGGTGATTCAAAAGTCATGTTACATAGGGCTTTCCTGTTTCTTTGCAGGTAAATGAGTTATGAGATGTTATCGAAGGAGGAGCGCATTGATATGATATTCCTAGCTGGCTGCACAAGTGCATTGCCATTAATGGCAAGCCTAAGAATCAGGGTTGTGGAGTCGGAGTCGTGGAGTCGCACGTTTCAGGGCAGAGTCGGAGTCGGAGTCGAATTTTTACAATGTGTGGAGTCGGAGTCGGAAAATTTTGGACTGACTCCACAACCCTGGTTATAGCCACTAGGTTAAGGGTTATTCAATTTTAAGTAGGACTACTACTGGTTAGACCTTAATTATGTTTAAGAGAATCTTTTTCATTTATATATATATATATATATTATTGGAAAAAAATAAAAATCCCTTAATATGATAATATCTACAAGTCAACATCCTTCTTAATATTTGAATGTTCCCTTATCCTAGAAAGTAACCTGACGATTCATGTGGTGGTGATGAAATGTCTTATTATTATGATAATTATAGAGTGAAACACTAGAGGAGTCGGAGTCGTATATTTAAAATGTGAGGAGTCGGAGTCGGATTTTTAGATTTTTTACAATGTGTGGAGTCGGAGTCGAATTTTTACAATGTGTGGAGTCGGAGTCGGAAAATTTTGGACCGACTCCACAACCCTGCTAAGAATAACAAAATTAGTACTATTTTTTTATATTTTGGCTATTTTTTCAAGTATTTTACAACCATTTTTATCGATTTATACCCGAAATTTAGACATTTGTGCATACTTTGTTTTAATAAATTCTTGCAGAGCTATTAATATTTAATTTCTTGACTATTTAGTTCGATATGATTGGTTAGAGCTAGTTTATACACCAAAATAGCCAAACATTTTTGCGATTTTTTGATATTTACTTAATGTTTTTACTATTTTTGATGTTATTTTTTGACATTTTTGTCAGTTTTCTTGGTTCAGGCAGCAGTATGTTACAAAAACAGATTCTCAAACAAAAAATTGCCCTTAAAAAATTTTTCAACTCAAGAATATGACAAAAATACGAAAAACTAATAAAATTTTGCCATTTTTGCCAATTTTTTGCCATTTTGACCACTTTCGCACCAATTTGGTGTGATGGCATAGAAAAATTTGGATTCTGCGCCCCAAAATTAGTTGAGATCAGTTGTCAAAACCTCTGCACCCAGAAATTTATACGAGCTCTGAGCCAGATCCTAGACTATCAGCATAAATAAAAGAGTTAAACGCATGTGTGATGAAAAAGGCCTAAAGTTTGTTGATTTTTGGCCTACATTCTATGGAAATGGGGAGTACTTTGGTTCAGACGGGATACATTTTAACCAGAAGGAGAAAAAGAAGTTTGGCGATTTACTGAACATTAATTTGTTTAATCTTTTTAAACTAGGACCCCCCAAACCAGCAATTGACCCTGCTACCCCAGCTGTTAAACCTACTCCCCCAGAAGTTGGTCCTACTCCCCCAGAAGTTGGTCCTACTCCCCCAGAAGTTGGTCCTACTCCCCCAGAAGTTGGTCCTACTCCCCCAGCAGCTAGTCTCCCTCCCCCAGCAGCTAGTCTCCCTCCCCCAGCAGCTAGTCTCCCTCCCCCAGCAGCTAGTCTCCCTCCCCCAGCAGCTAGTCTCCCTCCCCCAGCAGCTAGTCTCCCTCCCCCAGCAGCTAGTCTCCCTCCCCCAGCAGCTAGTCCCCCTCCCCCAGCAGCTAGTCCCCCTCCCCCAGCAGCTAGTCCCCCTCCCCAACAGCAGTTGGTTCAACCGCGTCAGGAAACAACTCAGGCCAGTTAGGAAAAATCACAATTTAAAATCTCTCAAAACTGTGCTCTTCAATGCTAGGTCAATTAGAAACAAACTAATGAAATTATAGCGCTAGTCAAAACTGAGAACTTTGATATCATAGGAATAACAGAATCCTGGATTCATTCTGAAACAAGGGATTTTGTAGGAGAATTTGAAATGGTAGGTTACAAAATGTTTCGCAAAGATAGGAATGGAAGGGAAGGTGGCGGTGTACTTTTGTATGCTCGGGACTTCCTGCACCTGGTAAACAGTAATATCGTATTTGCTCATGAAATGTTGGGAATTGATCTAAACCTAAATAATAAAGTAGTGCATCTACTTCTAGTAGATAGGCCACCTCACTACCCCCATTGATAAGGATATAAACTTGTATAACCAATTAAGCAGAATAGTGAATAATAAGATCAGTTTGATTTTTGGCGATTTTAATTGTGGTAATATAAATTAAGAAAACAAAACAGCTGATGCTGAGGGCTCAAGACTGTTGGAATTTGCAGATCTACAGATCTACAGAAGCTAAGGCTAACAAAGACCCTAAGATCCACTCTAAGGTTAGCCCGAGAGAAAGGAAAGAGTAGGGGGTTAAGAGAAGAGAATGAGGGGTTAAGTAAGGAGCAACACCTATCACTCGTGGGTTAACATTCATTCAGAAAAAGAGAAAAAAGACTCACCATCATCATCTGCCAGCCACTGCCGACAAGTCAGAAAAATAGTTGGAGAGAATAGGAGAGGGGCGAAAGATGAAAAGAAGTTAAATAAGAATGCTCACAAACCATGCAAACACAGTCTTAACTCACTGTCATACCATGCAAACTACAAACATGCAAGAGAAGAGAGTTACAGACATGCAAAGTAAGGAGAGGTTAAGAGGAGAAAAAAAAAAAAAGTAGGTAAAGTTAAACAACAAGTGGGTTAGTTTACGCTACGAGCTACATCTACGTTCGTGTTAGTCTAATTTTTTATTTTATTTTTTTTTATTGCTGGCATCACAAACTGGCATTTATCGTCATCAGACTCATCCTCGAGCACCACCACCAGAGCTCCTGTTGCTAACTTTGTTTTTTTATTCTAAACAACGTTAATACTTTTAAAATGTCTGTCAAGACAGTTCTTAAACATATTAACACTGGTAGAATGAATGACTGACGCAGGAAGATTATTCCATTTATCAATTACTTTAAACGTAAAGAAGTTTTTAGCGATATTAGTAATGAAACGTCTGCCATGCAACTTAAATCCATTATTACAAGTATTACTATTATCGAAAGTGAACAATTTGTCAATTTACGTTATCGATGTTATTAACAATTTTGAAAACTTCAATAAGCTCCCCCTTAATCTCCTAGTTTCGAGTGAATACAGGTCTAACTCTTTAATCCTATCTTCATAAGGCTTATTGTGCAATGACGGAATCAGTTTTGTGGCACGACGTTGAACCCTTTCTAACCTATCAATATCCTCACGCAAGTACGGGCACCAAAACTGAACTGCATATTCTAAATGAGGCCTGACTAGGGACTTGTAAAGGGGCAATATAATATCCTTCGATTTAAATTCGAAATTACACGCTATGAAGCCTAACATCCTATTAGCTTTTGCGCAAGACTCCAGGCACTGGTTCCTAACCTTTAAATCCTTAGATACGCGTATGCCTAAATCTACTTCCTTGTCAACGCTCGCTAACTCCCTATTATCCACCGTGTACGTATAATTATTGTTGCGAGAACCTATATGCAAAACTTTACATTTGTCTACATTAAATTGTATCTGCCACTTATCTGTCCACACCATAATCCTATTTACATCATCTTGGAGCCTATTTCTATCATCCTTGTTAACAACCTTACCGCCTATTTTAGTATTGTCCGCGAATTTTGACACGTTACTAGTCAATCCTACATCTATGTCGTTAATGTAAATTACAAATAGCAATGGGCCTAACACTGAACCCTGTGGGACACCGCTACCTACATCTAACCACCCCGATTCACTACCATTAACTATGACCCTCTGTCTCCTAGCATGAAGCCATTCTTCTAACCAGTTAGCTACCTGACCGCGTATACCATGCGCTTTGACCTTCGCAATTAGTCTCCTATGTGGAACTGTATCGAATGCCTTTTTAAAATCTAAATAAATAACGTCAGCTGCTCTATGCCTATCGTATTTGCGCACTATTTCGTTATAAAATTCTAACAAATTAGTTAAACAAGACCTATGGCATCGAAACCCATGCTGACTACTATTAATCAAATCTCTACTTTCTAAGTGATCAATGATATGATCCCTAACTACGGATTCCAAAAGTTTACTGACAATTGACGTTAAGCTAATGGGCCTATAATTGCCAGCTAACTTCAGTCAATGGGTTGACGATCCTACAAGGGGTAATGATAAACTAGACATCATATTCATGAATGAAGATAACCTAGTCTCTAACCTGACTATTGGTGAAAGTTTGAGTAACAGCGATCATAATTTGATTAGGTTTGACCTCAGGGTTCCAGTTAATACATGCAAAAAGACTTGAAAGACTAGATTTCTCGAGAGCAAATTTTGAAAGCTTCCGAAGTAGTTTAGACACACTTGAAGTTCTAATAAATGCGGATGTCAATGTCACCTGGAGCTCATACAGGGATCAGTTTAGAATATTACAGAACACTTTTATACCCACTAAAATAGTTTTCTTGTCAACAAAGTTGCTGAAATGGTTTAACAATGAAATTAGCAGTGCTATTACTGGAAGAAATAGAGCCTACAAAATACTTTTGTCGTATTTCAACCAGACTAATCAGAAAACTATATAAACCTACGTAGGAGGGTTAAGTCCTTAATTAGATCAGCCAAACATGAAGAAGCAGCTAGAGTTGCCTCACTCTGTAAAGTTAACCCTAAAGAATTTTTTGCCCATGTTAATAGCAGAAAGCCAATTAAAAATTCTGTAGGCCCCCTAAAAGACAGAAATGGCATACTGAAATTCGGTGATAAGGATATAGCTAATATGTTAAACGAGTTCTTCATATAATTACAGTCTTCACGGAGGAAGACACAATAGAAGTGCCAAGTCCTCGGATTACATATCACGGTGACCATCCTGTAGAGACCATAAGTTTTACAAGAAATGAGGTAGCTACAGCAATTAATTGATAAGATGAGCAAATACAAATCACCTGGCCCCGACTCATTTCTTCCAAGGGTATTAAAAGAGGTTAGCCACAATGTTGTTGATGACTTAGTAACCATATTCAAACAATCAATCGAGTTAGGGAAAGTTCCAACTGACTGGAAGTTAGCAAATGTAACACCAATCTTTAAAAAGGATGATAGGGAAAGTCCTTGTAATTACTGCCTGATCAGTTTAACATCAGTTGTCGGCAAACTGTTGGAATCCATCATTACAAAACGTATTGTGTATCACCTTGAATCTAACAATCTAATTTTTTATTCTCAACATGGATTTAGGTGACATAGATCCTGTCTGACAAACCTGTTAGAGTTTTTCCATAATATGCGTACACGGTACAATGCAAGTAGGGCAATAGATATAGTGTATCTCAACTTTTAAAAAGCCTTTGACAAAGTCCCTCACACAAGATTGATGGCTAAAGTCAAAGGACTAGGAATCACTGGGCTTGTTTCCAACTGGATTGAGGATTGGTTATAAGATAGAAAGCAGAGAGTGGTAATAAATGGAGTGGCTTCGGAGTGGATGCCTGTCACCAGTGATGTCCCACAGGGTTCCATTCTGGGTCCATTACTTTTTATCATCTATATTAACTATATAGACATTGGGCTTCTAAGTACAATCTCCAAATTTGCAGACGATACGAAGTTAGGAAGTAGTGTAGGTACTGAGGAGGGCGTAAGAATGCTTCAGAACGATCTTGACAGGTTGGGCAAATGGTCTGCTACTTGGCAGATGCCATTCAACTTGGACAAATGTAAGGTAATGCACATAGGTTATAAAAACCTGAAGACCGATTACTCTCTCTTGGGAAAGAACTTGACTGAGACCAATCTAGAGAAAGACTTAGGAGTCTATATCAGCAATGATCTAAAACTGTCGAAGCACTGTGCTGAAGTCGAAAAGAGGGCCTTGAAAATATTAGGTTATATTAAAAGACAGTTCCAGTTTCAGAACAAGGAGACTGTAATGCCTCTTTATAATTCACTAGTCAGAATTCAACTGGAATACTGTGCGCAGTTTTGGTCTCCATCCCTCAGGAAGGACATAGAGAGGTTAGAAAGAGTACAAGCAAGGGCTACAAAATTAATCCCTTTAATGAGAATGCAAAGCTACCAATGGAGATTGGAGTGCCTAAATCTGTTTAAATCTGTTTACCTTAGAGATGAGGAGGTTGCAGGGTCAGCTTATTCAAGTCTTCAAGATCAGAAACTTATTCTTACTTAATGCCAATCCGACAAGAAATAATGGGTTTAAACTGGAACTAAAGACATTTAGGACTTCTGTCTGCGGGAATTTCTTTTCCTATAAAATAGTTAATATCTGGAACCAACTTCCCTCAGAGGTTGTTTCCAGTCAAAGTGTAAATGTGTTTAAAAATAGGCTAGACAAAGTACTGAATACTCTCATAGTTTAAGACTAAAACATAACATAACTCTGCAGGTGTTCGCTTGCACAGTGTCTTTGTGAGCATGCTAAATATAGACCTATTTATATATTCTCCACTTTCCTGTAAAATTTCCTTGGCTACTTTTCCAGGGTTAAGGTATTTCCTTCAACCTTTTTTCATACCTGCCTCTGGCAGGGAGGGTGGGGAGAGAGCCTTCTACTTTTCTATCCAGTTTTCTACTACTGCTAGGATAGTTGAAAGAAAAATAAACTTGTTTAATAAAAGGAACCTCCCAGAGTGGACCGGAAGGTCTTTGAAGCTTTCTCTTGTCCTTGTAACTCCTTGTAACTCTCTCTCCCTTGAATATTGATCTACACTTGTACGAAACATTGGGTCATTCCATGTCAAATCAGACACCAAAAATGTCAACTGTCTCCAATATCGTTTTTACTCAGTACATTTAAGGACCCTTATGAGAAATGTAGATACCCAAAATTTCACACCTCTGTGACCTCAGGGTGCCGAGATATGAGATCATGAAAGTTTACCTTTTGACCAGATTTTTTTCAAAATGTAATATATCTAAATTGTCATATCTCGGCTTCTACTGGACTGATTTACTTCATTTTTGTGTCATTTTAAAGCTTGAAATGAGTAGAATCTTTTCTCTATATTGAAATATATCTCATAAATGATTCATAAAAAAGTTATAAAAGTTGGAAATATTTGAACTTGAATAAAAAAAAAATATCATCTCCAATTTTTTAAATTTTTTGTCCTAAGGTACCTCTATCCAAGCACAACATTGTGTAAAAATTTCCTTATTCTCTGGCAAATACTTGAGAAAATATAGCACTTTCAGTGTGATGAATTTAAAAAAAAATATTAAAAAAATGACAGAAAATGAAAAATCGTTGCTATTCCTATGAAAAATGATGTGGAGTAACTTTTTTTTTGGAAGTATATACAGCATTATGACAAATAAAATAACTAATTTGGAGCTTTAAATTTGGCACCTATGGGTGTACCTATTTTTGTCTATTGTAGGGGAGATTTTTTCTAAAATTTTCCAAACATATATAAAAACTAATTAATTTGTTTTGAGTGTGGTACGTTCTAGTAATTTTAGCACTTATTCTAGAACAATAACCTGTTTGAATTTATTTGAATTTAATTTAATATTATTTTCATCAGCCCAGTTGAAAAGAGACATCTTGCCTTCTTGTAAAATTTTGTGATCCCCTTTAGTTGTTAATCTGTAAAAATAATTAAAGTTTGTTACATAAAGAAAAATTATTGACTAAATCTGAAATTAAATAGAGAAATTATGAAAGCAAATTGCTAGTGATTACATTAAATTATTGGTATATAGCATGGGTTAGATGGTTGTTAATTTGAAAATTCTAAATTTAAATAGGTATGTTAGGTTATCTTTCTTTGAAGTAATTCTTTGAGATTTAGAGACTTTTGGTACATTGTCTTTTACTAAATTGTACACTTTCCCGTTTCTCGTCATTACATCGACTTTTCTGATGATGCTTGAAAATCTTATTGTCAAAATATCTGGATGTTGGGGATAGAAAAATGAAGGATTGGGACCATGAGGGTGTAAGAATGACACCTTCACCTCTCTAGATTCTGTTGATTTTTCCAAAACATATTATAACCACCAGTGGTCATCATAATCTATAGCAACAAAACCATTTATATCATTTTCTTCTATCATTTCCTCTTCCTCAGTTACTTTTACTATTGTTGACTCGTCATTACATCGACTTTTCTGATGATGCTTGAAAATCTTATTGTCAAAATATCTGGATGTTGGGGATAGAAAAATGAAGGATTGGGACCATGAGGGTGTAAGAATGACACCTTCACCTCTCTAGATTCTGTTGATTTTTCCAAAACATATTATAACCACCAGTGGTCATCATAATCTATAGCAACAAAACCATTTATATCATTTTCTTCTATCATTTCCTCTTCCTCAGTTACTTTTACTATTGTTGACTCATTAGATGCTGAATATCTTTCAACAGTAATTGATGAAAGTGAAACAGGTTTCACATGGTGCAATTTTAGAGTTCCAGAAACGGTTTGGCTTTTGAATTTTGGTCTTTTAAAAATTCTTCTTCTCTTTGATGGTCTTCAATTGTTAAAAATTTAAAATTTATGTTTTTAATGTTACAGTTAGCAAATTCAAACAAATTTTGGGGTGTTATTATTTGGTTATCATATGGTCTTTGGAGGCTTGCTTTTGCAGCTAATCTTTTAATGGTGCCCCCCCCCCCCCCCCCAATCTATCGCATGGTCCTTTTCCATGACTTAGTGAAAAAATTCCAATGTGGCTCCAAATTAAAATCCTTTTTATGGTAACAGAGGTTAAGGAAATTTTTTACAATTTTTGTATTGGGCAGCGCATCTGTCCGAAAAATAAAAAAAAAATTTATGAATGGAATTTTTTCTTCTATGAATTTACACAGGTGGCATTGAAAAAGATGAAATGTGACAACATTGTGGTCATTACATTCTGAAATAATTACAAAATTTAAGTTCTTTAGATTTCCTTGGGCCTTGAAATATAGAATGAACGGATGAATAGTAGTCATTTGGTTGTTCCAATGGAACGACTGAACTTCATCTTGGAGAATAGCTGAATAATTTTCTGAGAAGTCGCATACAGCCAAAACTTCATCGTTTTCCAATGTTTTCTTATCCTGATAGTACAGGGTGTCCCATAAGTCCAGCATCATAGGAAAAATAATAAAAAAAGGCAAACAAAAGCTTTTATTTACAGAATGTGCTCAATATGTCCACCATTGTTTTCAGTACACAAATTCAGACGTGATACCCAGTCAGCAAGCACATGGTGAATGATGTCAGGAGTAATGGTGTTACATGCCCCAATAATGCGCTGCTGCAAATGTTCAAAACACCTAATTTTCTCTGCGTATACCAGCGCTTTCAAGTGGCCCCAAAGATAAAAATCTAGTGGCGTGAGATCCGGGCTTATAGCTGGCCATGCCACAGGCCCTCGACATCCTATCCAATGACCAAGGAATTGTTGGTACAGGTATTCCCTTACTTGGGTGCTGTAACGTGCAGGAGTGCCGTCTTGCTGGAACCATGTTGGGAAATTTCCTTCTTCGTTCCAGGATAGCAGTCACTGTAGCATCGTCAGTGGACCTCCTTGAAGGTCCACTGCATGGTTTATCTTCTATGGATCCTGTTTCCTTAAACTTTGCAACAAGTCTGCTAACACAACTCTGTGTTATTGGCTCGCGGTCTGGATGCAGTCTGTTAAATTCAGCAGCGGCCTCTCTTTGACTCCAATTTCCTACGAGTAGAATTATCTGGATTCGTTCTTCCTTGCTCACAGACATTATGGCCTGTAGAAAGAGAAAAATATGAATTATGGTTTGTAGAAATAGAAAAATATGAATTTCTCCTATGATGTTGGACTTATGGGACACCCTGTATATATAAAAATATACTGCACACACACATATGTATTATGCATATAAATATTCATAGGTATATATTAGTGTGTCCCAATTTTTTTTGTTCCTGAAGTTTGTCATGCACACCCCCCTAATTTCTTCCATTTGTGAAAACATGCCAGCAAGATGAATTTCATTCATGTTCTTTCATTTTAAGGGTCCCCTCAAACCATGTGTTACTATTGCTGAATGGCTACTCTCTACCTTATACTAATTGTAGCATATTTCTTTTCAGGTTATGGATACAAGAAAGCAGGAGACTGTGTGGTTGGTGGGGATATTGTGAAATGAACCCCTGGAAACGCTGTGTCAACTCCCGACAGTGGGAGATGTTCTTGACGTCTGTTGTTCTTCGACGTCTGTTGTTCTTCGACGTCTGTTGTTCTTCGACGTCTGTTGTTCTTCACTCGGAAGAAAAAAACATCCACGGCGGAAGCTGCCAATGTGGTAGCTGATGAGGTTATGGCGGTGTGGGCTCGGGCATCTATTCCGACCTCCCACAAGCCCAAGTGCGTTGAGAGGATCAAGGCCCTCTCCATGGACTACGAGAAGGTTGCCAGAAACCGAAACCGTGGGGGAGAGAAGCAACTGGAGCGGGAAAAGGGATTCCAAGCCAACCTGAATACACTGTTCGAAACAGCTCATGCCAACGCCATGAAACTCATCAAAGTCCCCGAAGATCAAGACTTTCTGAATGACCAGCAAACCGTGCGGAAGATGTACATCTGAGGAGAGGACTTGGGAGTTTGCTCGCAGGGCAGCGGAGTGGGAGAAACGCCGAGCAGCTGAAGAGAAGAGGAAGAAGAAAAGCCGCGAAGAGATGGACTCACTGCAAGCAAAAGGAACGGTGAAAAGTGGGTCTTCTTCTTCTTCGGAGTCCATGGCCGAAGCATCCAATGATGATGTCCAATATTCCTCTCCTGGTCCTTCGGCTCCTCGATCCACTCCCAAGGACGGCCAAGTGTCGGCAAGGAGGATCATCCAATATCCCAATTTTGCTGCAGCCCTGGATCGAACTGGAACCTCAGTACGCCAAGCGATGCACATTGTGGCTCCAGCACTAGCTGCTGCGGGAGTTGAGTTATCCTCGGTCACCTTGTCCAAATCAAGTCTTCACCATTCACGGCAGAAGTCCAGGAACAACTTGGCAGCCGGAATCAAGACCGAGTTCAATCCTGATATGCTGCTTGTCATCCACTTTGATGGCAAACTCCTCCCTGATTCGGATGGAGGGAAATCGGATCGCATACCAGTGCTGGTCAGCGGGAAGAATCTTGAGAAGTTGTTGGCGATCCCAAAAATCCCTGACAGCACGGGACAGCGGATGGCTGGAGCTGTTCTGAAGGTGCTGGACAATTGGCCGCAAGTTCAACCATGGATTGCCAGTCTCTGCTTCGACACAACAGCGGCGAATACCGGTATTCACAGCGGCGCTTGTACGATTATCCAGGACCAAATGGACCGCCGCGTTCTTTTCCTGGCTTGCAGACACCACATGATGGAATTGGTAATCACCTGAGTCTTTGACCTGTTCTTCAGGTCTTCTGGCCCCAAAATTGCGCTGTTCGCTCGCTTCAAATCCCAATGGGAGTTCATCGACCAGAAGCAGGCTTCTCCGTTCAACGGCGATGGCCCAAGCGACATCCTTTCGGAATGGGTGGCGTTGAAAAAAGAGCAGATTGTCCACTTCATTGAAGACCAGCTTGAAGTTGACTACCCAAGAGATGATTACCGGAAGTTCCTGATCCTCGCTCTGGTCTTCCTCGATTGTCATGGCAAACACAATCATCCTGGAGCATACCACCGGGCTAGGTGGATGGCCAAAGGCATTTACTGTCTTAAAAGTTAAGATGTTCATCTTCCGAAGCCAATTCCACCTGACCGCTCACGAGGTCCGGTCACTACGCAGGATAAATGTCTTTGCCATCACCATCTACCTCCAGAGGTGGTTCGAGGCTCCATTGACGGCGGATGCACCCATCAATGACCTGGAGCTGTTGGAGGACCTAGAGCAGTACAAGGCAGTGGATCATGATGTAGGTACCGCCGCATTGACAAAATTCCGGGGCCACCTCTGGTACCTAAGCGAAGATTTAGCCGGACTCGCTATGTTCTCCTCCAAAACCACCGATGCAGAGAAGATGGCCATGCTCCAAAACCTGCACAAGAAGACCGAAAACCCAAAAGATCTGCGTCAGCTGGAGGGAAAGTGTCTTGACTGTGAGACGGTCAGATTTGAGCACCTTGGTCACGAAAAGGACTCAAAACCTTTTTCATTGCCTGAAGCTGCCGGTTCCAAAAACCCCCAAAGATCTCGAAGGATGTGCACCATCGTTGAAGTCTGTGAACGACGCGGCAGAACGGGCGGTGAAACTGGCGGAAGATTTCAACGAGGGCCTGACAAAAAATGAGGAGGAACGGCAGCTCGTGTACCAAGTCGTCGAATACCACCGCCAGCAGTTCCCCTCAGCAGACAAAAAGATCCTCTGTCCCCCGAAATGAAATGTGCCATTAGAAAGAATTTACATTTCATTCTTCCATTCTAGAATGATTAATGCTGAGCATTTACGTTTGTTCATATAGGGTCGAATAAACAAGGTCAATGAGGGGACCCTTCCCCTCCTAATAGGCCAATGAAATTTCGCCCATTTTTTTCCTTTCTTCAAGTGTAATTAATTAAAGGGGTGTGCGATTTGACTCTTGCAAATTTTTATTTTCACACGTGACGCTGGGACACCCTAGTATATATATACCCTAAGACATATAACAAACTTATAAACAATGTAAAACAAACAAAACAAAGAAATGTGTACAACGTACGTGGGGCCTTCAAAAAGTTCCTGGAAAAATTTAATGAAAAGGTAATAAAACAAAAAAATGAAAAAGTGCAGATTTTATTTTTCTACATAATGACCATCACTATCATAACACTTTTGTAGTCTATGCCTCCAGCCTTCTAAACCCTGTCCGTAGAATTGAGCATCTTTTGAATGGAACCAGGTCGTTGTTGCCTTTTTGACCACTTCTATTGACAAAAAATGGGTCCCCTTCTGGTGTTTCTTTAAATTTGGAAACAGAAAAAAGTCAGAAGGAGCTAAATCTGGGCTGTAAGGAGGGTGGGAGAGCAATTCCCATCTTAAATCCCTCAGTTTGTCCCTTACCTTTCGGGACGAATGAGCCGGTGCGTTATCGTGGTGGAACAAAACTCTGTCATGAAGTTTTCCTCGCCGTTTTTTCTTAATTGCTTGATGTAACTTTTCTAGAACTTGTTCATAGTAGATTGCATTTATAGTTCTTTGTCCTTCTAGGTAATCTATTAACAAAATACCTTCCAAATCCCAAAAAATTGTTGCCATAATCTTTGCAGCGGATCTTTCAGATTTTCCTTTGATGGGGCCGCTTGATCCCCGGCAGCCATTGTTTGGATTGCTGTTTGTCTTCGGGATCATACAGGTACAACCAAGTTTCGTCTCCAGTCACAATTCTTTGCAAAAAATCTTCGGGATTAGCGTCCCACTTGTTTAAAGTTTGAAGTGCGAGATTCACCCTTGTTGCAAGCTGATCCTCGCGCAACAGTTTTGGCACCCATCGGGCAGAAAGCTTACTCAAGTCCAGGTGGTCTTTTAAAATTGAATGAGTTGATCCCACCGATAAGGCTAGATTGTCAGCTATAAACTCGACAGAATATCGTCGATCTTCTTCGACTAGTGCTCTCACACGATCGATGTTTTCATTGTTGATGGAGGTTGAAGGTCTTCCACTTCGAGTGCCATCTTCGATACTCTCTAGGCCATTTGAAAAACGATTAATCCATTCATAAAGGGTGGTGGTCTTGGGAGCAGTGTCTCCATAAACTTTCCTCACACTTTCAATAATATCACTTTTTTTCCAACCAAGTTTTACTAAAAATTTGATATTGCTTCTGACTTCGGATTTCTGAGATTCCATGTTGCTTCTGAGGGGTTAAACTTTCAAATGACATAATCTTCCAAATTCTGCATTTTTGGCAATCAAATTTTAACATGTTATTACAAAACCATACAGGAATGAACATGTCGACTTATGTTTATCACGTAATTTCTAACGTGAATGGGAAATATTTTCCGGGAACTTTTTGAAGGCCCTACGTATGTATCACAAAACGCACCTTTCGTTAGTACCTTGGGGTTTTTGAACACCTCATCCACAGGAAAAACACTTGTTTCTCTCAAGCGAGCTAGCATAGAACTAAGGAATTCCAGGGGATGACTCACTGAGAATAATTAGAAAGCTGCCAGAAGTACCATGTCAGTCAGTGTTGCCAACTGTAATTAACAAGAATTTTGTATTTTTTACATGCGAAAAAGGAGGTGTTCTGCTTGTTGCAGAAAATTTTTGATTTCTTTTCTGAAATCAGCAAGGTTCATTGCATAAAACCTGAAATGTGCCTCCAGATTGCTCATGATGCTACACGCTATCCTACAGTGTTATAACTCTTGTATTAAAAATATTTTCCATTTTGAAAATAGGTCAAGGTCTTAGGCTAGGCTACTCTGATTGTAGGCTTTACCTAGTCATAAAATATTTATAAAATATTCAAAATGAATAACATAAAATTAATCTCAAATTATGTTGGTCAATGTCATTTGAAATTGAGCCCAGTAAAAATTAATCATATATTTTATTATGCAACTAAGCATAAATTTACTGTATTGGACTTTCAAAGGTATTCTACTGTTAGTATTAGGAACAAACCTAAAAACCTCTCTCTTCAGTATTTAAGCAATGAACTGCTTCAACCTCAGTTGTTACCTGTCTATCATATCTGTTGTTTGAAATCTTCAAAATCTAAAAAGAGAAAACAGCATGATGAGGTGAGCTTAAGTAATTTAAATTAAATAGGAATTAGTTAAGTCTAAACTATGGTATCATTAAACTCAAAATTGCATTTAAGTGGCTTCATATTTGAACCCAGGTAATCTGGGTTTTCCTGACTTAGTTAACCCTTTAACGCCGGAATTGTTTGTAGGGTTAAGTTACGAATGCGTGTATTTGAAACGTTATCAATATGTAGCGGTCATCCTTTTAGGGTTAAACTCTTAAATCCTAACCATTAGTTTGTATAGCTAACACTAGGTCCTAAAGGCTAAGATGTAGTATATATGCTTCTCTAACACTTGATAAACCTAATATCAAAGCTTAAGCTTCCTCTACATAACTCTTGTAGACTAGCTTAGTCTAATTTAGGTTAAAACCAAGGCTATGAAAAGGGAAAAATTTAAGATGTGACATACTGCCTCTTAACTTATGGTCTGAAAGTAGGTTATATTCAAATCATTTTGACCATTAACATCAGGGCTGTGGAGTCGGTCAATTTTGAGTGGAGTCAGAAGTGCATAGTTGGATGGAGTCGGAGTCAGTGCAAATCCTTCAATTATAACCATAGCAGCCTAGGCCTAGGCCTAGCTCAATTTTATGAATAAAATAGATTTAACCTAATGTTTTAATATATAATATATAAATAATATATAATATTTAAATATATAAATAATATATAAATATAGTTGCTTATAATTAATAAGGATTATAATTAATTAATTAACATAATTAATAATAAGGAAATTTAAAAACTTTGTACTAGCAACCCTAAATCTTTTTCAGATTTTTAGATTTCAATTTGATAATTTTGATAAGCATCACTGAAAGAAGATTTAATGGAAGCGATCCTTTTTTTTAAAAACAAATTCAGTTTAGGTTAGTACATTTTGTTACGGATGTTTATAATAATACAAAAACATCTTATTAATTTGCTAAACCAATAATAATCTTATTTTGTTTAAGCTTCAATCAGTTTGTATTTTGGGATTGTAATTTTTTAATAAAGAGAAAAAAGCCATTAAGGCATAGCTAGTTATAGCCACTAAGTACCCTGATGAGTCATGTGGTGGTGACGAAATGTCTTGTTTATGAATCTCCATTGGCCTAATAAAACTAATCATAATCAATTTGGCCTTAACATTCCATCGGAGTCGGAGTCGTAATTATGCAAGTCAGATTTCTGGAGTCGGCAAATTTTATCACCGACTCCACAGCCCTGATTAACATGTTATGTTACAGTGAAGAATACGGAGACATCAACCTTGAAGTATGAAAATCTGTGAGATTTTTCCTGATTTTGATAACTGGAAACATATCCCACATAAGGGAGTTTGAGACTTAAAATCTGAGAGTCTCACAGAACCATGAGAGTTGACATGTCTGAGAATATTGTGTAAAACATTTTTCCATCAACTTGGTTAAAAGAATATTTTTGTTGATTTGGTTTCACTTACAGAACATCAGACATTAGAGCCTATAATACCTATGGAAAGCACTTATTTTTATACCAGGCCTGAATAAACAAGAAAATTTTTATACACAATTTAATCAAGCACATTTTCCTATTTATGCAAAAATATAGATGGTAAGTTGCATCATAGAAGGGCTGCATTTCTTATTCAGGTTTAAGTTTTTCCAGTTAACTGGAAAGGATTAAGGATATTTTTTTCATTAATCAGAGTTCTGATGATGATAGTGACGATGAAGATGACAATGATGATGACTGGATCCTAGAGAGTGGTACCAATTTTAGAGAGAAGATAATCAAAGTTCCTTCCTTGCGGATAGATGCAGTTCTCAAAGCAGGATTAGGGCTGTCTAGAAAGTGAGTTTTCAGTCTGCATATTATCGAGTCTTATGCACTTCTTCTTTTTTTAAATAGGAATAAAGGTTGCACATAATTTATTGTTATTAAGGGAGCTGAAATGTCTGTGCTACAATTGTTAAAAAAAAATTCTAAATGCAACATCAAATGAGTGTTTGTTCAGAAATTAGTTTGCCTCTTATGATGCCTCTTTGTGGGAAATTATAGCTAGAAGTGTATAGCTTATAATGTATGTTAGATCTTGTTCATGCTGGTGGGGCATGGTTCAGATTCCAGGTTAAACCATAGGTCTAAGGTGGAGTGACAAGCTTGACCTTTGTCAGAATGAACAATTTGGGTAGAAGCAAAACCAAGGTTACTAAGGTATATTCACAGAGCATTATAAAACATACATATTTTTCATGCATATTCTAGAAAAAATTAACTCCAACAAAACACTGACTTTGCCATCAGATAGGGTACCATAATTTTTTTTGACTTGTGTTGGAGTGAACTTAATACAGGTGTGAGTCACTATACACACCAATTTTTCCACCATTGTTTTGGGACTTTGCCCAAATTTTGAGGCATTTGCCTGAAAATACTCAGAAATTTTCAAATCTAGTGGGGCTGCAGACTAGGGGTGCACTGGATATGAATTTTTCATATCTGGCTGGATACTGGATATGCCAGATATGGCCATATCTATCTGGCCAGATATATATTATTAGGTACTGTATTATTTTTACACTCATATTGCTATATTTTGTTTTGCATTGGGGGCAAGCACCCACCCAAATATAAGAGAAATAATAATTTAAGTATATTCAGATGTTTAATTGTTTTGTTCTCTTTCAGGTTCTTGTGCTGTATTAAACTATTAAGTATTAATCATGACAAGTTTTGTGTGGTCACTGTATACAATAAATGATCCTAGCAATATCACTGCAAAGTGTAATATTTGCCAAAAGATTATCAAACGTGGGATGGAGAGAGGTGGCCAAAAGTCTTTTAGCACCACAACACTTCATAATCATTTGAAGATTAATCACCCAAAAGAGTATGCTGAAGCCAAAAATGAAAATGACAAAAAAAGAATAGCTGCGACTGAATCAAAGGAAATAGGCATAGATAGAATATGGGCTAGACCATCAACTTCTACTGGTAGTACTCTCAAAGAAAAGAAAATGGACCAAATGAGTAAGCAGATCTCAATAGAGGAAAGCTTTTCATCTAAAAAAATATGGGACATCAATGACTCCAGGTCTGTGATGATTCACCGTAAAATTGGCATGATGATGGCTTTGGACAACCAGCCATTTACTTTAGTTGAAGATGGTTTTATTGATCTAATGGCCTACCTCCAACCCAGATATCTCTTACTAAGCAGAAGGTACTTCTCTGCTACTATAATTCCTTGTCTTTATAATGAGTTCAAGTCTAAAATTGCTCAGAAGCTGGAAGAAGTAAAGCATGTTAGCTTTTCTTCAGATATATGGACATGCACAACCTCTCAAGAAAGTTTTATATCATTATTGGGTCACTGGATAGGTAAAGATTTTGAAAGATACGATGCTGTGCTACATGCCTCTCATTTCTCAGGGTCGCATACTGGCAAGAATATATCTGAAAAGTTTCGCTCTATGTGGGATAGTTGGGATCTTGATGCAAATAAGAGGAATTTATTAGTGGGTGATGGAGCTAGTAATATGGCTCTTGGTAGTGACCTGGCTGAAATACCTTCAATACACTGCAGCATTCATTTACTCCAACTGGTTATTAGTGACTCAATTGTGGTTCAGAGGAGTGTAATTGATATCCTTGCAAAAAGTCGCCACCTTGCAACTCACTTTAATCATTCTCCTTTGGCCTGTAACAATTTCAAACACATTCAAGTGCAGCAAAATCTTGAGCCTCTCCTATTGGTTCAAGATGTCCCAACACGTTGGAACAGTGCATATTTGATGCTAGAAAGATTATATAAATTAAAAATTCCAGTGCAACTGTATTTGGCTGATCGTAGTGAATTACCTACCATCACATCCTTCAAGTGGACACTGATACAAAATCTCCTTAAAATATTAAAACCATTCTTCCAACTAACTCAGGAAATGAGTTTGGAAAAATCAACTTTGTCTTCCGTAATCCCAAGCATTTGTCTTTTACAAAGATTTCCTTCAAAGATTGGCCATGATGACCAAGGTGTTCAAACAACAAAGAGAGAACTCCTGACTTCTCTTCAAGCGCGTTTCTTGTCAGAGAGTAATGATGGGAAGTCTTTGAACATAATGAAAAACAGGGCTGATGCGACTGCGACTGCAATAGATTCACAGTATAAGTTTTCTTTCAACAAGATCAAAAAGAGCAGGCTAAATCCTGGCTGATTGAAGAAGTCATAGGTATTGAAAATGACGAAGGTAGTAATGATTCTAATGAAAGTGGAAGCAAAAGAAGCTCAAATTCCAGTTCTCCCATGTGAAAGAGGAAAGACGAAGAGGACATTCTTGAAGTGTGTTTTATGGAGATCACAAAAGGAGAGCAATCTGGGGAAGTAAGTTACAAGAGAAGAAAGGTTGAAAAAAAGACTACTGCTGTTCTACTGATTGCAGGGGAGTTAGACCGATATGCATCTGAACCTCTTGTAGATAGGAAATGCTGTCCAGTTCAAATTTGGAAGCAGGAGTACTGATTTCCTCTCCTTAAAACTATTGTTTCAAAGCTTCTCTGCACACCCGCATCCTCTGTATTTTCAGAGAATGTTTTCTGAATATGGAAACATCTATGAAGCAAGGCGATCCCGAATATTGCCTAAGAGAAATGCTCTTGTTTCTGCACCACAACAGAAAAAAGTTCTAAATCACTGTTGTTGTTTTTATTCTGAAAACCTCCAGGCTGAATGGTGGCATCTGACCTACACAATACTGCCCTCCATTCATTGGTTTCATTCCAGGATTTTTATATTGTATTCGATGTATTGTTTTACATTTGTCAAGCTTGCAATGTTTTGTATTGTTTTGAAAATAAAGGAAAAGAATGGAAAGCAAGTGCAGGGGTCTAGCAATATTTTACTCTTTTTAAAAAATTTAACGCCTAGACGTTTTTATAAAAAGCTCTGATTATATTAATAGAACTGTAATCGTTAAGGATGGATAGATGTTTTATTTATTCTTGTCATCAGTGTTGCTGGACTGGTTTAGGGGTGGGCCCTGGAGGGCTTTCCATTTTTTTGTATATAAAATATTATTTGTAATGTATCATCATCATATAGCAGATTTTCATACAGGTGTTAATTTTCTAATGCCTATATCCGGCTGGATACTGGGTATTTTGCCATATCTGGCCAGATATCATATCTGGTTAGGGTGTGTCAGTTTGGGAGGTGAAAATTAATTTTTGCCAATTCCTTCAATGAGGGGTTTTAAAAATATGTTTTTGGATGTGAAGAATTCAAATCTGCTATTATTTTTGTGATTGCTCAACACTTAGCTTGGTAAATCTACGTTTGATTAAAAAGCACATAAATTGCTCTCAGAAAACAACATTTATTAATTTTAGCTTCTCAAAATGTCAGGTAATGCTATAAAAACTTTAGTTTCTCTGCATAAAACATATCCTAGTAATCATAAAACATATCCTTGTAATCATAAAACAACATTAGAAAGTAATGACATCAGTAAAAAAAAAATATTTAAACAACAAGTTTCATCAAGTCTTGCTTTGATTCATTCTTGGACATCAGCCACCGACTTGCTTCTTGGCCTCTGATATAGCCCTCACGTTTCTCATGTGTATACACCCTGCCTGCTGCCTCTGTGACTTGTTTCACACACCTCTCTATTGACTGAGCATGACAGGGCCACTGTGGAACTTGCATAGGCTTGTCAAAGAACTTCTTTACTTCCGCTGTAGTCAGTTTACATGTCAAAGGAGGTTCAAATACCCCGTCAGACCAGTCTGTCAGCTCCAACACGGAAGAAGCACTGGGGTTGATGGAAGGTGTCTTCCTGGGACGTACAGAAAGATCTCCAAGTGTGTCATCATCTCCACCCCTCATGTCAACAATCTTTTGGACACCAGCTCTCCTCTCCTCACTGTCATCTGAGCACAAGACTGTCTGGATTATCATTTCGCTGAATGCATACCATGCTGAGCGCTTGATGGTTGGCAAAACAGCATCCACTACAGCCTTCTTTTGCAGCCTAACTAGCCGCAGCTGAAACAAGATGTGGCATGGGCCCTCCACCCAAGAGTGTTTTACTTTGATGTTGAACCAACAGGGGTAGTACACACCAACAATGTATTCCACTATCAGTCTTAAGTTGTTGAGGGTTTTGCCTTTAAGGCCATGTTTTGAAACCCATATGCAACAAAGCCTGTTTGCTGTTGTCAACCACCTTGAATGGCTCACTGGACCAATTTCAAGAAGGGCCAGATCTGTGGGAAGTTCTCCTGTCCTTATGGCCTGTGTGATCCTATACCTGTATGCTTGATCAGTAGAGAGATACTTTACGACATTGTCACTCAGTGAAGTAAGAGGCTCTACAATTGAGAGTTTGGTGAATGAAGGATCAATTTCAAGTTCGGTTGCAGTGTCTAGCATCTTGCCAATGTTACCTGTCCACTTGTTGTTAGACAAGGTCTTCCCATCCAGTGCTGTGATCAAGTGTCGCAGGGGTAACTCATTAGGGTGGAGGGCACAAACCAACCAGATCAGCTTACGGCAAAGCTTGACCTCTACCCAATGCATGGAACCACCCTCCCAGCCAGTGCAGTGTTAACATTTGTAGAATCACCTCCAATGGCCTGCAGGCTTTTATCAATGCCCTTCTTCTTCATGAAATCTACAAGATTATCAGCAATAACTTCAGCAGGTTTTTTTTCTCATTGAGCCTTTCTCAGGAGTGAAGTGGTAGAGATATCTTCCACCTGGCTCACTGCACACAGAATAATGCTCTTCTTTGATGATGCTGGGGAACTGACGATCTGAATTGTCTGCTTTCAGCATAACTTTAGTTGTATCTTGATGGCCGTCAAAGAAGATGCAGTCAATTTCACCCTTCTTACAAAGATCATCAAATTCCTGATCCAGGGATCTCATAACTTTTTCTTGGGCCCTCTTGACTTTATTGTGATCAACTACAAGTCTCTTGTCTTCTTCAGTGATCAAGCCAGCATCCATAAAGGCAGCAGTGGTGATGGCAGCTGTGGCACGCAGGCCAACACCATATCTGATGCTATGCATAGCAACATTAGGTATTTCTAATGTGTTGTACTCTGGCTTTTTATTGGAAGTTGAAGACGTGCTTGGTATTTCTAATGTCACTTCATAACTTCCATCCTTTCCATCTTGAGCATCAGCTATTTGTTCTTCATTTTCATCATCAGAGAAAATTATTTCATTTGATGGCATTGAAACATCCTGCTTACTTGTCTGCTTATATTCAGCAAGCCTTCTTCTTTCATCTTCTTGCTGCTTCTGCTTTTTGACTTGTCTGTTGTGCTCAGGTTGATCTGGCAAGCCAATCTGATGTGGTCCAATAGAACCAGACTTGTCTCTCTGACCTTTAATGAAAGCAAGTTCCTTCATAGGGATCTTCATCTCCCTAGGGCATGTACAGTTAATGTGAGTTTCGTTTTTGCAACCAGCATCTGCAAGGCAGCCAAATTCAGAGCAGAGAACAATTTTACACTTGCAACTGAGGATGTCAAAAAGCTTGTCAAGTTTTGCAATGAAAGCCTCTTTGACATGTAGCTTTCCTCTCCCAAGAGATATGTTTTTGGCCTGCTCCCAGCTCTCTTGGATTTTGTTTAAGATTGTGACTCGTGAATTTACAACGGGGGCTACAAAAGAACTGTTTGCTCGTTCCCACTTTTCAAGCACTTTAGGGTAAATGTCCTTGCAAGACTGGCTGCTGGGTAGTTTCTCACATCCTCACCACTTTGTTCTCTTAGCAGTAGCCCATATTTCAGAACGTCTTGCAGAGTTGGGAGTTCAGAGGGCAACAACTCTCTACCAGTTCCAATTAGGTTGCTCATATGTGTGAATGTCCCCAGTCTTGTCCTCCTTTTAGAAGCCATTGTAGGTCAATTCCCACTGGTTAGGATGGTAGCACTGACGGACAAGTAATCTTCAGCACACTGATGAATATGTTTCAACCTGTGAAATAAACAAAAACAGCAGTGCATTATATATACAGCATATATAATTATTATTATATAATTCCACAAAAAAGTAAAAAAAGTCACTATTTTTATGTAGCTTCTTACCAAGCAAAACTAAATTATATTAAATTAACAAAAATATCTTTAGAATTCCTAAGTCATGCTGCAACTTTTTAGCACCCCTCATATTTGGAATTTGAAAGTTGAAAAATTCGACACACCCTAATATCTGATGCACCCCTACTGCAGACCCCCCCAGCAATGTTCCCTCTAATTTTTTTTAGTCCGTGTGCGCAAGAAATTTTCGTTGTGCATACATTTAGATTCATGGTGAAAAATTGTGCAAACTTTTCTGAGCGCTATTTATCTTCAAAATGAAATATATATAAATATTAAATACTTAATAAATATTATTTCCATAAGGTGATAGCTTCATCATTACGGTACTATTAAATAGATATTAAAAAACTGTTTACAATATTATATATTCTTAAAAAAGAAAACATTTTATCCATTCTAAAAATATGAATAAAATAAAAAATAGTAAAATAAAATTCAACAAAATAAAGAAATAAAATAAAAAATAACATTAATTGAAAATGACTATTTTAGTTGTCATTTCTCAAAACAATTTTTAGCATTTAGCAATTTAAAATAAACTATCAAGATTAATACATGATTTTATCCATTCACAAAATAGGAATAAAATAAAAAATAATAAAATTCAATAAAATAAAATATAATCAAAACAACATTAAATGAAAGTGCCTTTCATTTAAGTATGATTATGATTTCTTCCTACGATCTTTAGCATTTGCCCATTCCAAATAAACTCTATGAAGATTAATACATCCGTCATCATTCAGGTAACTTTTAATTCACATGAGCATGTCCAAATGATTTTCTTTCAAACAGTTTCTTAATTTGTTCTTTATAGAATTCATTAAACTGAAGCCACGCTCACAGTCCACACTAGATGCTAGGAAAGTTCCCCCAATATCCATCAACTTAGCAAGGTCACAAAATTGTTCATTTTGGAGGACGAATGTCACCATATCATCAAAGTTTTTAACCAGCTTACTTTTAATTTTCTCCCATACAACAAAATTAAAATCATTGTACTGTTCGATTATGGTAGAACTTTCACCAAGAAAATCTGCATATTTTGCACATAAAGCTTTAACATGCTCAATGCCAAAGTCGGCGAAGTCGGGCGGAAGGGGTTAATACTTAAAAGAGCGACTACAGAGTATGTTGATGCAAATGGTCAGACCTTGTGTGACGGTATATTTTTTAAATTACTTCATTTACTGTCGTGACTCATGATACGCTTGAGCCTGTGCGCATTTTATTTTGCTGTGTGCACGGGTTTCACAACGCGTGTGCGCGCGCACACGCGCACACCTTAGAGGGAACATTGCCCCCCAGCCTGTACACCTATTGATAGGAGTAATGGGTTTTTTGACATTTGCAAAATGGGGATCAGTTGCTTGCCCCTGTTTCAAAGTTCTATGTGACTGTGTAGGTTATCTTTGCTACCCACTCTACCTTGCCTCCAGGCTCCACCCCTTTCTAAATGGTAGGAATATCCAGCAGCATTTCTCTATCTGCAGTGGGAGTAGAGGGAAAGGCAGCTATCATCACAGCAAAGGCTAACCTTGGTACCTTCTGTGGAGAAGCTACAGAAGATTCTTGCTCAAGGCATTAATTCAAACACAACTTACTTCAGTTTTATGTAGCTAACACATCTGATTCGGTTTAAGGGCCTAGATCTTACCCAACATCCTCTTGCATTTCATGAGGGAGCAGGTTGCCTTCCTGGCCTTATCTCCCATTATCTCCCCTCCAAGATAATGTGCTTGCTGGTTTACTCAGTGTCTTATTATTTAATGGAAGATTCTCTTTCTTTCTATGGATAAACATTACTGCCTCTGCTAATCTCATGCTATGCTGTGCTTGATTATGCAGGATAACTAGGTCATTTGCATAGGCTTTTATGTGATCAGGTGTTTTTTCAAAATGGGCTGAGAGGCCATCCACAAAATTCCATGAGAGTGGAGACAGGATACTCTCCTGCAGACAACCCCCTGGATAGACATTTTGATTCTGTGTCCTTATAAAAGTACAAGGATTATGTTCTCAAGCATGTGGGTTATCCACCTAATATTTGATAGATTTAACCCTGCCTGGGTCAGTAACTTACCAATAGAATTGTATATATACATAACATTGTTGAAGACTCCTTTCTATATCTAGAGTATGGAAAAACTATACATGCCTGTCATACACTTTACATTACAATTCACAACAAAGCCTAATTCAAATCCAGGCCTAAACACACCTACAATATGGTGGTGTACATGGTACCATACCTTTATTTCTTAATAATTAAATACAAATTATTAAAGTATTAATATTAAATAACTACAAAATTGCCTCGGGATTGACAACAAATCCTATTGGAAATGAAAAAATTGCCATACATAGAACAAAATATGTAGGCATTGGGCCTACATAACGAAGCAAAACATATTTTTTTGTATCAAAATTTTCCATTGCTGACTCATGAAAATTAGCTACTTCAAGAGGAGGAATAATGAAAAAATGACAATTAGACATCTGGGGATTTTCCGTTTACAAAGCAAGTGAATTTAAGACAAAAGATTTATATAACTCGTCTCAGAACTGTCTAATTATGAGTGTTGCTGTAGGCAAGGAAGATGTGTTTAATCTTCTTACAAGTTCTGAGTGAAACACTAATAAAATAAAACTAATAAAACCAAAGAATAGGCCTATTCCTTCATGTATTTAGGTGTAGTAAATTGCCTGTATTAATTGATAGACTGAATAAACTCCTTGCATAACCCTATGCCTACATCGAGAGAGAGAGGCGCGACCTACAACCAGAAGTGAGATCCAATGAAATAAGAAGGTATGGTAGTTTCCTTTTTAACCATTAGGCAGCACTAAATACCAAAGGCAAATAAATTTAATAATTTAACCAGAAAAAACTACTTAACAAAGTCCTTTGAAAACCTCCACAAACAACTTTTTAATGAAAAGACATCGGGTCTTTGTCATCAACTCTAGGCAATAAATCTGGCGGAAATTTTCACTGGAATGCTAGGCTGATAGCAATCAACCCATATCCCTATATAGTTTTTTCAAATAGAGCATACTGACCTTCAACAATACTATAGTTTGTTCACTTCCAGATATAAGCTGGTGCTGAGCCGCCACAGTTGAGGAACCAGCCCTGAACTCATACTGGTGTTTGGATATTGCTGGCCTGAGCAAAGGCTCTTAAGTGTCAGTAAACTAGTTCCATGATCTTTAGCTGGAATGAGGTTAGGGTAATTAGGCAAAAGATCTTTGGTTGGAATAAATCTCTCAACCTGATTTTGGGATAAATACTCCTTCAGTATTTCACCAAATCTTGGGGATATAACCCCTCATTGGCAAAGCTCTACAGATTTTCAGAAACAATAGTTCAGTGACATACCAATCGTTTTGCAGAAGTGCGTGATAAATGCCATTTCCTGGTAGGGTACCTTAAAAAGTTTAAGTTCTGCAAGTGCCCTACTCAGTCTGTTATCTGCCAGGACTCACTACACCCAACATTATTCTGGAAATTTCTCCAGGATTTCATACTTAAAGGGTCTCCCAGTTTCATAGTATGAATCTCAAAGATCTCTTAATTTAGTTCTTTTGGCCATCCTCAGCTTCCTTCTGACTTCTCTCCTCAGAAGAAGATTGAGGTCAGAGCTCCACCACGGATATCCATTATTAGTTTAACCCCTTTTTTAAAGAGCAAAAGCATTCTCACAGGCACAGGCATTCACTCAGTCCGTCAGTCAGTCAGTCCGTCAGTCCATATGTCAGGTGGTGTTTGTCTTCCATAGAGTCTACAGACTTATCCCAGCTAGACGAGGCATCTTCCTTCCCAGTTTGTTCTTACATTGTTCTTCAGACCCTCCCCAAAACAGTCTTCCAATGGAGAAGACTATGAAAAAGGAGTGATCAGGTGAAGAGGAATGGTCATTTACGTGTTATCTCTCAATGAGACTACTGGGTTCTAAGGTAGCCCAGGTCCAATCCAATAGTAGTCCCTCTTGGTTAGCAGTCAAAGGTTGGTTCGTGTCTTTTGCTACAGAGGATTATTTTTGTAGCCTTCTCTGCAGGAGTGACTCCCCTGGCATTTGTGTCGAAGCTACCCAGATCGCGTGTGGACATTTGTGTCACACCCAATGATCAGCTGTAAATTCTCCCCCTACAATAATTGATTAAGTTCAGAACCAAAGGAAGTGGGGTGAGAGGCTGGTCATCATGCCCCATGTAGATATGCAAAAATTATTTCAGTCTAGTCACCAAAGACACCCTTAACACTTACTGCTCCTCATCGCAGTAGTCAGGGAGCATCTATGTCTTAAGGTTTCTGGACACATGACACAGCCTTGGCCTTCCTCTATTTGTCCTAAAAAATAGGCTAAAACCTAGACTACACTCTGATTTTGTTACCATGTAGTTGTGGTTCTTGAACCATGTCAACAAATGTTTGCATATTAACCCCTACTTAAATTGTAGGAAGTAAGTAGAGAGTAAAACTTATTGTTTATAAATCTGCATGAATAGTAATAGGCCAAAGCCCTAAATATATCTTGTAACTTAAAGAATATAAGTTTATATAGTACATTAGAAATACTGACTGTTTCTTCTACACTCAAATAAAAGATACAAATGGTTCGTTTATTAATCTTTTGGTAAACCTGTTTCAAATTGAAATATAGCCTACATTATATAAAATAAAATTTAAACTGAGCCCTTTCTGGACCAGTGGGTACATAATGTGTACGTTTTTCTAATTCGTAAATGAATTGGGGCCTCAAAGAGTTAATTATAAATTTATAAGAACCACTTGATAGTTTGAAGGGTGTAAGTAGTGTAGGTGACCAGGAATATTCCCTCTCATTGAAAGGTAGCCATTGTCATGGTTACATTCTTATTTTCTTTTCAGTGAAGTGGAAAAGTTATTTTACACCAACAAAATCCGATTCAATGAAAAAAAAGTGACCAAAAAAAGTGAAAAGGTACGTAGTATGTTAGGTCTTGTGTTTCAGGAGATGAAATAGCCAAGAAGATATTTAAGGAATTAAAGCAGTTAGTGTTGCATGCAATTTTCCCCAGCAGAAGGTCCAATTTTGTTATCTGTCACCCCTTCTTTCACAACTGAAATGTAAATCATTCTTTTACTAAAGTTGCCTATTGGCCAAGCTGGAAAGTGTATGGCACTAACCGCTTCTTCGTCTAATCGCCGTAAGAAGTAACATTCATCTGTAACTGCCGGCATAAGGCATTCCAAATGCTTAGCTGACGCCTACCAGAATGGAAATTCACTAATTTAGTTAATGAAAGGTTAGGACCATGTTCTAAAGAGTTATCACAGAAGCAGGTGTGAATTTGGTGTCACTTTGAATCTTAAGCAAAATCTTAGAACGAGTGTGAACTTTGTTTGAAAAAGTCAGGTTCTTTTGAGTGATATTTTTAGAAGTTATTTGGAATCTTGATGTGGTTAGTTTTGCGTGAATATATGTAACACTTTGGCTGTGGTTGTAATGTTAGTCACTTTTGATAGTTACCCCTTCTTCAGGTCAGGTTAGAAAATACTGTAAGGGGTTCCAAAAAACCTTAGCCCTCCCATTTGCAGCTTACATGTTTACTTATATCGAAATAGTTTTTAGTGATTATAAAAATATATAAAATTCTTTATTTATTGCAGGTATTAAAATTACTCTAGCTGATAAAGTGATAATATAATGGCTTCTCAATTAATTGGTGATTCGGAGAGGCAACGTGTGATAGATCGCATACGAGCAATAACATTTCGGGAAGCTCTTGATGCTGGAGCCACCTTTATAACACGTTCATGGGTTGCCAAAAAGTTGCGAAGAAGTGAAGACTTCGTCAAAAGAAATTGGAATAAAACTTTGGATGAATGTGAAATGGATACAACCAAATCTGGGCGCCCAAATTTGCCACTCTCTCAGGAAACAAAGGCCATCATTGAAAGCAGTACGCGTAAGCGGAAAAACAGCTGTGCTAAACTTTCTAGAGAGATCGAAGTGTTGAGAGGAAAGATCGTTAGTGGTGAGATCATTCGACTGTACCGTCATAGACAAGGTTTAAAGCCTTGGCATGAACTTCCAAAGCCAAGAAAAACTCAACTTAACATCGATGACAGAATGTGGTTTGCCCATTATCGTGAAGATTGGGATGTGGATGATTTCATGCATTTAGCTGTCTCCGATGAATTTTTTGTTTACGTAACACGTCGGCCTAACTACCAAAATGATCGAGTGTGGGCCACAACACCAGATGAAATCGATGACAATGAACATTATCGCGAATTATTAAAAAGTCCAGACTGTGTTGGTGTGTTTGTTTTGTTCACTGCAAAGAAGCTCATGTGGGTGCTGAAGCCAAATGGTCAGAGTTGGGATGGACAGTATTTTCGCGATATTCTATCCCAGCATGTCATTCCTTTTCTAAGAAACCCAAACAATGTTATGGATGTCGATCAGGTCACACTTCTGCACGATAAGGCCCCCTGCTTTAAGGCATTAGCCACTCAACAGTTGTTGCGGAACCATGAGATCGATTTCTTTGGAAATGAAGAATAGCCAGGAAATTCTCCTGACCTGAACGTCTGTGAACACATTGGATCAGTTATAAAGGCGAAGGTTGAATGTCTCTTGTTTCAAGAACCTGCAGCAAATCGATTTTCGAAGGATACAATGACGCAACATATTGAAACTGTTTTAGCAAATTTGCGTAACGATCAAGATCTATTCACGTCACTTTTGGCAAGCTACCCAAAGCGAATTCAGGCTGTCTTGGAAGCTAGTGGCGGGAACACCAAGTTTTAATTGTTTCTCATTAAATGCAGGATTAAATTCTCTTTTGTAAGGTATGTTTAGTTTTACTGTACCTCTAATAGTTTAGGCCGTGGGCAGGGGGGCTAAGGTTTATTGGAGCCCCGTACTTGAGGAATTTCATTTGTACCACTTCATTTTTTCTATAACATTAAGTTACATCTTTAAAGATTTCAACTAAAGTAAGAACCTTCGCCTTCGTAGGTTCACGAAGGAGATATACTCGACGTTCTGAGAGGAGCTACTGCTACAGATGCGGAAGCAGAACTCTCAAGAGTGATTGTAAGAAAAGTGGGAAAATACAATGGGAGTAGTGACAATTTTCCACTTTTGTTACGGAAATATCCCAAGTTAATGATTGATAATTATAAAGACTATAGTTAATACGCAAAATGTTTGGATATTTCAGGACCTGTTCACTTACCCTTAAAATTGGTTTCTCTTATTTGTACCATATAGAAAGATCTTATAAAATAATAATCCACAAGCTAAGTTAATTATTCATTAATTTACTCTTCATTCTGCTTTCTTACATGCTGTTGTCGTCATCGGTATTAAATACGTTTTTATAGTAGCAATGAAGCTTATGAACATGGGAAAGGGTAACGTTTATCACACGTATTGGGCTGTTTTATTTTAAGCCATACTTTTCCTAAAACTTCACCGTCGGTAATTTGAGAAGCTTTATTTCTGGTCATTTGCTACTTAATATTATTCTAATTGGTTTGAATACTGCTGTAATTACCTTCAAAAGAATTTACGAGCATACGGACTATTTCATTCCTAAACCTCTCATTTACGGCAGTTTGGCTGAACATCTTTTGTATATGAAAACGGACTAAATTTAGTTGTCCCTCGTTAAGGAATGTTTAGACTACAAACGCATTCGTTAATTAACTTGATCGAAGCATAAACCCATTCAAATAAATTTGTTAAACTGATCAAATTGTTAAAATTAGGTCCTATTAACTGGTTATTATGTATTAACTACAACTTTTTGTGAATAATAAACTGTTTATATTCTAAAATGGAGTTCCATTTTGCCTTCTGTTTTTACTCAGATGAGAAGTAGGTCTATACAATTCTCGTCTTTTAATTTTGAAGTGCAGGTATCGCCCAACCCACCAGACCTTAACTCCTTTCGAGAGATGAGTATTTGAAACATGACTTCTCATCGATTCTTTTTCAACTATTCTAAAATTTATTAAATGGAGGATTAGTCTAAGTTGCGTTCAGGAATATGGGTGCTGGACTGTAGTTTACTAGTTTGCTTCAGTCAATATCAGCAATATCAACAATCAGTCAAGTTTCTTTAGGGATTGCTTGTAAGGCTTCGTAAGAGGCGGCATCATTATTATTACTTTTATAAAGATGGCCTAAACCTAATTTTAATTATTTTTGTTCCAGATATTTAAGTAGAAATTACAATGACAGCACAATCCCATAAAACCTCAGGATTGATTCTTGCCAGGAAAAATAGCAAAGGAATTTCTAATAAAAACCTCTCCCTCCTCAATGGAACGCCTCTGATAATATCCGCAATTCGTACCATGAGACAGAGTAATTGTAAGGATAGCTTAAGAACGTTATAGTATTATACCCCCCACCCCTCTCTCTCCCCCTCTCTCTCTATGTGTTTAAAAATAGGCTAGACAAAGTACTGAATACTCCCATAGTTCAAGACTAAAACATAAGAAAACTCTGCAGGAGATCGCTTGCACGGTGTCTCTGTGAGCAAGCTAAATATAGAGCTATTTATATATTCTCCACTTTCCTGTAAAATTTCCTTGGCTACTTTTCCAGGGTCAAGGTATTTTCTTCAACCTTTTTCCGTACCTGCCTCTGGCAGGGAGGGAGCGGAGGGTGGGGAGAGAGCCTTCTACTTTTCTATCCAGTTTTCTACTACTGCTAGGATAGTTGAAAGAAAAATAAACTTTTACAAAATTTTCCCTGGCACCCGTTGCCATTGGTACCTCCTTGGTATGGGCCGCAAGGCCTTTTGAGGTACTTCTTTTCCTTGTAACTCCTTGTAACTCTCTCTCTCCCTCTCTCCCTCCCTCTCTCTCTCTCCCTCCCTCCCTCCCTCTCTCTCTCTCCCTCCCTCCCTCCCTCCCTCCCTCTCTCTCTCTCTCCCTCCCTCCCTCCCTCTCTCTCTCTCCCTCCCTCCCTCCCTCCCTCCCTCTCTCTCTCTCCCTCCCTCCCTCCCTCTCTCTCTCTCCCTCCCTCCCTCTCTCTCTCTCCCTCCCTCCTCCCTCCCTCTCTCTCTCTCTCTCCCTCCCTCCCTCCTCTCTCTCCCTCCCTCCCTCCCTCTCTCTCCCTCCCTCCCTCCCTCCCTCCCTCTCTCTCTCTCCCTCCCTCCTCCCTCCCTCCCTCCCTCTCTCTCCCTCCCTCCCTCCCTCCCTCCCTCTCTCTCTCTCCCTCCCTCCCTCCCTCCCTCCCTCCCTCTCTCTCCCTCCCTCCCTCCCTCTCCCTCCCTCCCTCCCTCCCTCCCTCCCTCCCTCCCTCCCTCATATATATATATGAATGGGTAAATAATAAAGTCAAGTTTGTGAAATGATCTTTAAGCTCTCTCTCATTAGACTTCATCGGAGGTGGACGTGCTGTGTGGTCTCTCCAGTATCTTTTTTTTAATAGTGACTAAGTGACAAAGTTTGATTTTATAAAATTTGTTAGATAAGTATAATATTTATTTACTTTATTATTGAGATTAGGCCAAGCACTATTGCTTAATAATTAGACTTAATTTATTCCTTTTCCGGTTTTAACGAACATAATTCCGTATTGTTTAAATTCTGTTTTTTCGGCTGAATTTCTCTGGGAAAGTTAACGTGAAATAAGTTTGCATTGTTTTAGACGGTCGTTATAGATTGCATTTTCAGACGAGTTATATAGTGAGATTTGTATATTCGAGTCTATTTCCGTTTCCGGTCTGTAACACGTGCTCTCGCAGGTCCATTCCCGGTCTGTAACACGTGCTCTCGCAGGTCCATTCCCGGTCTGTAACACGTGCTCTCGCAGGTCCATTCCCGGTCTGTAACACGTGCTCTCGCAGGTCCATTTCCCGCATTCACTACCTCTCTCCCACGATCCGTTGTATAAATTAAAATAACATATTATATTATTTAAAGTAACATCATTCTGCATTGTTATAAACTGCTCCCTACAGATCCCATTCAGTTCTGTATTCAATTCCATTTCCGGTCTGAAACTCGTGCCACTCGTCTGCGCGTATTTATTTCGTATTTCTGCATTCACCAATCCTCCCTCACTAACCAATATACTAATTAAAATAGCATTGTATTATTTAAATTAATATCAGACTGCATTGTTACTAACGGCAACCCACAGGTTCCATTCAATTCTGTATTCAACTCAGTTTCCGATCTGTAACACGTGTTTACTTCCGTACTCACCATTACCCCTCTCACCATTCGTTATATTAATTAAAGTAGCATATTGTATTATTTAAAAGTAACGTATCGTATTATTTAAAAGTAATATACTGTATTATTTAAAGTAACTTGACTTGACTTACTTAAATTAACGTATCGTAAAAAATAAAGAGAGAAAATATGACAGGGCCAAATAAATTGAAAGTGGAATGCTTTAAATGTAAAGTTAATCATTGGTGCGTCGACTTCCCCGAAGGTAGTATCAGCGACATCACATCCCTTATTATATGTTTGTTTTGTAAACTTAGAGAAAACCACGAAAAGGAAGTTAGAGTTGAAGGAATTAGTAAAAAAGCTTGAAGCTCGGTCGTAGCACTGGAAATCCAACCCAGTGGACAAGATCATACTGAAAACACATCAGCAGATATAAACTGGAAGGTTAAACATCTAGAACAAAGCGTGGCTCGCTTGGAAAACATGGTGAATATTCCGGAAAATAGAACGGAGGAACGAGAATTCAAATTGGTCAAAAATAAAAGACCCAAAACCAAAACATAAGGATTTGGAACCCATTACCGTCAAAAATAAGTTTCACTTACTTGCTGACGAGGAGGATGAATCCTTTTTAATTGGGGATTCTATGGTAAGGAATCAAGGGGACTTTTTCGGAGCAAGACGCATGACCAAGAGAAAACTCGGATGTTTTCCGGGTGCCACAAGCCAGATAATTAATAGGGAATTAGTCAAAATAAATATCAAGAATAAGAGTTGCCCCATCATTGTACATGGTGGTAATGACGTTTTTCTGGGAGGGACAGGAGGGCAGACAGAGTCCATTATAAAAGAATTCAAGAGCCTAACCAACAAGGTTAGAGATAGGACAGATATGGGTATGGTCGTAGGAATTCTCCCTCGAATGCGTGCTAGTGACTATACTCTAAGTAAAGCCATTAGCATAAATAAAAGAGTTAAACGCATGTGTGATGAAAAAGGCCTAAAGTTTGTTGATTTTTGGCCTACATTCTACGGAAATGGGGGAATACTTTGGTTCGGACGGGATATATTTTAATCAGAAGGGGAAAAAGTTTGGTGATTTACTGAACATTAATTTGTATAATCTTTTTAAACTAGGACCCCCCAAACCAGCAATTGATCCTGCTCCCCCAGCAGTCGGTCCTCCTCCCCCAGTAGTTAGTTCCCCTCCAACAGCAGTTGGTCCCCCTCCAACAGCAGTTGGTCCCCCTCCAACAGCAGTTGGTCCCCCTCCAACAGCAGTTGGTCCCCCTCCAACAGCAGTTGGTCCCACTCCCCCAGTAGTTGGTTCAACTGCGTCGGGAAACGACTCAGGCCAGTTAGGAAAAATCACAACTTAAAATCACTCAAAACTGTGCTCTTCAATGCTAGGTCAAATAGAAACAAACTAATGGAATTTATAGCGCTTGTTAAAACTGAGAACTTTGATATAGGAATAACAGAATCCTGGATTCATTCTGAATCAAGGGATTTTGTAGGAGAATTTGAAATGGTAGGTTACAAAATGTTTCACAAAGATAGGAACGGAAGTGAAGGCGGCGGTGTACTTTTGTATGCTCGGGACTTCCTGCACCCGGTAAACAGTAATATCGTATCTGCTCATGAAATGTTGGGAATTGATCTAAACCTAAATAATAAAGTAGTGCATCTACTTCCAGTATATAGGCCACCTCACTACCCCGTTGATAAGGATATAAACTTGTATAACCAGTTAAGCAGAATAGTGAATAATAAGATCAGTGTGATATTTGGTGATTTTAATTGTGGTAATGTAAATTGGGAAAAACAAAACAGCTGATGCTGAGGGCTCAAAAAAACATCACTCACTCACTCACTCACTCACTCACACTAGACCTCATATTCACGAACGAAGATGACCTAGTCTCTAACCTATTGGTGAAAATTTAAGTAACGGCGATCATAATTTGATTAGGTTTGACCTCAGGGTTCCAGTTAATACACGCGAAAAGACTCGTGAAAGACTGGATTTCTCGAGAGCAAATTTTGAAAGCTTCCGAAGTAGTTTAGACACGCTTGAAGTTCTAATAAGTGAGGATGTCAATGTCACCTGGAGCTCATATAGGGATCAATTTAGAATATTACAGAACACTTTTATACTAAAATAGTTTCTTTGTCAACGAAGTCACCGAAATGGTTTAACAGCGAAATTATCAGTGCTATTATGGGAAGAAATAGAGCCTACAAACTACTTAAGTCGTATTTCAACCAGACTAATTCAGAAAACTATATAAACCTGCGTAGGAGGGTTAAGTCCTTAATTAGATCAGCCAAACGTGAAGAAGCTAGAGTTGCCTCACTCTGTAAAGTTAACCCTAAAGAATTTTTTGCCCATGCTAATAGCAGAAAGCCAATTAAAAATTCTGTAGGCCCCCTAAAAGACAGAAATGGCGTACTGAAATTCGGTGATAAAGATATAGCTAATATGTTAAACGAGTTCTTCGTTACAGTCTTCACGGAGGAAGACACAATAGAAGTGCCAAGTCCTCGGATTACATATGACGGTAACCATCCTGTAGAGACCATAAGTTTTACGAGAAATGAGGTACAACAATTAATTGATAAGATGAACAAATACAAATCACCTGGCCCCGACTTATTTCTTCCAAGGGTATTAAAAGAGGTTAGCCACAATGTTGTTGATGACTTAGTAACCATATTCAAACAATCAATCGAGTTAGGGAAAGTTCCAACCGACTGGAAGTTAGCAAATGTAACACCAATCTTTAAAATGGGTGATAGGGAAAATCCTTGTAATTACCGCCCGATCAGTTTAACATCAGTTGTCGCCTTGTCAGCAAACTGTTGGAATCCATCATTACAAAACGTATTGTGTATCACCTTGAATCTAACAATCTAATTTTTTATTCTCAACATGGATTTAGGCGACATAGATCCTGTCTGACAAACCTGTTAGAGTTTTTCCAAAAAGTCTTTGACAAAGTCCCTCACGCGAGATTGATGGCTTGAGTCAAAGGATTAGGAATCATCGGGCTCGTTTCCAACTGGATTGAGGATTGGTTAAAAGATAGAAAGCAGAGAGTGATAATAAATGGAGTGGCTTCGGAGTGGGCGCCCGTCACCAGTTATGTCCCACAGGGTTCCGTTCTGGGTCCTTTACTTTTTATCATCTATATTAACGATATAGACGTCGGGCTTCTAAGTGCAATCTCCAAATTTGCAGACGATACGAAATTAGGAAGTAGTGTAGGTACTGAGGAGGGCGTAAGAACGCTTCAGAATGATCTTGACAGGTTGAGCGAATGGTCTGCTACTTGGCAGATGCCATTCAACTTGGACAAATGTAAGGTAATGCACATAGGTTATAAAAACCCGAAGACCGATTATTCTCTCTTGGGAAGGAAATTGACTGAGACCGATCTAGAGAAAGACTTAGGAGTCTATATCAGCAACGATCTGAAACCGTCGAAGCACTGTGCAGAAGTCGAAAAGAGGGCCTTAAAAATATTAGGTTATATTAAAAGAGTTCCTGTTTCGGAACAAGCAGACTGTAATGTGTGTATAATTCTCTAGTCAGATCTCAACTGGAATACTGTGCGCAGTTTTGGTCTCCATCCCTCGGGAAGGACATAGAAAGGTTAGAAAGAGTACAAGCAAGGGCTACAAAATTGATCCCTTCAATGAGAATGCAAAGCTACCAACGGAGATTGGAGCGCCTAGATCTGTTTACCTTAGAGACGAGGAGGTTGTGGGGTCAGCTTATTCAAGTCTTCAAGATGCTCAATGGAATAGACAGGGTAGATTACAGAAACTTATTCTCACTTAATGCCAATCCGACAAGAAATAATGGGTTTAAACTGGAACTAAAGACATTTAGGACTTCTGTCTGCGGGAATTTCTTTTCCTATAAAAGTTAATATCTGGAACTAACTTCCCTCAGAGGTTGTTTCCAGTCAAAGTGTAAATGTGTTTAAAAATAGGCTAGACAAAGTACTGAATACTCTCATAGTTTAAGACTAAAACATAACAACAACAACAACAACAACAACTCTGCAGGAGTTCGTTTGCACAGTGTCTCTGTGAGCATGCTAAATATAGAGCTATTTATATATTCTCCACTTTCTTGTAAAATTTCCTTGGCTAATTTTCCAGGGTCAAGGTATTTTCTTCAACCATTTTTCGTACCTGCCTCTGGCAGGGAGGGAGCGGAGGGTGGGGGGAGAGCCTTCTACTTTTCTATCCAGTTTTCTACTCCTGCTAGGATAGTTGAAAGAAAAATAAACTTTATTAATAACCGGAACCTTCCAGAGTGGACCGGAAGGTCTTTGAGGGCCGTGGGTTGAGGCTTCCTCTTGTCCTTGTAACTCCTCGTAATGTCTGCTTTCGTTTCATCCTTGGCTGATTTTGTTAATAACTTTTGAATACTTGTAGATTTATTGATGTGTACTAGAATACTTCCACCCCCCCAAGTACTGTACTAGTTGCCAACTGTAAGACTCGTTAGATGATTCGCAAACACTCCAAATTGTTCTTTTTATGAGGCGAACCACCTGTTACGTTCGTTGTTATCGTAAACTATCGTGTAAAGGCATATTAGATATTTCATTTACCATTTTATCATCTGAAAGATTATAAAATAGGGCGGCTCGTTTTTACACTTTTTTCGATATTTGATTGGGGGTAGTGCGGAAAAGTTGCGATTTGGAGAGAAAATAAAGTGTGTAAAATTTTTTTGATCTACGTCAATACCTTCCGGTGGCGGCGAGTCCTTAAAAATCGAAAAATAGGCCTAAAAACACACAAAAATTTTATATAATTTTATATAATTTTTATATAATGTTCATTGTTCAATGACTGCTATTAATTTATTCAAGCCTATAATAGTGTTCTCAGGGTTGTTTGCACAGAAATATACCGGAATTAACATTTGTATAAACATCTTGTTAAAACTTGCTTTAAATCAATATTTTGGATATTTTAACGGCTAAGACGCCACCGGAAGTTATTAACAGATTGTGCTGAAATTTTTATTGTTTATTTTGTAAGTCTTTAAAACCATTTTCCAATCTACCCCGTTAGGCCTATTTTTCGATTTTTAAGGACTCGCCGCCACCGGAAGGTATTGACGTAGATCAAAAAAATTTTACACACTTTATTTTCTCTCCAAATCGCAACTTTTCCGCACTACCCCCAATCAAATATCGAAAAAAGTGTAAAAACGAGCCGCCCTATTATACAATGTACAGTTACTGTCTTAATTATTTGAGAAATTGAAAGTACGATATTTTTTGGTAGTTCAAAGTTCTTTTGTCTTAGATTTGAAACCCGCGTGTTAAAAGTGAATGAGAATATTAATTTATTACCTCATTTTTTTTCTAGATTTAATGAAAGTCTTTTCAAATTAGAATTTATACACAAATTTTTACAAAAATCGAAGGTGGTGCTTTTAGGGAAATTCTAGGGCCACGTCGTAACACCGCTTCCTGTTAGATCAGCGAAGTTAAGCGATGTTTCTCTCCGTCAGTTGGATGGGTGACCCTCCTTCGCGTCCGAATAATGTAACGACCCGAAATTCGGATCCCACGTAAAACTTTATAGGTCTACTCTTTCACAATGTTTGCGAATTGGCGAGGAAACCAAAATTGATTGGATGAAACCGTATCGACATACTTGAGTCTTGGTGTAAATGGCGGACAATGAATAGAGCAGTCGTTCTGCTCAAGAGACGCTCTTGCCAGTGGCATACGAGGAGGAAGAGTGCAAATTAAACTGACTCGCTCGTAAGGAATGAACTGAAAGCTTTAAAGATGACCTCGTGAAGAACTGAATGGAAATACGTCAAATCCTTTATTATAGAAAGTTATGCTCGGCAGCCATTGAAAACGCAAGAGCAACACGCTATTATCTGTGGAAACTAGACTACTCTCCCGACCCATTTTGTCGCTTAACTTCGCTGATCGACAGGAAAGTGTTACGATACATGTCACGACGTACCCCGTTGTAGAACAAGAAATGTGAATTATTAAGGAATGAAGTTAGTTTATTTGAGGTACTCGTATTTTCCATCAACTCGGTGATCCTTTTAACCCCTTAAGTGTTTTGAGGGGCCGCTACTGTTAGTTTACGTTACGTTCGGTGCAGAATGAACACTTAAAAGGTTAAATAAGGTAAATCCATTTTGTTGTGGCTATTCTTTATTTTTAAGTTTCTAGTTTCGAGTGATATATAGGACATTTAATTTAACTAATCTCTCGTAAGGTCGCTAACTGTCATATTCAAGAAGAAATTAATTTTTAAATTTCATTGTGCGTAACTTTTGGGCTGGCTTCTATAACCATTTATGTATTGTGCAAATCTCGAGTTCTATAGAAGATAAAGGCATATGATGATCGTATTACCGTATTTTGTGCACATAATACTTTCAATAAAATGTCCTTTCATGCATGTTTAGGATTATTGACTGTTATCGCCTTAAAAAGAGTGAATATGCTGATTTTACTCTATTACTTGGAACTAGAAGTACTTCATTCAGGTAAACATTTAGGTCAATTTTTTGAAGATTGCTAAAATAAAATTAGTTAATTCGTACAGACTGCGTAACATCCAGGAAGCTCGTTTCACTACGACGTGGGAGTGAGTGTACCCCAAGGGTTACTTGAGCCAGAGCAGAAACAGGGTGAGTAACCGGCCCAACTCCACTCAATGCCAGCAGCTGGGAGCGAACTCAGAGCTTCACCACTGGAGTCCGACACTAACCACTGAGCTACCGGGCGTTCATGGATGGCGCACTAATTCTTAGTCGTTTGCATTACACAAATACCGAATTTTGTATTTGAAGGTAAAACGAATGTGACGTAATTTTATTGCAGTGCCAATTAGCAAAAGCCTTGCGTGTCTTTGAGATACAAATACTGTATCATTATTTTAATATTTTCTCACTGATGTAATCAATCCGAGGAATGGACTTAAAAGAAATAAACAATTCGTTACCATTAAATGATAAGTTTAATGATACTCGTACGAACAGATATTAGAGGTCTCTTCTACTTACTGTTTTTACTTAGGTTTCGACGAAGTTTGGGTGAGTACTGATGATGAGGTAACTGAGTGTTTGGCGAAGAGGGAAGGAGCTCTTGTCCACAGAAGATCTTCCTATACGGCCACTGATGAAGCGCCGTCGGTATTGGCTGTTCAAGAGTTCCTTGAGTGCTATGCTGGTAATTAAAATGATCTTTTGGGAAGAGGTCAATCATTAGTCGTAACGGGTTTCATACCTCGACAGTATTATTAAGTATCCCCGAAAAGGGTTCCTTAATTTAAAATCTAGTTTAACAGTTTCTACTTAAGTCCACAATTAGAAAGGGTTTAATTGTTTATTTAGCATTTTAGTCCATGGCACTTTTTTAATTATTTAAATTTCATTCGACGAAAAAAAAAAAAAAAAAAAAAAAAAAAAGGTTTCTGAACACTTGCGAAGCCCTTAAAAAGGAACATTAACTAAAATATTCAGTTGTTATATGTTCCTCAAAGTTATAGTAGTACTCTATTCAGTTAATTCACAGATTTGTGAAAATGGTGTTTAATGCGTAGGTGTCAGAAATAGAGCAAGACCACTTACAGATAGAAACATATAATTCTATAAATGTAATGAGGACAAGCATGATCATCAAAGTCAGTCGGAACTTTGTATAACGATTAACTTGCTGAAAAATGCAACTGGAACACACACACACGTACACACACACGTACACGTAAGAAAATTTAAAGACAAGTGAAAGTTTCAAAGCCAAGAAAATAGGTTGAAAGGAAGGAAAGAAATTTAAAGATCTATTTTAACTTTTTTCAGAAATCGAGAACATTTGTTTGGTGCAGTGTACTTCACCATTTTTGAAGGAAACTTACTTGCAAAAAGGCCACCAATTATTTGCAAATTTTGAATGGGACTCCGTTTTCTCAGTAACGCAAAAACATTTGTTAAGATGGTCGCAAGGTAAGAATGGATTTACAAAAGAATGCATTTTTTATTCTCTTCAGTCTAAAGAAAAATATGATGCCCCAAATATCATAATAGGAATAAGTGCGAAGTTCTTTTTACACTCTGATTTAAAAATTAAAAAATAATTCGTTAACGTGAGATACAAAATTTATATTAAATGCTTGGAAAGCTTTTGGGAAATAGTCATCGTAATAAATAATTTCCCTTTACATCTGTCAACACTATTTTGTAACATTTAAAATGAATTTGGCGTCAGCATTACCAAAATGTGCTATATTTTTCCTACTATATAGAATACTTTCTTTTTTTTTCCTTAGTTTCTTTTATTTACATTTTAAAGTGGGGGAGAATTATTGGGTTGGCATAGCATAGTGCAAACTCTGTGGCTAGACCCTTTACGTTATAGAAAAATGTTTAACACCTTTGTACGACAGGGCACAATGAAAGTATTTTAAAGGGAATTTTCAGATGCCAATGAATACACTGGTACTAAGTGATGTCATGATAAGCGTAGTTTTGTTATATGAACTTCTTTGTATGTATTTGACGTCCAAACACATTCTCTAGAGTCTAGACTCAAGTCACAAGATAGACTTTCTTTTAAAACAACTTAAACTTGGTTAACTTAGAGCGAAATGTAAACCAGTACAGGCGTAAGCGTTGACCGACTCGTATGGCGGTTTTTGCTGAATAATTTTATCTGTGTATTATCTCGCTCTCTCTCGTCTTTAAATTAACTGCAGGAACACCTTCCACTCCCTTGAACTTCGATCCTAGAAATAGACCTCAGAGACAGTCCTTCGCCGGAGATTTGTGTGAAAATGGAATGTTTTATTTTTGCCGAAGAAAGTGTGTGATGGAGGGAGTTTTACAAGGCGGAAGGTGGGAAATACTTTGCGCTTGTTAAATTCAGCTTTAGCCTTCATATAAGCACTGATACTTTCACCCGAGTTATCACACAGGCTACATGTTTTTGTTTCCTAATCATAATGTAGATATAATGTCGGTTAACTTCAGCATTTTACCATGTGCCATTAATATTTTTTCTATTAGTCTATAGTTACACGAACAGATTTTAATAATACCTAGTATATTCTTTATTTGATACCAACATTTTGGAAAATGTTGGCATCCTTCATTACCGTGTCTCTGCTTTTAATATAAAATCTAGAAAAAAGTTCATCCGCAGTTGACAGTGTTCTGAAAAGAATAACCCTGTACTCAAAACATTAACGAGACTATTTTTACACAATTTAATTAAATAAGCTAACTCAGCCTTTCCCAAACTTTTTTTAATGGAATGTCCCTTTCAAACTGAAGTCAATCCTTCACGCCCCCTTCATTTCAACTGAAAAGAACATTCATATGAATTGGTATTTGTTGGTGAGGCAGCATTATAAATGAAAATTTCATTTGAAGCTCTCCTAGAAAAAGTGATTAAACAACAAAAGTAAAAAAAACGCCAGAAAACGCAGTTAAAGTTGTTTCAGTTGTACGAAATATGTTCGAAAAGTTAAAAAGTTATTGCAACTTGAACTATGTTTTCTTAACTTTTGTCGCTTAGCTACTTCTTCCAAGGAGGGCCACATATAGTTCATGACGTTTTCTAGACAGTTTTTACATATACTGTACTCTGCACAGTGATAGCGAATGAAATTACTGAAAATATCCACATTATTCACTATTTTGTTTCCTTTGTTAACCTCCTCGCGCCCAACTTCAGTAGGTCTTGCGCACCCCGCAGTTTGGGAAACCCTGAGCTAACCTAATCTAACAACTAACTGACGGGTTAAGTGGAAATCACTTTGGTAACATGAACATGCGTAATACAGGGTGTGTATAATTATAGTAACGCGAGTGAAGAGAAATCCGATTTGAACTGGTTTAAACTAGTTTCGACTTGTTTTTTTAACTTCAAAAACATTTTCAACACCTATTATAAATCTTACTATGGAATATACAGTTGTTATAAAGTACGTGTAATAAATATTACTCGTCCATCTTCACTCGCGTTAATATAATTCAAATAGGATTTGTCTCTTCACGCGCATTACTTTATACACACCCGGTAGAACATAATGACAGTAATAAACGAATAAATAAGTGACTGATGGAGGAGAAAGTTACTCTCAATTATGTTGCAGGTGCAATTATGTGGAAATTCCTGAAGAAGACAGTCTGGATATCAACACACCTCTGGACCTGTTCTTAGCCCAGCAGATTCTCAACTTCAGGAATAACATCAAATGAGCATTTTTCTCTAATTTTTCTTTAGTTACGATGTTAAGACTTCTTCAGAAAGTCAATGAAAATACCATTTTTGTATTGCACTTCTTGGGAACCACCGTGTTTTTGTAGTGGACAATAAAATCAATTTTTCATACATTTTTAATGAAACAAATGAGGACGTATCGTCACCTACTATTAAAGGAATTCTTTTCGTGTCGAGACCATAAGAAGGGGTTTTAAAAGTTACTCTGCTTCGTTCGAACAAACAGACTATATATACAGAGTGGGCCATAAGTCGTTTTACCGAAGTGAGTTCCGTTAAACTCGCTTCGGTAAAGCGATTTATGGCCCACCCTGTATATTGGTTTAAATATTCACTATAGAATTCTAAATTCTACTTCGTTCATTTATGGTTTTTGTTTTTGTAATTTTTACCTATGACAATCGAGTAAAGTGCATTCAGAAACCGGTTTGAGCTTAGCAAAGCCTACCAATATCCAGTCGGTCCGCGATCGCATTAAAACGTGTAAGTAATGTCATACAAACGATTTTCAATAAACTTTTAAGCCAGTGAGACCTTAACATTTACTTTAAGCTCACGAGCCACTTAGATTTCGAGTGCAAGTTCACAAATTTGGTCTCACTGGCTTTGAATGTGAAGCTAAAAATCTTGGTGGCTGGTATTTTTATAAATTTATGGTCTCGCTGGCTTTTTCTCGATTTGTGGCCTAAAATCAAGAAATGATACGGTGATTGTAAAGCACAAAATTTAATAGATTAAATTTAATAAAAAATAATATGGAAGTAAATAGATATATTAAATTTATCCAATTAAAGCATTACAAAATTAATTCAATCGTTTGTGTGCAAAATTTCAACTAAATCGTTTAAAGTGTTTGCGTCCTATCGTTATCAGTCGGAGTGCAGAGAAGTTTTCAATTTAACCATTCTTATAATTACGAGTACTGAGGATTTCAATAGCATTTACGATAATATGGCAGTCTTTTCAGAAAGAAGTACGTGTTGCCAAGCGAGTTTTAACTCTAGGTTCAACTTGTAGAAAAGGTATTTTTAGTTCGTTCAACTAGAAAGGACCTTCCTTTCTGCGGGTTGCAAAATTTTCAATCTTTTGTGTAGCCACCTAATAATGCATCTTTTGGTGAGTATGACGCGTATTGTAGAATTTATATAATGAACATTTTGCAGCATAAGGATCGTTTCACTTAAGGCATAACAAATTCAGTCACTAAAGTCCCCTCAGAAAATCCACTGCAGCCTTGTTTTCCAAAAATAAAGAACTGTGTTTTCTCTTAACTTCAATTTTTTCGTTCTGTTTATCCTTAGGATCACTGATTCCATTCACAGGGTTGCGAAACCCTTGGGGAAAACAAATTCACATTTGCTAACAGCATTTTGTAAGTCTTGCAATAAAATTTTATGAGAAACAAAATTAATGTGTAGTAAAAAGACGGGTCATTTAATGCAAGAAATTGTGATTTAAAAAAAATCAATGTGAAATGCTTTATTTTATCAAAAGAACCAACATCAAAAGCAATCCAAACTGATTTGTTGTAGGAGCAGGTTCTTATAACTAAGAGTTAAACAAATCAAAATTAAAAATATAAATTCGTTTGGCTAAAATAGTTTTACTGAAAGTAAAAATGCTTTTGTTGATTTAAACAAATTTTTCTTTGAGGTGAGGAACATTCCATCTTTAATTAATAATTTATAGAATTTTAAAAAATTCGGCTCCCGGTAGCTCCGTGGTTACGGTGTCGGCCTTTGGGCGGTGTGGTTTTGCGTTTGCTTCCAGCTGCTGGCATCGGTTGGAATTGGACTGTCCACTCACCCTGTTTCTACTCGAGCTCAGGTGACTCTTGGCGTACCCTATCCCCCATCCCACGTAGTGGGAAAATAAGCTTTCTGGATGTAAGGAAGTTGGTTATTTATTGTAAAATATTAATTGCAATGTATACAGGGTGTTTCAGGAGGAAAGGTCAATACTTCGGGAGGTGATAGTATCGGTCATTGTGAGAAAAAAGTTCATATGAACAAATTGAACATGTGTCTATTTCTGAATGGTTACGGAGATAGAGCTGTTTGAATCTACAAATACAAAAGCATTGTTAATGGTAATCAAGAAACAGAAACCAATTACTGTTTCTAACATTTAATGTTTAAACATTGGCATTTTGAATGGTATCAGATACAGAAATGACAAATTTGTTAGTTTACAATACGTTTTCGAAAATCCCACCGTCAACCTCAATGCACTTTGCAACTCGTGTGCGAAGATCGCGTGTTGTTCGTCTGAGTTAATCTTGACGTTCCTTTATGCGGGTAGCAGCATCCAAAATGCGCGCGAGCAATTCGTCTCTTGTATCCCCCTTTCTTTTGTAAACTTGACTTTTCATCCACCCCCACAAACAATAATCTAACGGAGAGAGGTCTGGAGACCTTGGTGGCCATTGAATGGGACCACCGCGGCCGATCCATTGACCAGGGAAAGTTTGATTTAGGTATTGCATCACCAGACGGGTAAAATGTGGAGGAGCTCCGTCATGCTGAAAGTACATACCAGCTCGTGTAACCAAAGGAACATTCCCAATAATCCTGGCAATTCATTTTGCAGAAATTCTAGGTAACTTTGTCCTGTAAGACGATTCTCTAAAGTAACAGGGCCAATCAGCTGATCATCGATGATACCGCACCACACATTGGCAGAGAAGCGATGTTGAAAGTTTGTTTCCACAGTGGCATTTGGATTTTCGTCTGACCACCGATGAGAGTTAAGAGTGTTGTTGATACCATCACGGGTGAAAGTAGCTTCATCGGTGAACAGCATTAATCGAAGTAATCGGCGATTAGCATTTACCCAATGACAAAATTCCAGTCGCATGGCAGCGTCTCCTGGTTGAAAGTGTTGTATACGCTGTACATTAGGGTGGCCCACTTTTCAATTTTTTTTTTAAAGTATAGGTTATCGTAGTTTTTCCCATTATTTGGCACTATACTAGCACATTGGTACCATTTTTACAAAAATTGATCAATATTTAGGGGTCTCGCATCGACCTTGAAATTACGATTTTTTTTTAAAAATGCGTACTTTTTAACCTTTTACTGAATCAAGATAAATCATTAAGCAGGGATGTTTTCTGAATCCTCTTGATGAGAGAAGTCGTTTGGTGTGCCTTCCAATGTCATACGACTAACGGTTTAAAAGTTGTGCCTGTATACAGGTAATACCAATGAGCTAGTATAGTGCCAAATAATGGGAAAACCACGATCACCTATACTTTTCAAAAAAATCAGCAAATAGCAGACAAATAAGGAAGAAAGAAACAATAACTTAAACAATCACTTTTGCATTGTATTGACCACTATCACGTCACTGGCTGCAACGTTGTCCCTCTGTGCTATGTCATCGTGGCGAGTGATGACTTCTTGAAGTCGCCGAGCTCTTTCCGGTTCTTTTCCACCACTTGCAGAAGATCCTGCAGCTGTGCCTCGTCCTTTTTGACCGTGTTCGCATAGTCTTGGACTCCTCTTTCAGCGACGTCATTGGTGACCTGGAGATTAGAGATCACATCCTTCAGACGACAAAAGTCCTCGTTCTCGTCCCACTTATCAGTTGGCAGGGTGAGCCACGAAGACCCATACATCTTCAGACCTGCAAATAAGAACCAGGAGGACTCGTCGATCAGGTCGGGGAGTAGCGTCATCTCGTCGACTGAGACGTTCTCGTATGTGAAGTCTTTGGGTACAGGGAGGTGGGACAGCTTCTCTGCCATCTGTTGCTTCACAGTGCCATCCACCTTGTTGCTGCATAGAGCGAAGATGACGGTCTGAGGCCTCAGATACCAGAAGTGCCGCCTCATCACTGCCAGTGACGCTTCTGCCACCTCGCGGTCCACTGCCCTATACCTCAGAAAACGCTGGTATAGTACCAGGTCATTCAACGGCGCATCAGCTGCTACAGGGGCCGCCAACCAAGCTGGTACGTACAGAAGAGCGATGAACACCACGATCCTGTGCAGTTTGTCGACCAGCTCGGCGTCGAGCTCCAGCTGCCTACTGAACATCAGCAGTTTTGTGTAGTAGATGACCTGAAACAGAATAGGCACCATTGTAAGTAAGACAGGTTTATTGTTACAAATTACTTTGTTTGCGTTATAATGAAATGTTTATCTTTGAATAACATTTAAACTTCTCTAGATTATTTTTGTTTGAAAATACTAACTTTAGCCATCCATCTTGCGTGGTGGTAGGCTCCTGGGCGCATGAGGTGAATGCCACGGCGTGGTTGTGTCCCGAGTACCAGGAGCGTGATCTCTGCCACTTCCCGGTAATCGTCTCTGACGAAACCAGAAGCTGTGCTCAGGAAGCTGACCGCCACGTCCCGGAGTTCTATTAGCCACGTACTCTCCGCCAGATTCTCGACCTGCAGCTTGCAGTAGGTCGAGAGATCGAGCTCGTCCCATCCTCAAAAATAATAAACAAGAAAATTGTGTGAAAAAACTCTGAAGTTCCGGTTTGGCTTGCTGTTTTATAAACTAGTGGAATATCATGTGTGTCCTAACTTTACCTTGCACAAAAAATGAACTAACCTCTTCAACTGCTGTAACAAAGGATCAGTTGGTGCCGTAGTCCTTCCGAGCAGGGTGACGGCTACTGCCCCCACGATAAGCTCTAGGACGTGATGACGGCATCCCAGCTGGAGTAGCGGTCGCCCGAGCATGTTTTCCAGCCGGACAACTGCACCCTGCACCCTCCCCGTGTTGGTGGAAGTGGTGTCGAAGCAGAGTCCGATGACGCTCTCCTCACATCCCCAATCTTCGAGAGCATGTATGGTTGCCCGCGCCTGCGACAGTCCGATGCCGTCAGCAACAGCTGGGACTGACAGCAACTTTCCTTCTGTGCAATGAGGAGCCCCGGAGATGAGAATTGCTTGGCGGTGCTCCGCCGTTCCAAGGAAGTTCTGAAACACATGCCATATATTTCAATTTCATGGTTGTAAAGTAACCTATTTTTGTTCACATTCAGTTCTCTTTTTAATTGACATTATGCTTCATGAATCTCATTACTAAATTGATAGCTATGAAAACTTAATCAACTGACCTTGATCATTTTGCCATCCCAGTGGACAACAGTGTGCCCCGGTGGCGTGAAGGAGTCCTTCACAGCCGTCGCCACTTCACGGCGATGTGACACTCTTCCCCGGCGAGCCGTTTCTTTCGAGATGCTGAACTGATTGAGGTCTGCTGGTGGATCCGCCGAACGTGTGATAGCAGCCACAATGCTTACTACCTATGTAGAGAATGGAAAGTGGAAAGGAAACTGTCAAGAATACATGTGGGTTACGGGACACTTTAAAACTGACGCTATCGATGAATACTATACACAATACGCACCTGATTATTGGACATGCGGAAACGATCAGCCACTTCCATGACAGCAGGTGCATTAAGGATGCGGCGAGGAAGATTGACAGACACACTTGGCTCTTTCGGCAGGGGGAACGCTAGTTCTGTCTCCGACTCTCCTGACATGCCAGTATCATCATTCTCCATGGCCTCATCTCCGGTTTCGTATGCACACTTTGAGGTTTGCGGCTCCTGGCGAGGACGTTTTCTTCCTTCCTGTAGCTTTCTTTTTACAGCGAAAACTTTATCGTTCCCGCTCATCGTTGCCACCCGAGGACCACGTTGATCGAGGTAGAAGTCAATGTCTTCTTTCTTGTCCTTGTCGGACAGCAGTCGATTCTTCTTTATATCTTGACAGCGTCAGATGCTCCGATATCCCACAGCTTGTCCACACTGTCTGAAAACTTCTGCCGTTTTCCTCCGGCGTCAGTTTCTCGTTTTCTGCTCTTTTGGAGTAAGTGCCACTGTTTCCACAATGCCTCTAGCTTCCGTTCGCAATTGAGCTTTGTGATTGTTTTAATGCGGGCCATGTTCCAAAACTTTAAGACGTTGTTTACGGTTTCTTTGAATGCGTCTTTCCTGTTAGCAGTGTACTGGATAACACTGAAGAAGTATTGCAAAACCTGCCGTGTTGTTGGCAATTTGCTACCACTGATGGAGGACGACGGTTGGCCAACTAAAAAAATTTCCGAGGCCGATCTTAGAGAAGGTAGCGATGTTATTTTCGCCTTTCCTTTTGATGACTCTATTTGTAGCTTCAAGAGTTCTTCCAGTTATGGTTGCCATCGATTTGTCCATGACAAAGGATGAGGAACTCAGACAGAATTTCAAAATGTTATGATCTGCAAAAAAAGAAATAGGTTAGGTACCTGGCACAGGCATAGTGCATTTTCTAATTACCTATATACATTATACATTCCGCCCGGGTATGGTGACTCATTTTTTTGAAAAGTATAGGTGATCGTGGGTTTTCCCATTATTTGGCACTATACTAGCACATTGGTATTACCTGTATACAGGCACAACCTTTAAACCGTTAGTCGTATGACATTGGCAGGCACAACCTTTAAACCGTTAGTCGTATGACATTGGCAGGCACACCAAACAACTTCTCTCATTAAGAGGATTCAGAAAACATCCCTACTTAATGATTTATCTTGATTCAGTAAAAAGTTAAAAAGTACGCATTTTAAAAAAAAAATAGTAATTTCAAGGTCGATGCGAGACCCCTAAATATTGATCAATTTTTGTAAAAATGGTACCAATGTGCTAGTATAGTGCCAAATAATGGGAAAAACCACAATCACCTATACTTTTCAAAAAAAATTTAAAAGTGGGCCACCCTACTGTACATGATACGGATGCAAGCTTTCCTCACGTAATGTTTGCCATGCTCTTGTGTGTGATACACCGAGACGTGTAGAAATTCTTCGTGAGCTAGTAGTAGGACTACGCTCTACCAACTGAAGAATGTTTTCCACTTCATCCACATCTTGTTGACCTTCACGTTCAGATGAAACATGAGCGCTGGGAAGTGTACCAATCTCACGCAATGTGTTGAAAACCCTGCTAAACACACTTCGATCCGGAATTCTGCGGTTCGGAAACCGTCGACGGTATTCTGCAACAGTATCTGTTGCACTCCCATCGCAAAAACCGTAGACATACACCATATCTGCATATTCGGCATGTGTGAAGGGGTGTGGCATTCTTAACACTACTTCAAACACCAAACAATGTCACTCACAACATTCAGCTGTCGATTGGCTTATGTTACATGCTTACATTACAGCTTACATGGTTCAAGGTTATAGGGGAGGGAAGAGGGAGGAAGAGCTGTGCGCGCATCAGATTCAAACAGCTCTATCTACGTAACCATTTAGAATTAGACACATGTTCATATGAACTTTTTTTCTCACTGACCGATACTATCACCTCCCGAAGTATTGACCTTTCCTCCTGAAACACCCTGTATAGGACTACTACTTCCCAGGAGCTAATGACCCAGAGACACCATGCCGACTGTGGGGTGCTTCCATCTCTTGATGGAGAGTCGATCAATAGGAATGGGAGATAGTCAGACTTACGATACTTAAAAATTTTGTTAGTCCACCAAAAGATGTTTCAACTTGGTACTTTTGAAACTGCATATTAACAAACATGACCACTGTGTTGGAAAATTAATTGCGAAAAAAGCAAAAACTGATCGAAGAAGTTGAGAATGAGAAGTAATCCCTCTGTCGTCACAACAATGAGGTAATTGACTCTCGAAGAGGGTGACCTGAAGAATATATCCTTTTCCATTTCTAGAAAATTGTTTAAGCAAAGCTAAAAATAAATGTATTATAATAGTGTAGTTCACAAGGAGTTTGATCACAAAAATATCCTTAGTTCCCCCTTACCATGTAAATTTGGAACACCCTCTGTCCTTAAAATAGTGAATTAACGAGGTTTTTAATTATAAAAATACTATTAAATCTCGACCGATAAAAACAGTCCAGATAATACAGTTGGCTGTGTCCTATTGGCTGCAAATAATGCGACTCTGTTTATATAATCAAGCCGGAAGAACATTAGATGTCGAGTAAAACAGCATGAATATGCTTGTAAAGGGTGTTCCAAAAGTCATCACCCCATTTGTTTTGCTTATAACTTTAGAACCAATAAAACAAGTACTGTGGAAAGTGGAAATAATTTATTTTATTTAGAATTATGTTAGAATTATGTTATGGTGTGTAGTGTTCCATCTTCAAACTATTGGGGTTGATCTACAATCTGGAAAAAATTAAAAAAAAACAATAATTAAATTAAGGTTGCAGCTACTTTAGATGGGGTGATGACTTCTGGAACACCCTATAGAACCGTGAATAATTCTAACGCATTGTTTAATCACGTATATATAAATATAATCATAGTGTTAACTGGGAAAGTTCCAAATTTGTGTAAAAATAGACATAACTGAAAGGAACAGTCTAGAATGTGTATTTGTATACTTTGTAAATAATTTTAATAACTGCTCGGAAACTTATAAAATGGACCATATCTTGTTAAACAAGCAATTGTTATTTCAGACTCAACAAGTGCAAACATCATATAACTAATAGTTGTTAGTTAACCATAAGTCGCATAATATGAGACTTATGGTTAACATAAGAATTAAAAATTAAAAAGCTTACGCCAATATTTCCAGATCCGAGATTTATAAAATATATCCGTTACAAGTCCACCTTTTTCCTTTAATCTATACCTGTTATCTTTTTGTTAATGCCTCCTGTTTTGTTTACGTTGTGCAGCAGGGCTTCTTTTAATGTGCAGGTCTGAAAAAAAAAGAGCAGTTCCAATAAAAATAGCGTGCAGTTCTAAAATATAGGTGTTTATTGCTGAATACAATACAAAGAACGAGGTGACAGGTAACACAAATTCAGTCACTTAAAAAAAGTCATAATTCTTTCTGCATCTTCAGCTGCACTTCCACCTCCTCTTCCTGCTCATCTGAATGTGAATGCTTTGTCGCCGGAAAGAGTCCTCGAAACTGCTTTTGGCTTTTGGCCTTTCTCTGACTCGTTGTTGTCTTTTTGTAATCCAGTGAAGTATAGCTTTTCGGGGGTTCCATGATAGAAGAGGTGGTAGGTTATAATTAACAAATAAGAACATGTTTTCAATTTCTAGCTTCATGCTCGACCTACCAGGCGATTTCAGATTGTTGCTGGCACTAATTAGTTGTTCGACGTCAGCGCTATGTGGCTTTGCTGCTAAAATTCTAGCCAGGGCTATTGACACATCCATGTAATGTTCTGATTGGAGTAATATCTTCAGAATTTCACTGAGACTTTTCTTTCGGACAACTTCAATATTAGTCAAATCCAATACTTCGTCATATTCGAGTCCGAGTTGCACTAAGTCAAGATCGGAACAAATTACCCGATGTACCTCAATGAGATTTGCTTCAGGTTCAATTTTGCCAAAGGGTTGATCACTGAAGTGACATTTTCATCTATGGAAAATCTTTGTGTGAGAAATTACTAATATTTTATATTACTATAAATTTTAGTTCCAAAACTGCAGTTCTAAATTTTTCTTAAAAGAAGCCCTGTTGTGCAGAGATATACGAATCTTTAAATTCAACTGTGATGCATACCATATGTATAAACGATCTACAAAATAGTGTGTCGTAGATTTTGGTCACAATTTCAAGTACAGTAATATAAAATGGAGATTTCAGAGCGTTGTAAGATGGTGTTACAGAAGGTCAGGGTTGGCTACTGAACTATTTTTCAGTATAGTCTACTTATCAGCTTGGGGTTCGTCACCGTTCGTGACCAGAAGCTTTTTTTTCAGTGGGGTCGGGAATGGAGTTCCACCAAATAGATGCTTGGGGTTTGTGAAATGAAACGCGCTCCTTTTCTTAGGCTTTAATCAACTTAATTGAACAACATTCCTGTTAAAAATAACAATAATATAGTTATGGTACACAAAATATATATATATAACTGCCCAACACCAATTTTGCTGATTTAATTCTAACACCTGTTTTTAGGTAACTTTGGTGTGCTGATTTAAAAAATCACCTTAGTTTTTTCCTATCACGTCAGGTTTTCGAGCAATCAAATACGGATATTTTCGAGATATCGCATTTTGGCAGGGTTATACCCAATTTTTTTTCTTTTCAAAAAATAAGTTTTTACATACTCAGAATCAGCATGGAAAAGTAAACAATTGTGCAGGGAGTGAACTTTAATATATAATGGTAATATTGACACAAAGTGATTAAAAGTGTTTAAATAAGCAAAAAATGAATCCATATTAAAGCAAGCACGGGACCAGTTTTCTTAACATTGTCTTTTTCTTGTTTTCTTACTTTTCAGTGCTGATAAATTTTCTCTTATAGGACTTCCTAGAATGAGAGATGTCAAGACAATATCTCTGCAGGCTCCAGCAGTAGTCAGCCATCATATGGGTATCCCATCTTCCTTGGTATCGTTCTTCCATCACTTTGAGATCTTGGTGGAACCTTTCACCTTGCTCTTCACTAACATCAAGATTTTCTGGACATTTATCCAGATGACTGTTGAGATAGTGAATTTTAATGCTCATGTTGCAACCCAACTGCTGAAAGTTTACAAGTAACGTCACTAGCGGAACCGGCTGCTCTCACTCCGCCAATGGGAAATCTCTCTCAGATCATGACGTCACGCTCACACCTGGGGAAATCACAGATACCCAAGGTTTTAATATGTTGTACATGACCTTTAGATTTAATGCACAGATTTGCGTATTCCACAGATAAAATTTTAACAGCAAAACAGCTGTTAACAGGTCTCAAAAATCATCAATTTTGATAAGCGCCCTTCATGGATCACCCAAAATAGGCATATTGCATTGCACGAAAACCTGATGTGATGGACAAAATCTAAGTTGATTTTTTAAATCAGCACATCAATATTATCCAGAAACAGGTCTTACAATTAAATCAGCAGCAAAAAATTTTTTTTTGTTGGGCAGTGTAATCAATGACGCAAGTTACAATAATAATAATATAGGTATAGTAAACATAGGGCATTTATATGAATTGTTTATACTACAGGGTGAGTCAAAAGTAGCGCCCGATTTCTGTTTTTTGCAATTGCAATTGTGCATCGATCACGAGGGAGGGCACTTTGAAAATTGCAAGTAAAACAGCTTGGTACAGTTCCGTAATAATTTTCCCCCGAATAAATGGTTAGATAAACATGTCATTCATTTATTTCTACCTTCTTGTACACTGTAATACAAATGGCAAACAAACAATCAACTGACAGAAATCGGGCGCTACTTTTGACTCACCCTATATATATTAGGATTAATTACATCAAAGAAAATATTACCTTGATATAATAGTCTCTCACATCTCCTCAGTTTAATTCAGACATCATCAGATTCATCAGTTTAATCGAATTGAATATAAACACAAATGATTTTACTTAGGTATAACATTCTAATGGTCATCATAAACCTGCAAAATAATAATAGATTTTTGTCTCCTACTTAGATTGAACAATATAGTTCTCAAAATAACTAGGCGGACACCGAGTACGCCCCTGATCGCCGTACCTCAGTCATAGGGGACCCTGTATTTTGATTATCATCATCTACTGAAGTCTGAGGAGCGTTGACCGGTGAGGGATTGGAGGGCAGGATGGTAGGTGACGGGGGATGGTTGTTTAACACCATCACTTTCGTTAGTATTTTCATATTCTCGAGTTTCAGATTCCCCAGGAGGGGCGAGGTGCTTAAGCGAGACAGTAGTCTCTCGGCCTCCCGGGAGACGAACATCAGCATATTCGGAATTAGCCTCAATGAGTTCTACTTCTTCAACTGGAGGCTCATATTTAGAATGACTTGTATAATTTTTCAATAATACTTTACCCGGGGCGGTAAGCCACGTTGGTATGGAATGGCCATTTGTAGATCGACGCTGATAATAATTAAATAATCTCTCATGAGGGGTGCAGTTTGTAGAAGTAAAGGATTCCAAAAAACCTTAGCCCCCCCATTTGCAGCTTACATGTTTACTTATATCGAAATAGTTTTTAGTGATTATAAAAATATATAAAATTCTTTATTTATTGCAGGTATTAAAATTACTCTAGCTGATAAAGTGATAATATAATGGCTTCTCAATTAATTGGTGATTCGGAGAGGCAACGTGTGATAGATCGCATGCGAGCAATAACATTTCGGGAAGCTCGTGATGCTGGAGCCACCTTTATAACACGTTCATGGGTTGCCAAAAAGTTGCGAAGAGGTGAGGACTTCGTCAAAAGAAATTGGAATAAAACTTTGGATGAATGTGAAATGGATACAACCAAATCTGGGCGCCCAAATTTGCCACTCTCTCAGGAAACAAAGGCCATCATTGAAAGCGGTACGCGTAAGCGGAAAAACAGCTGTGCTAAACTTTCTAGAGAGATCGAAGTGTTGAGAGGAAAGATCGTTAGTGGTGAGATCATTCGACTGTACCGTCATAGGCAAGGTTTAAAGCCTTGGCATGAACTTCCAAAGCCAAGAAAAACTCAACTCAACATCGATGACAGAATGTGGTTTGCCCATTATCTTGAAGATTGGGATGTGGATGATTTCATGCATTTAGCTGTCTCCGATGAATTTTTTGTTTACGTAACACGTCGGCCTAACTACCAAAATGATCGAGTGTGGGCCACAACACCAGATGAAATCGATGACAATGAACATTATCGCGAATTATTAAAAAGTCCAGACTGTGTTGGTGTGTTTGTTTTGTTCACTGCAAAGAAGCTCATGTGGGTGCTGAAGCCAAATGGTCAGAGTTGGGATGGACAGTATTTTCGTGATATTATTCTATCCCAGCATGTCATTCCTTTTCTAAGAAACCCAAACAATGTTATGGATGTCGATCAGGTCACACTTCTGCACGATAAGGCCCCCTGCTTTAAGGCATTAGCCACTCAACAGTTGTTGCGGAACCATGAGATCGATTTCTTTGGAAATGAAGAATGGCCAGGAAATTCTCCTGACCTGAACGTCTGTGAACACATTGGATCAGTTATAAAGGACAAGGTTGAATGTGTCTTGTTTTAAGAACCCGCAGCAAATCGATTTTCGAAGGATACAATGACGCAACACATTGAAACTGTTTTAGCAAATTTGCGTAACGATCAAGATCTATGCACGTCACTTTTGGCAAGCTACCCAAAGCGAATTCAGGCTGTGTTGGAAGCCAATGGCGGGAACACCAAGTTTTAATTGTGTCTCATTAAATGCAGGATTAAATTCTCTTTTGTAAGGTATGTTTAGTTTTACTGTACCTCTAATGGTTTAGGCCAGGGGTGGCCAACCTTTTACATTTCATTCGCCAATTTTTTCACGCATGAGTTCAGATGCGCCATACAAGTCTTGTACCTCCATTCAATTCTTGTATGAAATATGTTAATATAGATATATTTAGCATTTTTACATGATATAATGATTTAATATAAAAACAATGTAAACATTACTTACCTTAATGAGACTTTTGAGTCTGTTTTGATTCCACCAAGCTTTTAATGTTTGGAGTTAAATTAGTTACTGAGAGCAGCAATGCACCACTTCTAATCATCCAATGCGCCATAGGTTGGCCACCCCTGGTTTAGGCCATGGGCGGGGGGGCTAAGGTTTATTGGAGCCCCGTACATAAAAGAGATCCTACGCTGTGTAATACATTGGGCAAAACCGTTTCCCAACAGCCAACGGAGTTTTCTTGAAGCCAAAGCTAAATTTACTCCTTTCCATATAATTCTGTTATCTCTCTCAACTAAACCATTTCCCTGGGGATTATATGGGGTCGTTCTACTAGTGGTCACTCCGCGTGAGTTCAAAAACTGTTTAAGTGTATACGACATAAAGGAGGAACCTCTATTGGAGTGCACATACGCGGGTGCACCAAAAATAGCAAAAAGTTGACTAAGACAATCAACTACAGTTTCAGCAGAAGTGTCCGCACATGAAAACGCGAAAGGAAACCTCGAAAATTCGTCTACTATTGTTAGCAGATAACGATTACGGGAATTGGAAGGCAAAGGACCTTTAAAGTCAATATTTAATCTTTCGAATGGTTGTGTAGCTTTTATTAACTGACCTTGATTACTATTTAAATACTTCGGTTTATACTGGGTGCAGACAGTGCATTTTGAAATAACGTTTTTTACATCTTCAATATTGAATATGGGAGGTTTCGGCTTCTAACAAAGGGCCACATTCTAGTTACTCCGGGATGGCACAAAGCAATGTGTAACTCTTCTAAATGATGTTTATTAATAGATGCTATAAATGCGCGAGAAAGCGTATCTGGAGCTATATTTTCTCTTCCGGGTCGATATACAGTGTCATAACTGAAACTTGATAATTCAAGTCTCCATCTTATGATTTTCTCGTTCTTAACTTTTCCTTTATGTTTAGTGTCGAACATAAACGCTACTGACCTGTAAACTGAGAGATTTGTTTTCAAGCAATCTTTGCCTAATGAAAGAAGTATTCAAACCGTTTATAAAAGCATCTCTTATAAGCACACCGGACAAAAAATTAGTCATCCCTCTCAGAATGTACCTAATAACGTGTGACGGCGCCTCTGGCCTTGATAACCGCACGAATCCGGCGAGGCAGAGACTCTACGAGGTTGTGCATGTACTGAACATCGATTTGCTGCCACTCGTTCATCAGCCGGTCCCGAAGTTCCGCCAGAGTCCGTGGGTGTCTATTCCTGCGCTTCACTTTCTGTTTCCAGCCTGAACAACACCTTCGACGCATTCAGGATTAAAGGCTTCATTGGACCTGCGATGTACTCGTCGCCTGGAGAACAAACAAAAACGGGACTCATCGGACCAAATTACACGTTTCCAATCTGCCGCAGTCCAGTTTTTGTGCCTCTGAGCCCATTTATAACGTGCCAATTTGTGACTTGCTGTTAACAGCGGCCTCTTCCGTGGTACCCTGCTCCAGATGTCCATCGCATGCAGTTCTCGTCGCAATGTCCGTTCGGAAATTGGTCGCTGGAGAACCTCATTGGTTTCTTGGAGCAATTGTTCTCTGGTTTGAAAACGATTTGCAGTTACTAGACGAGAAACATGGCGGCGGCCCCTATTGTCGAGAATTGTTTTCCGGCCACAGTTACGCCGTCGATTGTCAGTTGATTGCGAACTACACCACTCTTTGTAAACTCGCTGGACAGTACGCGTTGACACACCAACAAATTGGGTTCAGACATTTTGTGTCCGTGGGCTCTGCCAAACACGATGGCTCCTTTTTGCCACTGAGTAACGTCTGCCTCACGACCCATTTTGCAGACTATATCCAACACACACTTTGTTCTTCACCACCTCACGAAACAGATCTGATCCTGTGTGCTACGTCACCGCTACTTGTCACTTACCAATGCTACATCAGCGCCCTCTGTGTGACCTTGAACTTCCTACTATCGGTGCTATTAGGGGTGACTAATTTTTTGTCCGGTGTGCTTATATTCATCTCCGTATTGATCTGCAGAGACCGATTGAAAGTTACGTTCTTTACTCCGATGCTTTAATGCATTCATGTAATGGTCCAAACACACTCCGATCCCCTGACGACGGGTGGCTAATAGGTGACGAGCAAACGTTTCATTTTTCGGTTTTATATAAAGTTCATTGAGCAACTTTATAGCATCTTCATAGGTAGTACAATCAATTATGTACTCAGACTAAAGGAGATACATGGTTTACAAGCAAACTTAGCTTTTGAGTCTGAAGATAAGAAGGTAACGCGACCAGAAAGTTCTGAAATGTCTTGAACCAGTGACTCCAGAGACGAGACGAACTTGAGGATGAGGGATCAGCATCAAATCTTTCCAGCTTCAGAAACTTGTCCATATCCTCTGATCTTCAAATTAAGTTGATTAAATTGAAATGAAACGCTCTCCTTTTCTTAGGCTTTAATCAACTTAATTGAACAACATTCCTGCTAATCTATACTATAATAACCGTCCGTCCGTCCGTCCGTCCGTCCGTCACACTTTCAGAAATTGTGAGAAAAAAATTCAGAAATTGTATTACGGGCGGCAATGTGAAGCTCAAAATTTTCATGACTGTTCTTTTCTGTAGTTTAGCCTGTCTGTTTGTCTGTTTGTGAAATTTATCCCGGGCAGTAATGGGGGATGGGTGGGGGTAATGGGGGATGGGTGGGGTAATGGGGAGGGGTGGGGGTAATGGTGGAGGGGGTTAGCCCCCAAGTTGCATGAATGGGGGTGAGGAGGTTTTGGGAGATACCAGATTCAGAAATGTTGAAAAAAATGTGAAGCTCAAAATTTTAATGGGTGGGTTTTTTTCTGTAGTTTAGCCTGTCTAACCGTCAGCGAAGCGACGGGAACTGTACTAGTATAAATAATAATATAGTTATGGTACACAAAATATATATATAATCAATGACGCAAGTTATAATAATATAGGTATAGTAAACATAGGGCATTTATATGAATTGTTTATACTATATATTAGGATTAATTACATCAAAGAAAATATTACCTTGATATAATAGTCTCTCACATCTCCTCAGTTTAATTCAGACATCATCAGATTCATCAGTTTAATCGAATTGAATATAAACACAAATGATTTTACTTAGGTGTAACATTCTAATAAAGTCATCATAAACCTGCAAAATAATATTAGTTTGTTACAGTTCGTGCTGTAAACCCGAGGCTTTTTTTCGGCCGGGTCGGGGATGAGGTTCCATCAAGGAGTGCTGATTAGCAACTACACTGCACCGACTCATTAAAAGAAAGTATTTTTGTATTATACTTTAATTTAAAATTTCTACATTACTGAAATAATATAACACAGTGCAGTAATACAGCGTAATAGTATAAAATATTAAAAATATAATGATGCGAAATACTGCACTTTTTTCTTCAAAACAATTTTTACATAATTTAGTTCAGACCAAATGGCGCCGTTGTCCGCATTCGGACTATGTAGCCCACCGGTTCACTAGTCATGCTGCTGGTTCTAGTTAACGAACGACATTGTAGTAATCTGACAGTTTGTGAATGAAATGGCTACTCATTATTATTATAAAACTGGGTAGTTCGTTAGATTATGGTGAGACTGTGAAAATAATTATAGAATGGCCGTCGAAGACGTCTCATTAATCTGTTACACTAAATCTGAGAATCGCAGTTGTCTGCATGCGTGATCTGTAGCTTAAGCGTCAAAAAGAAATTGCGTTGTATAGGGAACGCAAGATAGGAATCCATGTTTACGTGCGCATGGTACATAAGGTGTCCGTATCTTCACGATAGTTTCCGGAACAATTCGTTACCGCTATGGATACCATACAGACAAAGGGATTCCATGATGTGACGTTATTACTTGGTCGCTTGGTGTATTTTCCTTGAAACACGTGCAGCTGCGAACAGCAGCATAGCACCGAAAACTAAAATTAGTGATTCTATCAAAACCTCATCGAATTGGTGCGAAATAAACCTGTGATGTTGGTGATCCAGACTACAAAGCTGTGATAAAAGTTGAGAATATCTGGCCTGCTATTGCAAAGAGCTTAGAACAAGACAATCCCAGCCTGACTGGTAAGTAGGCTACAAATCAGCAGTGTTTGTGACAGTTACCTTTTTTGTAACTAATTACAGTATAAGTAACTAGTTACTATTTGCTGTTTCAATAAAAGTAATTGGTTATTATTTACTTCAAAAGTTACTTTCCACACTTTTGCTTGTTTTAGTGAGCATCTGATCCCGATAAAAACACTTTTCCCGACGAGTGATACTTGCCCAGATTGTTAATTTGTTTCAAATTGATTTAACGAATGAAAAGCTTTGGTACTTTTCCGTTATCTGCTTTCATGCAAAATTTAAACCCGGTTAGGTCAACTGTACGCCTTTGACGATTGGTTAGGTTAAGTCGTGATATTTTCGTTAAAACTAACCAAAATATCCCGACTTAACCTAACCAGTCGTCAAGGGCGTACAGTTGACCTAACTGGGTTTAAATTTTGCATGGGGTCAGATAACGGAAAAGTACCCAAGCTTTTATTATATTAACATTAGATATGTTCAGTGGCGGACTGGCTAGGCTGTCAGTCTGCCATGTGGCAGATGGGCCCCCCTAGAAAAAAGGGAAGTTGGCCCCCTAGACCTGAGGTAAAAAAAATTGGTAGCCAATCTATTATACTCGTATAGTATAATGTTTAAATAAACATAAGTCAGTTGGGCCTGATAAGATATATCCTAGAATCTTAATTGAGGGTGTTGACTATTTCTATTACATGAAATAGATATAATTTATTTAGATTTTTGTAATTATTTGTTTGTATTTTTTTTATTTTGTATTTATTAATAGTATATAAAAAAGCAAATGTATTAATAACTTCTTTAATTTGTTAAAATTATTGCAGGTTTTAAACTTTTAGAAAGTAGCAAAAATTAATAAATTTACGTGCCTAAAATACAGTTTTGCCAACCTGCCTGTCACTGTGACATTTTTAACTTCATTAGTTTATTTAATAGTTGCCTAATGCCTACATGCTTAATTAAAATCAATTCCAATTTATCAAAGCAAGTCTCTTATTTTTGTTATTGCTGTTATATATGTATAATTATATTTTACCCATTTCTATGTCCATATATAAAAGATATATAGTTATGTATATATTTTATATAAAGCTGCTATATATAAAGATAGATATAAAAATAAATAAGAAAATACATGTAATAGTATTGAGAAAAGATTACATTACATTATAATACAGTTACAGAATACATATATTCATTCATTATACAGTATAATTCAAGCATTGTTATTTGTTTTGAAATTTGTTGATCTTGATTATATTAAATGCAATTAGTAAATCAGATTACTTTATTAATTTTATTTATTTTTTTTATATTTCAGGTAAGGAAATGGAACACATGAAACGGAAATCTGGAGCACAGAAACGGAAAGATAAACGAGAAGCAGAAAGAAATGATTCAGCAAAAAAGTGCAGGCCTATAACAGCATTTATGATATCAACACCTATATCTACATGTCAGAAAGAGGAAAGCGACTTACAGAGAAATTCAACTACAACTGTTCATGCTGACACTGTAGATCTAGGACATAAAGATGAAGGTATGCCTAACGTTTTTGAGACTGTAGATGCTGATTTTTATAATTCTGAATTAGCTGGTAGAATAACAGTAATTGAACCTGGGCCTGTACATGTACATAATCAAAAAGATCTAGTAGCTGATTTAAATAATGATGTGAATCAACCAACATTTAGACAGGATAAGCTCTTTCAATATCCTGCACGAACAGATTTGAAATCTTATTTTCAAAGAGCATCCAATTCAGCCACATGATCATGATCTGCCATTTAATGTAAATTTATATAAGCGAAAAATTATGGGTGACACTGGTTAACATATAATAAGAAGAATAGATAACTATAGTGTTCATTTTGCTTGGCATTTGAGTCACCAACCTCTTCTAACCCATCTGCTTTTGTGCGAGGATTTAATATTACAGACGCATTAGCCACTGCTTATCAGAGCATGAATCAACTGGTATACATAGCAAGCATGCTCAGGAATATATCAGTGTAGTAAATGATGGTGGTTTAGCTCGTTTTTTCGCTGCATCATTGCAGAAGCGAAAAGATGAAGTACTAAAGCAGAGAAATATTGTTGCCAGAGTTGTAGATATAATAAAGATGTTAGGTAAACAAGCTCTTCCTTCTCGTGGACACAGAAATGAGTCAGCATATTCTCTTCTTGATGAAACAGAAAATCATGGAAATTTCTTGGCTACTGTGCAGTTGATGGGCAAATATGATCCTATTATGGCTTCTCATGTTTCCATGATGCAGGAAAAGTCTGAACAACGATGTGAAAGATTGGAAAAACAAAGAAAGGCACAAAGTAAAGGTCGTGGTAGTCTTGTCACATTCTTGAATAAAACAACCATCTCTTCTTTGACCCAAATTATGAAGAATATGATACAGGAAAAAATTACTCAAGAAGTTGCTGAGGCCAAGTATTATTCCATACAAGTAGATTCAACCCAGGATATTTCATCAATTGATCAATTTAGTATTGTTATTCGATATGGACTAAATGGTACTATCCATGAACGACTACTTGCAATTGTTCTAAGCAATGATGGTACAGGGCAGGGACTTTTTGACCTATTAAATGAAACATTACAACGTCTTGAAATAGATCCGAAAAACTGCTTATCAGATAGCACAGATGGCGCTGCAAGCTACCATGGACAATATAATGGCTTACAGAGTAAAATTGCTGATGTAGCTGATCAGCATGTTCATGTATGGTGCTATGCCCATGTACTCAATTTAGTAGTTACTGAAACCACGAAGTGTTGTGTACCAGCAGTTTCCTTCTTCAATTTACTCCAGAATTTAGCAAAATTTGTGAAGGTATCATATAAGCGAATGGCCATCTGGATTGAAGTTGTTGGACATCATCTGGGGAAAGAAAAGATGAAACGATTAAAGCTAATTGGTGAAACCAGGTGGTCAGGGAAGTCCAATGCAGCAACTACTATATTTGGAAATTTTGACGAGATATGTATCAGTAATTTTGTGGATCTTCTGACATGTTTATCCATTATAATTATTCAAAGCTCTAACAATTTTGATGCAAAAACAAAACAGGAGGCAAATGTCTTACTGTCTAGCCTTCTAGAATTTCAAACAATATTGACAGCATTCACATACTTATATATCTTTCAAATTACAGCCCCTTTGTCAAGCTATCTACAGACAAGTGGCTTAAATATGTTTACTGCAGGGAATATGGTAGAAAAATCCATTACAAATTTGAAGAAAAGATCAAGAGAATTTGATAAAGTATATAGTCAGGCTTTGAAATTTGCCAACAAATCCAATGAGCACATTGCACAATTCAATAATGATGAAAATCAAACAGTGAAAATTCATTTTGTAAAAACTGAGTTACCAATCAAGAGGAAACATAAAACAAAGAGAATGGCAGATGAACTAGCTGCTGATGAAAAAAACACATCTGATTCTTTGTCAGACTATCGTGTACATGTGTTCAACTTGATAATGGATCGCGTTGTACAATCACTGGAATCCCGTTTCATTGACCATAGACAACTATATAAGGATATGTCATGCCTCGATCCTTCAAATTATGAATATATTACTAAAAATAGTTTTGAAGAAGAAGCATTGGAAGGCATTCTTGAGCTTGCTCCAGGGATAAATAGAAGTGAAGTAAAATTAGAATTGCAGTCTTTTGCATCGAACTTTGAAATATTTAAGCTTTTGCTGAATGATGATAATGCAGAAAGCAGCAGTAAAATGAATTCATGCTCTAAATATTGTGGCAATTGTCCATCATGTGTTCTGTATATTCTTGCATCAAACAGACTTAATGACAAGGCATATGATAATCTTTACCAAATGTCCAAAGCTATCTGTACACTGTCTGTGACTCAAGTTCAGTGTGAACGGGCATTTTCTAAGCTTAAAATAATAAAAACAAGATTAAATTCTTTGTCGGAGGAGAATCTGGAAGTATACATGTTGATGTCTATAGAAAAGGTCATGTTGGATGAGTTAGACATGGAAACTATAATAGACCGATTTGCAAACTCGAGTAATGAACTTAAAAAACTACTCTTAGTATAGCATGTATGTATGATGATGTATGTAAGCACACCGGACAAAAAATTAGTCACCCCTAATAGCACCGATAGTAGGAAGTTCAAGGTCACACAGAGGGCGCTGATGTAGCATTGGTAAGTGACAAGTAGCGGTGACGTAGCACACAGGATCAGATCTGTTTCGTGAGGTGGTGAAGAACAAAGTGTGTGTTGGATATAGTCTGCAAAATGGGTCGTGAGGCAGACGTTACTCAGTGGCAAAAAGGAGCCATCGTGTTTGGCAGAGCCCACGGACACAAAATGTCTGAAGTAGCCCAATTTGTTGGTGTGTCAACGCGTACTGTCCAGCGAGTTTACAAAGAGTGGTGTAGTTCGCAATCAACTGAAAATCGACGGCGTAACTGTGGCCGGAAAACAATTCTCGACAATAGGGACCGCCGCCATGTTTCTCGTCTAGTAACTGCAAATCGTTTTCAAACCAGAGAACAATTGCTCCAAGAAACCAATGAGGTTCTCCAGCGACCAATTTCCGAACGGACATTGCGACGAGAACTGCATGCGATGGACATCTGGAGCAGGGTACCACGGAAGAGGCCGCTGTTAACAGCAAGTCACAAATTGGCACGTTAAAATGGGCTCAGAGGCACAAAAACTGGACTGCGGCAGATTGGAAACGTGTAATTTGGTCCGATGAGTCCCGTTTTTGTTTGTTCTCCAATGATGGGAGGCGACGAGTACATCGCAGGTCTAATGAAGCCTTTAATCCTGAATGCGTCGAAGGTGTTGTTCAGGCTGGAGGTGGTTCCGTGATGTTCTGGGGATGTTTTTCGTACCATGAAATGGGCCCTCTCGTTCCAGTGACGATGAATTTGAACCAGCAGGCGTACCTCCGCATACTAAACTCGCCGGATTCGTGCGGTTATCAAGGCCAGAGGCGCCGTCACACGTTATTAGGTACATTCTGAGAGGGGTGACTAATTTTTTGTCCGGTGTACTTATGTATGTATGTATGTATGTATGTATATGCCGGCAGTACTTGTAAAATATTTGTACTTATTGGCAAAATAAATTTATAAAAAAATATTAACATTTTTTTATTTAAACAAACAACTCATAAATAGGCCTATTAGGAAAGGACTGGAATTGAATTATGTAATGGGGTTATGGGCCCCCTGACCCCTTTGGCAGACAAAATTTTATGAGCCAGTCCGCCACTGGATATGTTGTCACTAAAAAAGTAGCTACCAACTTTTTGCCTTCACAGAGAAAAGTAACTGGTAGACGTTACAAATATCAGTGAGATCTTTTAAACTATTCCCCCCCCCCCTAGCTTCAGAGAGGGGGAGACAGTTTAAAAGGTCAATATTAGGGGGGAGATAATTTAACTGGTTTTACTCATCTTATTTACATAATGGAATTTTTAAGATATGTATATAAGATACATATCTTGAAAATTTTATTATATTCTATCATATTTCCGGTTTATAGAGAACCATTATTTACATAGGATAAAATTTGAATGCCCGGTTAGGTCAACTGTACGCCCTTGACGATTGGTTAGGTTTAGTCGTGATATTTTCGTTAGTTTTAACGAAAATATCACGACTAAACCGGGCATTCAATAATTTTACCGTAGGTTTCGAGAGAGAGAGAGAGAGAGAGAGAGAGAGAGAGAGAGAGAGAGAGAGAGAGAGAGAGAGAGAGAGAGAGAGAGAGAGAGAGAGAGAGAGAGGAGAGAGAGAGAGAGAGAGAGAGAGAGAGAGAGAGAGAGATATATATTAATTATATATATATATATATTATATACATATATATATATATATATATATATATGCGCCCGGTTAAGCTGTTACGCCCTTGACGATTGGTTAGGTTTAGTCGTGATATTTTTGTTAAAACTAACACAAATATCACGACTATACCTAACCAATCGTCAAGGGCGTACAGTTGACCTAACCGGCATTCAAATTTTATCCTATGTAAATAATGGTTCCTATTTATTATATGTTTCAATAAATAATAAATTTGTTATGTTTATATTATCTTATTTTGGTTAATGTGCAGAGTTTAAACTTTGGGGGGATGTGTAGTTGAAAAGATCAACATTTGGGTGTTGATTGTTGAAAAGAGTATGTTGGGGGGCGGGGAAATAGGTTAAAAGATCCAAAAAATATAACTAGTTACCTTTAGTTACTCAAAAAAGTATCGATTACTGAGTTTATGGGTATGTCACATCACTGCAGATCAGCTCGTTTCATTGTTCCATTTTGCTGCTACGCTAAAATGAGTCTCAACATAAGTTAGTTAAACGAGTATGGGTTGTCATTTTCATTATTATTATTATTCAAGCGTTCAAATCCCCAAAACTAGCATAGCTATTGATGCAGCAGCTGAAAATAATTTGTCAAATGCACAACTTCTTACGTAGTTTCTGAAGAAAGTTCGTTTGGAAACAGAAAATTTAAAAAAAATATCGTAAAATTAAGGTAAATATTAAATTTCGGGGACATCAGTATTTTTGGACCCTTGATTGGTCGAATGTTGGTGATGTAGGAAATAACATCTGCCCAGAACGACCACCTAACTTAATAGTTTAATTAATCTGACAAAGGAAAGAATGCGTGTTTGATGCTTACGCCATATATTTTCTTTTTGAAATGAATGAATGAATGAATTTTTATTCGATAAAGCCTTCACACCCGCGTCATAGCTGCCAGTAGGCCTAGAAAATTATGGTCGGTGAAAGCGGAACGCTGTGATGCTTGCGCCAAAATGGTTTATTCTGAAAAATACCTCATAAACGAGAGTCACCCGGCAAAAGTAAACTTTAGACACGTTTTAACCCCCTGTTTTTAAAATGTAAACATAGTAAACATACATATGTAATAATTTATTTGGAGGCTATTTGAGTGTCATTTATACATACGAGTATGATGTACGTAATATATATATATATATATACAGGGTGTCCCGTAAGTCTGGACCCATAGGGATTTATAATATATTTTTTTATTATGTTGCAGGTAAATCATGTCACTGACTAGAGAGGAGAGAGTTCAAGTTATTTTGCTGGTCGGGACCCGCAGTCACCGGGAAGTGGCTGAAGAATTCAACAATATGCATCCAGACCGCGCACCAATCACACACAGATGTGTTGGCAAGTTGATAGCCAAATTTAAGGAAACTGGATCCGTAGCTGACAAGCCTCGCAGAGGACCTTCAAGGACTGTTACGGAAGACGAAACCAGTACCAATGTGTTGGCTAGCTTCGCTGTCAGTCCCAAGAAGTCACTTCGACGCATGTCCAGCGAAACTGTACTATATATATATATATATATATAATATATATATATATATATATATAATTTTTTTTTTTTTTTTTTTTTAAACAAGTTTTTTGTTGGGCCTATATGCCCACTATGTAAAATTAAATTTTTTTTTTTAAAGAGTAATTTAGTCAATTCGTGTGTGAGGCGTTCAAACTCTGAACGATAACTTAACATCGATAACTCATTATAGAACCAAAGTTCTTACTTCTCAAGTTTCTAGATAATTTAGCTGTTCCTTTTTACCACTAAATGACGGTCACTAAAACAACTAACCAGAATAAATAAGCCCCTTCGAAAGGGGAACTGCGTCGAATCAAATACATTTCATACAGTGGCTTTGTCACTGTACCTCCTGCCAATTTTCCTTAAACTATAGTTTGGGACAGTTCTTGATTGGGTTCACCGTGGACTGTGCTGTTATCCCGCATGAATTTCGTGGCTTTGGGTTCAAAATTAGGTATACTGCATGATCATCTGTTAGCCTGTTTTCGACTGTTTTAACATATACTGTTCTATGATGAAACACCCATCATTTCTTGTCAATTGGCGAATAATAACGTATCCAAACATTCCTATCCGTAATCGTACGCTGATGCAAACGCTTCTTTGAGATTAGAGTATGTTTTTATCTCATAAAACAGTTTCCTCTATACTGTATCTCCAACAATGAAGAGCGTCGTCTGTTCAAAATGTTTCATCAGCAGATTAAACTACACTTTTCAAAATCCCACGTCATCGGGTAACAACTGAAAAACAAACCACAATCTTGTTCCTGTGATAGCGTTGGTTAATACAAATATAACACTGGTATGCATATGAAATTTTTTTGTCTGCTGTGAGGGTTTTTTCAACTCATATTATATAATTCGACCATGCTGAATTCGAAAATGACATTGGTTTTCCTCAATCAGGTCAGGATTTTTCTCTATTGGCCATTTATTATAAGTCCAATTTTATCCCCAAATTTATTGATTTTTTTAGCTTAAACACTGTAGATACGAGTAATATTATAAGAACACTCGTGAAAAATGAAAACATTGTGTGAATAAATACTTTTATTCATACAATGAATATGGAAAAAAGTTTATTGAGGAAGGAATGAAGTTTTTTTTGCTTTCCGTCTGTGTTTTTCTTCGGGCACGTCTCGCTTCAAACACCAGCAATAGTCCGCCAGCATATTGATATCCCAGTTTCCCTGGTACCTCTCTTCCATTATTTTGATATCTTGGTGAAATCGTTCACCCTGTTCCTCACTATAATCCCCGCAATTTTCAGGAAAATAGTCCAAGTGGGACCACAAAAAGTGCATTTTTATGGACATGCGCGACCCATGAGCTTTGAAAGTTTCCATCAAGTTTTCGACAACGGACTCGTATTCTGGACTTCTACGCTTGCCAAGAAAATCAGTGACAACTGATTTGAATGCCTGCCAGGCATTCTTCTCAGTTGGAGTCATTGCGTTTTCGAACTGAGTATCCTTGATCAAAGTTCGAATTTGAGGACCATCAAAAACCCCAGCATTTAGTTTAGCATCAGATATATGAGGAAATTTACTCTCGAGATATCGGAATGCTGAACCCTCCTTATTCATTGATTTGATGAAATTTTTCATCAAGCCCAGCTTAATATGAAGTGGTGGGAGCAAAATTTTTGTTGGTGGTACAAGGGGCACTGAAACGACATTATGCGACCCAGGTTCAAAATTCTCTCTGGATGCCCATTCACGCTGTGCATAGTGCTTCTCATCCGCTCGGCTATCCCATTTGCAGACGAAACATGGGTATTTCGTGTATCCCCTTGCATTCCCAATACAAATGCCACAATCTGAAAAAAAATGAAAATATTTAAAGAATTTAGAGAATTTGTTCTATCAGATAAAAAAATCTATGCATTGGACTGTATCACTTCTGTGGGGAAGTTAAGTGTTCTTATACGCTCTCAAATAACCTTTGGAAAAACAACATAGTCAATAGAAATAGTTTACTTATGATATTAGTATTACCTTCAAATCTCCACAGATCCTCCAGTTATGTTGGTCGTATACGAGAGCATCCAGTAAAATTTTCATGTTATCGTAGCTCTCAGTAAGTTGTACTGAATGTGCTACAGGGACTGATGCAACCCTATTCCCAATGTTGAGAAGTACTGCTTTCAAACTTCGTTTAGACGAGTCTATAAATAGCCTCCATTCTGATGCGTTATATGGCAGGCCCAAGGATTCGATTAGCCCCTCAACATTGCAGCAGTACACTAAGGAAGAGGTATTTTCGTGCACTGCAAAAAACTTGCGGAATTTTTCCTCTCGTTTCCTATACCAGGAGAATGTTGTTCCCGGAGCCAGCAAGTTGTCCTCTCGAAGTCGTGAGCCCAAGATCTCGGCAGCTAATTTGGAAAGTCCTAAATCCCTGGTAAGATCATTAAGTTTGGCCTGGTTGAGAGGCCTCGGCTCATTTGAAGCGGTATTTTGAGGTATATACGACTGGGACTGGTCATTGGCATTGGTCATTGATTCATCATCAGAATCATCGAAGTCCAGGGTTTGAGGTGGGTCGGGTATTGGAATTCCAGGACCATGGGGTACAGGTCAGTAGTATAGCCGCAAAAGGGGAGAGTGCAAGAATGTTGCAGGTTATTATGTAATGTTGCAAATGGGGTGGGGGTTGCAAAAAGAAAGAAAAAGAAAGAAAAAAAAGAGTACTGGCCTTTGTTGCCAACCTAGGTTGCAAGGGTCATGCACCAACCTAGGTTGCAAGGGGCATGCAACTTGGAGGCCTCCCCCAAGCTATTCCCCCCAAAGGGCCAGAGAGAAAGGAGGAGAGGTGTTCACCTGGCAGGAGCCAAGTGCACATTAAGACTTCAGCCGAGTAGGCGTTGTTTTATAGGCTCCTAATCAGCCAGAATCAGCCAGTTGACTGAGCCAAGGGGGGAGGGGCACACCTGAAGGAGAGAGAGAGAGACGCCTGTAGGAGAGAGAGAGAGACGCCTGTAGG
>JAJOZX010003323.1:487500-519561 GCA_023014485.1 Bathynomus jamesi
TAAATCTATTGGTGAAAATATATATATGTTACTCGTCAGGTCCCGTTATAGCGGATTGGTACACGTCATAGCTCCACCCAGCTACATCGGCAGCCAATCACTACGAACATCTGGTCTTTTGGGGCGGAGCTTGGCGATTGTGCATATAAAAGGGGATATTTTCAGTTTGGAGTAACAGTAGCTATTTTCGCGTCAGTGAATAATCATTCCCTCCACCATGGACCTGTACGTCTCCCCAGACTTGTATGAAGAGAGTGATACTGCAGCATTAACGACAAAGCCTTTTTAATGCGGTTGACCGTGATGAATTATTTACAACGCAAACCGTAGAAGACATGTGCAGTGACGCTCCTTACAATCCGACGCAAGGGACTACCATAGAAATGTAAGTGTCTATAATTAGAATTTATATATGGATGGGGTGTAGTATCTCGTCAAATAGATAATCGCCAAAAATGTCAATCAATGTTATTTTGTTACCCCATTATGCTAAAATCGAAATTTTATGGCATTCATTCCTCGAACCAAAGATATCTTCACATAATGGAGATCTGTCTGTATACTCTGTATATGTTTTAAAAGCATTATTCCTTTAAGGTCCGATGAGGATTTGACACGTGTTATACAATCTTTTGAAGAATCTCGGAATACGGGGGATATACTGAACAGTCAACAATGTCACACATCCTCCACCATGGACCTGTACGTCTCCCCCGGAATTGTATGAAGAACGTGATACTGCAGCATTAACCGCAATTAGTCTTTTCAATGCGATTGATCGTGGCGAATTATTTTCAACGCAAACCGTAGAAGATATTTGCAGTGACGCTCCTTACAACCCGACGCAAGGGACTACCATAGAAATGTAAGTGTCTATAATTAGAATTTTATATATATATGGAGAGTTGTAGTATCTCGTCAAATAGATACTCGCCAAAAAATGTCAATCAATGTTATTTGGTTATCCCCATTATGCTAAAATCGAAAATTTTATGGCATTCATTCCTCGAACCAAAGATATCTTCACATAATAGGGATCTGTCTGTATACTCTGTATATGTTTTAAAAGCATTATTCCTTTAAGGTCCGATGAGGATTTGACACGAGTTATACAATCTTTTGAAGAATCTCGGAATAGGGAGGGTATACTGATCAGTCAACAATGTCACACCGAAATAATGTAAGTGTTTTTCGATCTTTTTGGGATAAGAAGACAATATATTTCATAAATTTATTAAATGAAAGAAATCAGTACAATAAACGAATATATCGTTACAAATATAACGAACAAAAACATAATATACAACGAGTACGTACAATTGGAAAACGGTTTTTTATCTGTCTGCATACCATTTCATCGTTTCGGCGAGTGACACGGGTCAAATAAATTTAAAAAATTTATAAATTCTTTATCATTTGACATATGCATGAGAAATGAGACGCAGTACATTCCGCAAACATTAGTAAAATATCCTTGCATGCGAAATGGGGTCCAGACAACTTCGGGAATATGTAACTGAGCGAGAAATTTTACAATAATAGGATCACTCCAGGGTTGAGTACCGAGTGAATCAAAATAGTACAGGCGCTGTCTATTTTTAAAATAGACAGCGATCCAGTGAATCCCTTCATTACCGATGATGTCTGTGTTCACAATAAGACTACCGCATTCTCGCGTACTTGGCAAACTCAATGTTTCATTCTTCGCAAACGCGCCGATAAATTTGGAACGTGTGACTCGCTCCATTACTTTCTGAAGTATTAGCATCCATTTTAAAAGTCAGTGATAACGCTTCTAAATCTATCTACTTCTATTAGGGCTTGCGATTCGAGATATACTAGTACACTAATAGGAGCGTCTATAGGCTTGGCGAATTCCAGCCGCACTCAGATGTTTCCGCTCTGCTGTGGTGTTAAATGGGTATTTACGCTAGCAGATAAGTCAGGTGTAATGTCAAACGGGTAAAGGTTAAATTGATCAATGAATTCTTCCTGCGTTACCCCATTACCAAGCTCATCACAATCACCTGCAATATGGGTCAGATTACTATAGGCTCTGGCACAAAGCGGTAACACAGCGTCTGATGAATAGTCCGTACCCATTGTTCCACCCAAAGCAGTGCCATTAGCGTATAGTTATATTTTTAAGTCCGAAATTCTCGAATTTAAAGGCACTCTTTTTATATTTTCCATTCACCTAAGCGTGGTCCTGCATGCCGATTAATATCCTTTTAGGAAGATTTCCCAGGGCAATGTTTTCTATCTGCTTCGATGCCAACCCTGCAGGAACCGTATATAGTTTGATCTGCACTCTGTCAATAGGATATTTCACTGTAGCGTTTAGTAAATTTTTCTCAATTTCTAGTTGTTTTGGTGAACTTAATTTCACTCGCCGTACGCGGAGGTATGTGTCCATAATGTGAACCACAACGGACTTTGCACCCTCTTCTTGATTCACATCCAGATTTAAGCAGATCTCAGGACTCGTGCGGGTGAGCTTTATTTTCATATCCACCCCGTTCACAAGCAACTTCTGGAAAGTGAAATCTGTGTGCAACCGTCCAAAACACGTACATTTTCTTTTTAGAATTTTTAAATTTGTCCTTTATACTATTTTCATCTTTAGTTTGATAATATCCCTCCGCACTTAAAAAGGTAGCCTTCGCTTCTTTGGAAAAGTTGAGGACATTTTCCAAATAGGCTCGTAGATGATAGTACCCCGTGCCTGCCGATATGTTGGTCTGATTTAAATATACGTCACACTGGTTGAATATGGCGTGCAGAAAGTTTGTTTCAGGGTATACAGCATATTTGTCATCGCAGACCGTTCCATCAGAATGGGCTATACGTAGCTTAGCGTACATGTGCACACAGCTTGGATCAAAAAAGTAAGGACCTGAGCTGGGTATCACGAATTCTATAGGTGCACTCGGGGAACTAATTGTGTTTAAAGGGTTAATTGTAATAAAGTCACTGTGCTCAATAGAAACTTGGGTTGGCGGGAGCTCAAAAAAGGACAGCTCGATTTACAGCATTGTGAACTACATGGGTGGATGAAGCGTGCCATGGCGAAATAGTGACTCCTCTCTCGACAAGTGGTAAACAAACTATGATCATGAGATCAATATCCTTAGCTTATATCAGTCAAAAAAGTGGTCAACCATAGGTTTCATTCGCTTACAGCATTTCTTTTTTGATAGCCTTTTACGTTTAATACCACGTGACCCCTTCTTCCGGGGAGTCTTCTTCTTCCCGCCACCACGCATTTTCTCTCTGCATCTTTGATGATTTCGTTCCGTGTACGCTTACCTTTAAATGTTTTTTAGAGCTTCTTTAGGTTTAGCCCCGGCCAATATGTCTTCTGCAGTGTTAAGGCCTGATTGTAGCGCTTTCCTTCCAAGGTATCTGGCACCCCTCCAGCAAAGGAACAGCCGTACGTAGTATGGATGAAAAAATGGATCCAAGTCCACTACCGCGCTGGTATCGCATCCCTCGATAGACGGTGAAAGGCTTTCTATCCATTATAACTCAGTGCGTCGAAAGTGTAGCTTCACTGTTAAGCTCCCGTTACCGAATGGGAAGTTTTCGCCCTCAATCGTTCTTATATATATTGTGATATTGGTTATTAAATTAGTTGCGACATTCACATAATAGGGTCTGTCATATGTAATACTCAAACTCCTTCCTCTATGGTTGGGGATGTGAGCAATGCGCAGCAGGCGTGCCTGGGTATCCCCAACAAACTGGTGCTCCACTATATTACTGTAAATATAGCACATGTCTGGGGACCTTTCAGCCAATTTCTCCATCTTCAATTGATACATTAATCTGGACAAGTTATACTGTGTCTCGTGAAATGTGTCTCTTTGGAAGGCTGCGCTATATCGGCCGTTGGTTAGAATTTTGAACTTTCTATGTTCTTTAAGACGTCTGTTAGTCTTTGATTTTAGGATTAGTGTATGTGCAGGGTTGTTTACGATTTCATATACTAAATCATTCGTAAGGTTTGAGTTTCTTAAACTTACGTTTAAGCCTCTCAACAACATCCTCGGCCGAACCATATTGACCCGGCCCTAGTCTTACTTCTGTACTGTAATACCGTGCAATCTTAGTCCGAGCGATGCGCATAGTTTCATCCATAGCTACCCCAGCTTTTTCACTCGTCAATGTCTCTAAGAATCGTAAAACGGTTTCTTTATGTTCAATATTTAAAAGACGGTGTCCAGCTGAATTTCGCATATCCCCACCTCATACGAATCACGACCCAATTCAATGTGCCCATGGAGTTCTGTTACAAAGTTGGCTAGCGTGTTGTTAGGGTGTACAGACAGGGACGAGGAGGACGGGAGTGTGACGTAGAAATGGTTAGGAGCCATGTTGCATACTATTTAAGCTTCATTATTGCATCAGCTTTTATATAGGTGTTGAAGCTTTCTGGGTACCCTAGCCATTTCACCAGGTACATTTTTCTCCTTCCTGAACCTTTGCTTCCTAAAATTTTCTCAATTTTAAACACATTTTTTTCTAAATTAAACGCAACTTTCTGCAATTCCTCGCGGTAAAAGCCTCCTGAGATTTCTTCCCCATTCAAATCTTCAATGTAATACATCATTATCTCACCTTTAGGTCTCACAGCCCTAACTTTAAAAATCTCGCGTGTCCATCCTTGCTCAAAACCCTTTGCGAATTTATTCCCCGAACGCGACAGCCTTACATAATCATTGATTTTGAAGCGCGCAGAGTGTGGTGGTGGTGGTGGTGATCCATCTCTTCTCGGGAGCGTACCTCTTTCTAAAACTTCGTTAGGTGTTGCCCCAATCGTGCGATGGTGTGAGCGGTTGTAGGATGATGCCAATGATTCCAGAATGTCTAGAAATCTGTATGTGTTTTATGTGTAAAATAACGGTGCATGCGTTCCTTTATGGTGCGCTGAACTCTTTCAGCTAAAGAAGCCTTATGTATAGAATTGGTTGTGTAATAGCTGATATTAAACTCTGTCAACATATTCTGAAAAGCACGGCCTATAAACTCCTTCCCCATATCCGTACAAAAATAGCCAGGAACCCTGTTTTCTTTTAACATTAGCGTTTTGGTGGCTTTAGCAACTGTTTCAGGTGATTTATTTTTCAGAGGAACTAGCCACAGATATCTAGAGAATACGTCTATTATGAATAGAATGTAGCGGTAACCATCGTTATACACAGAATATCTTTGCATGTCTGTTAAATCTGCTTGCCAAATAGAATCAATCGAGGAAGCCGTTGTCTTGGCTGTTTTAAACCTTTTTCTCACAGGCTTATGAAGCGTATAAGCGTCCTGCTCCCTCAAAAATCTTTCAACATCTTTTTTTCCTACTCCGTAAACACTTCTGTACAGTCTATCTACGCCGCCGTAAGAGGATGGGGTAGAAATGTCATAATAGCGTTTAGTTAATACGTTAGCCATTTGCGTATTTTAGAGGCACGTGGGTAGGGTTGGTTTAACCTCTTCTTGCTCCTCTTCAAAGGTGTTACCGCCGGGGGTGACGGCGCCTTCAATTGTGTCACAGGCGTTGCATGTTCCAAGTCTTTTAACCTGTTCAGATTTCCTATCAACGTTTTAGGGACATTTATTTGTTGTAGTCTTGCTTTAATATGCTTCCATCCTGATGGTGATGGCCTATCCCACTTTCTCACCAGATCATGGACAATGTCTACGATATTCGATCCCTGTACCTTTGATCCTTCCACAATGATCTCCCCTGTATCGGTCCATTGTATGGCGGGATCCTCATTCAATAGATTATAAAGACTTAAGCCTTTACTCCTCAATGTAAGTGGGAGGGTATTTTTTAATACATGTTCGATATGTTGTGTGGCTAATCTTTTTGGTTGGTCAGCTGTGTCGTCGGGTACAGATCCTATGTCGCCATCGTCCCCCGTGCTGTGCCTAATAACCACAGGAATCTCTGTAGGGCTCTTATAATTTTCGTACTCGTGAAGAAATTTCTGCAGAGCTTCTTGGTATAAGATTCTTTTCTCATCAGGTGTTTTTTCACTGTTTAATAGGCTAACAATTCGCTTTCCATTCTTTTAAGTCTGCTTTTACGGGGATCTAGATACGTGTCTGGATTCCTTTGCAGTGAGGCGTACACCTCGTGGGGAATCACTACCACTTTCTTCATTATATTAATCTAGTCAGTAAAGGACCCAAAACTGAAAATAAGATGGGGAGAAATGACCCTCCTGTTTGTACAATAATTCGTTTTTTCTTCGCTACAGTTTGGCTTTTACGAGCGAGTGCACGTATTATGTTCTTGTAGCGGCGTAGGCGAGCCTTCTGATGGGTTTTCATTGATACATTGCAATTTATAACGTTAAGACAGATTTCACAGATGCATTTTAAAAAGTCGGCATCGATATTTTTAATAAACATCTGCTGCATTGCCCGAGGCAGTCGATGATAGATTTTTATTAATTCACGGTATTTCTTTAGTCTCTGTCATTCTGGAATATACACCGTTTCAGGCTCGTTTGGAAATATATTCGTTCGCAGAAGCACTCTAAACGTGTTTCGCGGATGAAGGTCGCAAAGCAAATATCCGTAACGCGTGCTTGTAGCTTCTTTATAAACTTCCAAAAACTCCTTACGCTGATTCGGGAACATTTGATTGGCTAATACCCCAATTTGTGATACATCTCTACGTTGCGCGAATAAGACTAGATATTGCGTATTTAACGACACATCGCGCATGTATCTATTTTTGAAAAATAGATTCTGATTGATGAAGAACACGCTTATGTTAAGATGGTGGGAGAATACTGTAAATGTCTCGGCAAACGTTTTATCCATCTCCAACATGAGATCGTCAATTACAATGATTGTATGTTCATTTCCCTTTAACGAATTAACGTCATATACGCCTTTGTGGAACAAAATATCATCTTGGTACTCGTTGAACACTGATTGATACGTCGAATAGCACCATATAACTTTATGCACAAATTTCGAGAACATCTCCCCCTTTTCTTTAATGATTTTAAGCATAAACACAGTTTTACCACATCCTGTAGGTCCAGATATAATACATGTGGATGGGCTCGTGAATCTGAATTTTTCTACAGAGTCCATTTCTAACACGTCACACTCCTAAGTGAGTCATTTACAAAATATTACAAATTTTGAGTGCTGATCCTTATATTTCTTCTCCCACAGAACCGTGAATGACGATGAGGTAGAGCAGCCCATCATTACGGATGACCTCGACGACAGTGTAGTTGTGATCTCCTCCCCTGAACCCTCACCAGCGATACCGGTAACACGTCCAAAGCGGAGGTATGAGATACCCACGTCAGGTATAAAGCGACCGAAATACGCGTCTGTTGCAGCGGTAATAGATCCCCAACCCTCAACCTCTTACGCAACAACACCCCCAGCAGCACCTAATATATCCCCTTATTCATCCGCCGCCCCCCGTTCTGTTAAGTCTACAATAATAGAGCCCCAACCATCAACCTCCTACGCAACAGGGCCCCCATCAGCAGCACCTTCGGCTAATATATCCCCTTATTCATCCGCCGCCCCCCGTTCTGTTAAGTCTACAATAATAGAGCCCCAACCATCAACCTCCTACGCAACAGGGCCCCCATCAGCAGCACCTTCGGCTAATATATCCACTAATTCATCCGCCGCCCCCGTTCTGTTGAGGATGGTATAACGCTGGAATTGGTGCGATCCGCAGCCCCCACCCCAGCCTTGACTAGAAATCGGTATAGAGTCAGGGTCGACCCTAGAGTCATGTATAGCAGTGGAATTGAGCGCGGACTACGCCGGGTTGTAGAGCGTATTATAGAGTTTGCTCTTCAGAATCGCGACGAGCGTGAAGTCAGGACGAGTCTGTCCTTTGGATTCGGGTCAGATGACGGTGATGTAGACGATTATTGGGTGATAGTGCCATTTAGACGTTTGGCGGCTGAAGATGTAGAATATATATTAGGACGTATAATGCAAGCCGCCCAAAGTAGTATAGCCTTCAATATGGACAACTTCACGGTAAATATTGACCATGTATACCGTGTTGCGGGTCATAGTGCCATACCGTATACTCTTAACTTCAATTCTCAAGCTATTTATAGACGGCATATAAACGTCGATCGTGGTTGCGGCTTTATAGCAGTACTCTTAGCACGTATGTTTACTGTACAAAATACACGAACTCAAAAAATTTGGTTGCCTACAGTCGTGGAGCATGCCCGTAAACTAGCTGTAGACTGTGAACTTGAATTTGACTGTAATATGGGTCCTGAAGAGCTGAGAAGGGTAGAACAGGAAATGAATGTCCGCATAGTTGTGTTTGGGTTGGATGATCGTCGTAGGACTGTGTATGTTTTTAAAAGCTGTGTGAGAGATCGTACAAGGCCCCTACTTATTTTAGGATTGTCAGGGACAACGTATCTCCCCATCCGTAATATAAGGTGGCTTTACGCGAGTTATGACAAAAGTCGAAAATATGGGAGACATCATGATTTGTGTAAGGGGTGCCTCGAGTTTGCGGATGATATAGTGAGACATTGTAAAGAATGTCACATGGTATGTGAGCAGTGTAAAAGCACCAAATGTGAAAGCCGTGTAGTTGAAGCTGAGAAGAGAGACTGTGATATGTGTAGACGCACATTTTTCAATAATAGCTGTTTTGATTTCCATAAATCAATTGGCACGTGCAGGAAAATGAGAATCTGTGAATGTGGTATGTTTCACACAATGGATAATTGGGGAAAATTTAAGCACAAGTGTGACGTAATTCACTGTCCTACATGCCAGGAGGAATATAAGGCGGATGGAGTAAAGCATGTATGTTATATGAAAGATGCTAAGCCTAAAAATAACCCTTGTATAACTGTATACTACGATATAGAAACATATACGAACGCTGAAACCAAAGAGGTAATTCCACATTTACTTGTGAGCCAGACTATCTGTGATGAGTGTATGGATATCGAATGTGACGAGTGCCCCAAATGTGGTAAACGGACAAACGTTTTTAAAACGAATGTCAGCGATAGTCCTGTGAAACTATTTGTGTCCTATATTGTCAAGTTAGCCGACAAGTTCAAAAAAATGACTGTGTATATTCTCGCCCATAACGGGGCAAAGTTTGACACGCAGTTCCTTTATAAGGAGTTGCTTGAACACGAATCCTCTGAGATATTTACAGGTGATCCATTGAAAAGAGGCAACAAATTAATACAGATGCAGATAAGAGGCAATGTACAATTTAAAGATACTTTATTATTCACACCTTGTAAATTAGCAAAGCTACCCAAGGTGATGGGAGTAGCAGCTGAAGTTTCCAAAGGATACTTCCCATACACTTTCCTCACCAGCGAGACTTTAAACTACGTAGGCCCACCACCCCCCAAACATTATTTTGACTGTATGGATGAACGTGAAGACTTTGATCGATACTACGACAGTTTTAATGAAAGTAACCCTTATAATATAGCTGATGAATGTGAGCGTTATTGCGTGAATGATGTGCGCGTGCTTAGAGTATGTTTCCAGGCCTTTAGAAGGATGTACATAGCCCGTTTCAAATGCGATCCACTGCAAGTCGCAACCACCATCGCATCATTATGTTTTACGGTGTTCAAGAATAACTTCATGCCGAAAGACACCTTAGCCATTATTCACCGAAACAATCCCCGCAGTTACGGGCACAAGGCTATTTACTGGCTCATACACCTACAGCAACAGACAGGTGTATACATAAAGCACGCCCGCAACACGGGTGAAGTACCCATTAAGATTAATGGACGTGTTTTTTGGGTTGATGGGTTAAGTGAAACCGTGTCACTGGTGTGAAGACTGTGTACTCCTTTAACGGTTGCTGGTGGCATGGATGCCCCCGTCCTGAGTGCGGAGTCACCGGAGATATCCACGGTAGGTCTCCCGCCGACTGTCTTGCATCGACCCGCACCGCGATCAACTTATAGGATCACAGTTCACTCACAAAGTCTTGTGGGAGCATGAATATGATGCACGGATGGAGACAGACGAGGTGTACCGTGAGGAAATAAAAGCGATCAAGCGTTCAATGGTGCTGGATCCTCTCAAATGTGGTGATAGCTTGTTTGGAGGACGTACAAATCCTTTCAGACTATACTACCCACCTACGGAGGGCGTGAAGCTCCATTACTACGATTTCTGTTCTTTATACCCATACGTGATGAAGAGCATCCGTACCCCGTGGGCGCTCCTGAGAAACTGTGGGACCTAGCCTACCATCCATCAATGAATTTTCAAAAAATTTGAATGATCGTTACTTTGGGATCTCTTTCGTAGACGTACTCCCCCCACGCAATTATGGATGCCGATCTTACCTGTCGTTATCGACGACAAGCTCATGTTTCCCCTGTGCGTGAAGTGCGCGGAAGAGGATAACGGCGAATGTAACCATATACCCCACCAGCGTAAGATCAGAGGGTATATACAAGTCCTGAGTGGCCCTAGCCGTGCGCCATGGTTATAGAATACTGAAGATACATGAGGTGTGGAGGTTTCAGAAGCTACCCAACCTTTTCACACCATATATAAACACCTTTTTGAAGGATAAGGTTGAGGCATCAGGGTATCCGCGAGGAGTTGATACCGAAGATGAAAAGTCTGCCTATATTCAACGTTACAGCGACCGCGAAGGTATACAACTTGATCGTGTCCAAATTGTAAAGAATCCTGGCAAGCGCTTTAGTGCAAAGTTGTGTCTCTAAACAGTCTATGGGGAAAATTTGCGCAGAATACCGGCAGAGGGAGCATTCATTTGGCACAAAGTTATAGCGATGTCTGGGATTATGCCAATGCCCCCGATAAAGAGGTCATGGAGATCGTAAATGTAGGTAATACTTACGTAATAAAGTACACAACACTGAATTTGCCACAGATACCTCAAGGGTTACAAACATACCTGTGGCCAGCTTCACAACAGCCTACGCCCGTAAAACTTTGGGGTCTATTGCATTCTCTTGGACGGAGAGTATTGTATGCCGATACAGATAGCGTGATATTCACAGAGAGGGAGGGTGAATACATGCCCACTATGGGGAGTTCCTCGGCGAGCTCACTGATGAGATCAAGGATGAGTATGGGGACAACGCATACGCCGACTCTTTTGCCTCAACAGGACCTAAGACTTATGGGGTACGGGTCAGGGTGGGGGAGGAAATGAAATATATCGTGAAGGCAAAGGGTATTACGCTCAACCATGCGAATCGGGAGGTGTTAACTTTGAGTCGTTGAAGGATCTAGTATGTTTGGATGAACAACCTCCCCAACTAATTGTAGGCACCCACAATTTTCGGCGCAGAAGCTGGGGGGCGTGAAGGAACTTAGGGGTACGATGGTGTGCCGTAACACCTATAGGAAACGTTACCAGATACCTGGTACCTATGATACCGTACCCTTTGGATACCAATGATGCTTCTAACTCACACGTCTTGTATATAATCGTATCTATTTGTAAATATATATATATAACGAATATTCGTTTATTAAATTATTTGTATAATATATATAACTTGAATATCTCGTTTATTAAATAAATCATGTTTCAAATAGCGTTTCACTTTCTCCTTTGTGTGTGTGTGGTGAAAGTTCTAAGCTCCGCCCACTGTAAGACCGTGACTCATGCTACTATCTGGGAGTCCCTGCGTGGTCAGTCGACCGCAGTAAGCCCGAGAGATCAGACGTGTATTCAGATCAGACGTGTATTCAAATGGCTACCTTTAATATTGCTTGTACTACGTTTACGAAATGGTATTCAGTAAAGTGCCAGGATGTGGTGGATACCGAAAAACTTCCTATTCATCCCTCCTATGCCTCTTTTAAAAACACATTGGATTGTGCGAAGTTCCAAGATGTACAAATACTCTACGGATGTTCTGGTGAGACCGTTGAAGGCTTTCGTTGCACAGACGATGTGCTGAAGTATACTGCAGAGCTAAACTTTATAAAGTCTCACATACACCGTGAAGTAAAAGAAACAACGCGTGCAGAAGAGAAGCAGCAGGTATGGATAATGAGTCTTGCTGATGGGTGGTGTGACAAGCGGTATTACGTCATGCTACACCATGTCGATTACTCATACCCTACGACTGGAAATGTGAATCTCGTGATCATGGACAATCTTAAGTATTTTTATCACTATATTAACGTATATCATGATGAGGTTCGTAGTGAGGTTGTGGCTAGTGCCCTGCGTGAATTTTTAACAGAGTTTAGAGACGAGTATCGTTTGATGGGCAGAAAGGAAAAATATGAACATATGTTCCTCTCAAATAGTGCGCCGGAGTGTGGAGATGTTTAGTAAAACATAAAATGTTCCTAGTTCTTATCCAAAATGTCTGGTGCGTAGGCTGGTAGTGATATTCTTGTACCGGTACAACAATTCGACTCGCGGAACAAGCCCATTCACGTATCATCGAGTCAGCCGCCCGTCGAACCATTCCTGCCTACCTGCGTGCCTCACACGGCTCATAGTTATCTCAGAGCTTGAGCCGAGTGGACGTGCGCTCCTCGAATACGATGGAACTTCCTTTGAGCAGCATTCTCAACGCCTCGTACGATGTGTCCGTGACGAAATCGTTGCGCGTGTTCAGGCGTAATTCCGGTACCATTAGCTATGTACTGGAAACGGAATGTAGACCGACAAACAAACGGGTTTATTTAAGTATCGAGAGATGAATAGAATCTTTGTGATAGTTGAGAAGTGGAGTGAAGATCGTTATAAAATACCTGCTAACGTAGGTGCAAGAAGAGAGCAGATTAGTGACGCACCCTCATACGCCGTTGTATGTACGTTGTGTATAAATAACGATCGGCCGTGCATTGATATAGGCTGATGTGGAAGAATGCTTCTGATAATAACGCTCTTATTCCTACGCGAAACCGTTTCATCCTCGACAGAATGTTTGAAATCGTCGGATTCCGTAAACTGAAACCTATATTAGACGCGCGTGTTACGGATATTTTATTTTGATACAGTACTTGAATACGCATACACCGCTCTGCTCGATGGGTTTACCGAGTGTAGGGCTGGTGAGAATGGTCTAGTGCTGGATGTTTATTTAAAAAGTTTAGACTTTGAAATACCATGAACTTTGGTACAAAGCAATTGATCGGTACAAGGCTGAGCTCACCTACACCGTTCACCCTGAAGAACTATTTCTTTATATAACGCGCAGTTGTCGTAACGATTTAGAAGATTATTTCAATTGCCGCTATGTTGAGTGAGTTCACGATTGAAAAGCTCGAGTCGGTAGAAATAAACCCTCGATTGGAAAAGCGTTCTTATAAACTTGTGTTTAATAATGTAGCTAACGATGAACTCTTTGTGCGTGCTTTTGATTGTATTCTAGACGTATTTAAAGATGACTTACCAACCGGTTGTAAAGTGGGAACAAAAATAGTACTGAACGATATGAAAGCCCTTCATATCGAGTACAGGTTTCCCTATACTTTAAGCGGTGAAATATTATTAAGCCGCATATACTGCGTAATGCAGAGCAATAATGATGTAATTGTAAACTCGATTAAGACCGAGTTTAGTATTTTGAAAAAAAAGTGAATTGTATTTATATTTTGCTTGACATTTCTCCTGTACTGATTATACGCATATTTCTATTGAAATGTATATTTATTTCTATTTGAAAAGTATATTTATTTTATAAATATATCCATAATTGTGTGTGTGTGTGTGTATTACTCCTGTACTGTTATGTACATATTTCTATTGAAGTGTGTATTTATTTGAAATGTATATTTTATTTTATATATATCCATAATTGTGTTATATTTCCTGTACTGTTATATGCATATTCCTCAATTGAAATGTATATTTATTTTCTATATATTTATAATAAACAGAATGATGCAATGTTGTTTTACTTAATTGTTATGCCTTCTACTACCGGTATTCAAATATAATAATGCATACAATGGTATTTGATGGAACGAAATCTTTTAATTGGAGACAACTCACCATAATAATGGGTAAAAGTGGTATCTGGCAACTCAAACCGTTTACAGCCAACTGGCTGATTATGCGTATATAATAATAATGTATACAATAATACTGCTAAAAAGAGGTATCTGGCAACTCAAGCCATTTACAGCCAACTGGCTGATTAGGAGTCTATAATAATGTATACAATGGTATCGCGGTATCTGGCAACTCAAGCCATTTACAGCCAACTGGCTGATTAGGCGTCTATAATAATAATGTATACAATAATACTGCTAAAAAGTGGTATCTGACAACCATTTACAGCCAACTGGCTGATTAGGCGTCTATAATAATGTATACAATAATACTGCTAAAAAGAGGTATCTGGCAACTCAAGCCATTTACGCCAAGTGGCTGATTAGGAGCCTATAAAACAACGCCTACTCGGCTGAAGTCTTAATGTGCACTTGGCTCCTGCCAGGTGAACACCTCTCCTCTTCCTTTCTCTCCTTTCTCTTGGGGGATAACGCCGCCTCCAAGTTTCCCCCACCCCCCTTTGCAACACCCACCCCCCTTTGCAACAACCCCCACCCCCTTTGCAGCATTACATAATAACCTGCAACATTCTTGCACTCCCCTTTTGCGGCTATACTACTCAGGTCTCATAGCAGAAGGAATGTCAGGGTATACAACAATGTGTTTATTCTTCTTGTTAACTCCTGAAAATAGAAACACAGAAACATGGATATAAAACTTGCATATGAAATAGAAGAAGCATTCAGACAGTGGCGGCTCGTGAGGGAAGGCTGCGGTCTGTAAGATATGAAATAGGTCGATGGAGTCTGTATATTTTCTTTCTTTTTCATTCATATTGTCCCTTCGGGGACAATATGAATGAAAAAGAAAGAAAAAATATACAATCATTGTATATGTAAATGTAACTTGTATAACAATATGTATGTGTAAATGTATTTTCTATAACAATATGTATATGTAAATGTATGATTACCATTATGGTGAATATTATGCTATATATGGTGATATTACATTATGGTGAATATTATGTCGTTTCATACGAGGATTTCAAAATATTTAAGAAAAATAAATTTATAAGCCCACCTTGGAGGTTTGTCATGCAGAAATAGCAATCTGTCACGTGATCCTTTCCTTCTCTCCAAATCATGGGAATTCCAAAAGGCAAAGATTTCGCTCTGCCTTTGCTCCATCTTCTCAAATTTTCAATGCACGTCTTGCAGCACATATGAGGGGCGAAATTTTTGTCCTGGTCCCCTAGCTTAATTCCAAAGTATGCTCTATACATTGTCTTCACAAATTTAGTGATTTGGGACTGGTTATTTGGCATGGTAACCGTCCCACATATGTAGCAGAATCTATCGGGATCATTTTTACACGCTCTATTCATTATGAAATATTTTATTTATATGCCTGAAAAGTAAAAAAAGATATACAAGTGAAACAAGTGATGATAGATGTTACTGTTCCAATTCCGCTTTGACAAAATCACGAAAATTCTATTTTACTTATGAGGCCATAGCCGGATAACCTGAGCTGATTGAGAAAAACGGATTGCAGATTCGAAATCAGCAGGAAAAACTCTATAAGAATCACTTACAAAACCCTTGACAGCAAAATTGATGCATACCAGTGTAATTGATGAATGGTGATGAAATTACACTAATGACTATATTCTTGTAGCAGTTCATAAATAACTTAGTTGAATGGTATTTGCATTAGAGAAATGGTTACTAGGTGACAGACGAACTATTTATCGATCTTCCTATTCTCTTGTTACTCTTGGTCTTTCACTACTTGCCAATGTTAATATCAGGTTCATGTATCAATCTACCCAGCATTCAACAGTACTGCTACAGACACCAAATCTTTGGTCTGTTTCAGGAATAAGCATCCCTTTTTCAAACGAAGAAATTATTGTTGCTCTAATTCCATCAATTGTAAAGTGAACTTCAGAAGTCCTTTCCATGTTGGCAATTTGATTATGATAGGTTATGATTCAATTTCAAATAGAATTCACTACAGCTCAACCAACACAGCCCAATTTAGCCGGGTAGAATTAAAGGCTTTTAGTTTCATCAATTTTCCGCCTCTTACTCACTGTCTTCAGTCCCTCTCTCTTCGCCGCAATGTTGCCTCACTCTGTCTTTACTATCGCTATTATAACGGACACTGCTCTTCTGAACTCTCTAACTGCATGGCTCCTCCTTGAAGGAGAGCAAGCAATACCAGACTTTCGACACACACTCATTCCTTTTCTGTCAAACTCTAAAACGCAAAAGGGTTACTCGGTATTTTCAGTCTTTCATCTACTCAACCGGTGAACTCTGGAGCAATCTTCCTCAATCCATCTTTCCCCCTGTCTATGACCTCCAATCTTTCAAAAGTAGAGTGTCTAGGCATTTCGAAAACCCTGGACCTTGATTTTAGCTCTCCTATGCGGGGGGGGGGGGGGGCGTTTTTCTGGCATTCGCTCTTGGCCCTCCTTCCTGCATAAAAAAAGTTTTTTCGTCGTTTGATTTTGGTATCTTAGTTTTTAGAAGATTTATTAATCGCTTTCTCGTTGACCGAGATTTAAACGTCTTTGCATCAAATATATAGTTTTTAAATTAAAAATTAATAATAATATGAGAATACTTAATCAGTTTTAGACACCATCCTATAGAAACTTTATTGCTAGCGCCCATATCTCAGTGGGTAACATCGTTTCTCTATAAGCGATGTGAAGACACTGAAGTAGAGTGTTGTAAAACAATGGACCGCGCCAGGTGGCCCGAGCTCTGTGCCAGTTTCTGGCTCGCTTCACTGATGATTATGATAAAAACTTTAATACATCAATGACAATACTGACTGATTTATAAAAACTTTCTAATTTGTTGACTCTTATCATTAAGATAAATTCATTTAAAAAAAAATCATCCTTCTGATTGGTATATTATAATCAAGTACTGTATATTTTCCTCCTTTACCAAAATTGTCAAATGTCTTCCGCTTGTATTAGTAGTCTTTTCTGGTCAGGGAAAGATAGATTACAGGACTCTCATCTTCCGAAAATGAGCATTCTTATTTTGCTACATCTTCCATTACGAGTATTCATTTTCTAATGCAAAAATGTTACGGAAAAATCTAAAAATCTAGCTCACTTTACTGATTCTATTTTGTTCCTCAATGTCGTCATCAATTATTTTTTATCTAAACTCTACGCATCATATTTCTCTTTAAACTGAGCCCAAATTATTCCGACATGAGGACATTATATAGTGTGTGTGTATATATATATATATATATATTATATATATATATATATATATATATATATATAGAGGGTGTATAAAAGTCCGGAGTCATGTCAGTTATTCCATGAACGACACCATGATTCGCTGACGTAGCAATCACGTATCCAGGGTGTTGTTCATGGAATAGTTGACATGACTCCCTCTGATTGATGGCTTCTACCAGCAACGTGTAGCAAATTAATTTTCATCTTTTCTGGATCTGTATACATATAGTCCCCCATATCTTCATTTATCTGAAATATAAATAAAAAGTATTATTAACACAAAATACCCATAAGGACGGAATTTATACCCATATGTATATGGAATACACAGACCTAATGTACATTGTACAAGGAACTCTTCTGGGATAATTAAATCCATTATAGTCCGAATAAGTAATGGTAAATGGCAAATACTAAAGTTTTTCTGTTTCACTGACCCGTTGCCCACGTTGGGCTTCCATCATGAAAAAGAAAAAAAATAGTATTTGCCATTTACCATTACTGGTACTTATTCGGACCATAGTGGTTTTAATTATTTCAAGAGTTTCTTGTTCCACGCACATTAGGTCAGTGTATTTCGTAAGTTATCTCAGGGGACCATTCTGAGTTGCATCAGTATATACTGTATATATATACTCGAGGAAAAGTACGATCAGGTGAATGTAATGCAAATGACTTGGTATATATTATTTTAATCAATTAATTTTTCACCAAAACATACGTAAAAATACAAAAGTTTTTCCAATTTTTCATTCCTATACATCAATTTGAAACCTAAATTTATTTCATTCTATCTACTTTTTTGTCCACTGCTGACGTCATCAGTTTCAATTTAGAAAATTGTCGGAAATTTCTTTTAGCACTCAAATTTCAGACACAAGATCCAGCTAAACGAAAGAACTTGCGTGAAATCAGAATTCAAAACACACAAGATGTAATTCTTTTTTTCCTTTGAGACGAATCTAGGTTTTCTTTATATTTTCATGAAAAATATTTCATGCCATCAAATGAGTAAAAAAAGAAAATGGATTGAATGTAAAAAGAGAGAGAGAGAGGTAATACGATATTATTGTAAGAAGATTGGTCGTTCTCATATTCCTTGCTCTTCACATCTTTCAACTTTACAAACCACAAACCTCTTCTCTCCCTTTTCGTAGGCGTATAATTTGACCTAACCTAACTTATGTTCGAGAAATTGGGCTTAATTTTAAAAGGGATATCCCCAAATTATGTGCAAGTCAAGATTCTCATTAAATTTAGACAGCATGTAGCCACTCGAACCCATCAATAACACACTTTTAACATAAACTAACCTAACGTACGAAAGCATAGCGATGATTTTGACCTGTCCAAAATTTGAGGAAGTGGGGACCGTGGGGGCGGGGATGAGTATCAGAGTGGTAAAATGGTAAAAGTCTCCTACTTAACCTAGTCGAACTCCCCCTTACCTTCCCTTCCCTTCCCTTACCTTCAACAATAAGCAACTCGATCCTTCCTCTTCTCTCAACATTCTTGGAATTTCCTTTTCTCGTGATCTTTCATAGAAAGGTCACACATACTCTGTTTCTTGTTTATTAATTTCTCGTGTGTAATCTAGGATTAAAGACGCATTACTTGTGAGTGTTCAGTTCGTATCTCTCGTATATAATATTGATTTCTTTGTATGATATTGGTATAATATCTTCAATAATGACCTTGCATTTGTCATAATAATAATTTAATATTAATACATACTTTAACTATTAATAATACTTCGTTATTATTACTAATAATAAATAAATAAATGTTTATTTTTAATAAGAGACCAGTAAAGCCTAAACTTAAAAACCAAATAAATAAAATATAGTTCAGCTTCGCAATTATTTATGTCACTGTAAATTCTAAAACCAATCTATTTATTTTATTAATAAAGGTTATTCAATTCTAAAGCAGCGTCTAAGATATTAGGTGTTCTGTACCGGCTCCGCAGTTTCTTCACCCTACTCAGTTGCTGTCTCCGTACAGGAGTCTTGTCCAACCCTGTCTGGAGTACGCTTCTTATGTGTGGAGTGACTCAGCCCACACAGCTCTACTTGACCGGGTGGAATTAAAGGCTTTTAGTTTCATCATTTTCCCGCCTCTTACTCACTGTCTTCAGTCCCTCTCTCTTCGCCGCAATGTTGCTTCACTCTTTCTTTACTATCGCTATCAAACAGACATTGCTCTTCTGAACTCTCTAACTGCATGGCTCCTCCTTGAAGGAGAGCAAGCAGTACCAGACTTTCGACACATTCTCATTCCTTTTCTGTCAAACTCCATAACGCAAGGGTTAATCGATATTTTCAGTCTTTCATCTACTCAACCGATGAACTCTGGAGCAATCTTCCTCAATCCATCTTTCCTCCCTGCCTATGATGACCAGTTTTTCAAACAGTGTGTGTCCAGATATCTCGAAAATCTAGGACTTTGATTTTGACTCCTCTTCCTCTATGGGGGGAGCGTTTTCATGGCCATTCGCCCTTGGTCCCCACTTCTTGCATAAAAAACTAATTAACATAAATTAACTTGATATAACCCAAATTGTCCATACAGTACCCAACGTGTGTTTACTTTGTACACAAAGAATGAAAGATAAGATTTAATGGAGAAAGGACCATTCAATTCTGATGAGTTTAATGCAAAACAAAAATCTAAAAAACTTTCAGGATGCTGGGCCGTATATTTTGTTTAACTCCCGGGGCAAAACCTTATTCATGCCCCTCACCTCAGAATTTTCATTACTGACTCATAAAACAATGGTCATTTTTCCAATACTCCAAACTCAAATATTTCTTGTCGCAAGGATCACATTCACAGAAAACCAATACTTTAAATAGTTGAATAATTTATTACGTGTGTGAAAAAAGGCATCTTTGATTACGTTATAATATACGAGTATATACAAAATTCAGTGTATCACCTTTTAACCAAGAATGGAGTACATCATGAAACATTTGATGATACAGCTTCCTTCCTGGTGGCGCCTGGGGCGGTCACACTGTCCACCCACCCCTTGGTACGTACTGTAAGCATGTACACGAGTGTTTGAACCAGATGATTAAGTACGAATTGGTGGTAGTTTTCAAGACAAAAAAGAAATAGTTGACACACCTGTGAGACAATACCTTTTCCATACCATCACCTTTTTAGTGATTCTGAGCTGAGATCGAGCGGGACGCGCATTATACGTGAGTAAATACGGTGTGTGTGTGTGTATATATATATGAAAATTATTTCACGAAAGTAACACGAAAAATATTTATGATGAATAAAACCACGAAGGGAAGGAAACACAGAATGGTGCTCAAGCGCTTTCGTCTAATGAGAATGTCATTAGACGAAAGCGCTTGAGCACCATTCTGTGTTTCCTTTCCTTCGTGGTTTTATTCATCATATATATATATATATATATATATATATATATATATATATATTAGTCTTAAGTGGTTAGTTAGCTTATATATAAAGCTCGTGGCTGGGGTCGTAACATCGCTTCTGTCAATAAGCAAAGTTAAGCGACACTGGATCTGAGTAGTAGTTGGATGGCAGACTGTCTTCAGCGACCAGATTATGTAGTGACCCGTGGTTCAGATCCCACGTAAAGCTGTAGGTCTCCTCCGTCGTATGACCGTAGATGTTGCGGAGGAGATTAAATAATCCCATTTTATTTATATACAGTATATATATTAGTGATGTAGGTCACATCCGCATCCGCGGAACATCCGCACATTTTCTCGCATCCGCATCCGCACTTTGGACTGCGGATGTCGTGCGGATGTGGACCGTTGAGATAAAACGTCATTAATAAGCGGAAATTATCAAATTCTACTATATTAATAGAACTAGTTCATTGTGCGCAAAAGTGATGCAAGCGACAAGACGAGAGGCTGTTCTTGTATGAAGTTACTCTCTTGCAACCTACTTAGATCCACGTTACAAAGCTAAGTTATTTTCACCTAGTACGTACATCAGAACGAGTTAAATCATCACTTGGCAAAGCAGTTGAAGAGCTTCAATCTCTTGAATCTGTCGCTTCGCCACCCACCAAAAGAATAAAAGTTTCAGTGACAGAACCAACACCTTCAGCAAGCAAATCTATCACAGAATCTGTCTCTCAGTTTCTTGAGTCAAGCAGCAATGACGAGACCTACGCGATGTCAAAAGATGTAGTAAAAATGATCGAGAGCTATCACCAAGAAAAACGCCTGGCTGCATGTGACAATCCTATTAGTTGGTGGAAAAATACGCAGAATATCTATCCATACTTGAGTAAACTTGCAAGGAAACATTTAGCCTGTCCTCCAACAAACGTACCAAGCGAGAGATTATTTAGCAGTGCTGGATTAATATATGATGAAAAGAGAAACAGACTGGCAGCAGAAAAGGCAGAAAAATTAATGTTCCTTAAGCATAACCTTCCTATAATTAAGTTTGAACATTAAACGATGAACATCTTAGTTTACTTTATTTTAATTACTCATTTATAAATATGCCTAATAAAACTTTAAACTTAATATAAATAGTTATCAAGCTAATTAAAGATCTCTTTCTATAAGGGTGGAGGTTGGGGAAAGAGGTCGGTGGGGTGCATTTGAGTTGGGTTCACGTCCCGCATCCTGGTAACACAATTATGGTTTCTAATTGTGGCTGAAACTCAACAAAATATAACGAATTTATTTGCAGCGAATTCACTAATTGATTTCTATATTAGTTAGATGCTTGATATTATTTTATATGTTCAGAGAAAAGTACAGCAATTATTGTACAATTAATCAATTATACTACATTATAGCTACAGCTCTCTCTATATAATAACTTATTATATACGTTAAACACAACAAATCTCGAATATATCCTAAAAAATAACGAAAATGTAGACATCCGCATCTGCATCCGCGGATGTTGAAATCAAACATCCTCATCCGCATCCGCATCCGCGGATGTGAAAAAAATGACATCCGCTACATCACTAATATATATATATATATAGACAATGTTGCTGAAACACCTGCACTACCACCGCTAGAGCCAGACCACTCGCCTGCGCATGAAACAACCGTGCTGCAAGCAGAGCTGGGCAATAAATACATTGAATGTATTTAAATACTAAATACTAAATACATGGGAGAAATGTATTTAAATACTAAATACTAAATACATTTTACGAATGTATTTAGATACTAAATACAAAATACATCAATTGTATTTAAATACATTTGTAAATACATTTTAAATACATACAAATTTTAACATATGCATTCACTAATTCATGAGTAACAACAATATAAAATGCTTGATAAAGGATAAAGAAATAGTACAATCTAATTTCCGATTATATATTTCCCTTTTTAGAACAAAACAAAAACAAAAGAACTTAGAACTTACGATGTTCAACCAGTGACATATTATACTCATTATATCATTGCAAAATGAGTAACAATTAATGAGTAGATGAGACATAAACGTAAACACAGCAAGCAGGTGCACTTTACCTTATTACCGTCTTTAGATTCAATTTTAAAGTATTTTCCATCAAACAGAGGGTGCACTAAATTGTTATCTGCAGATATATCACTGTTTGATTCACCGGATTTGCTTGTTGAAGCCATGACACGCACACGATAAAGAAATCAACCGCTTTCGACTAAGAGTGGCACACAACTGATTGAACTGACACGTTGAAACATGAACCATGCTGCACTACACTGTCGACGCGTCGTACTGTGCTAGTACAGAACGTGTATTAAACCAGTAAAAGTATTTACATTTTATATTTTGAGTATTTAAATACATTGTATTTAAATACTCATTAAAGTATTTAAATACTATATTTAAATACATGAAAAACAATGTATTTATAAATACAGTTCTAAATACACAAATGTATTTAAATACGTATTTAAATACAAATGTATTTAAATACTGCCCAGCTCTGGCTGCAAGTATCATCTAAGGACGTATCACAAGACGATGCTGCTGTACACCCTGCTGTACTCGCACGACAAAAAGCTCATGAGGGCATAGTGCTACAAGCAGAAAAAATGTTGCCAGTAGAACGACGTTGGTCATAATGTAGCAGTTACAGTATCTCAATTTGATCGTAGTAAACGTGATCCTCCTAATATAATAGGTATAATTCTTGCTAAGGACGACGGTGACTACGCAGTAGGAACAAAAGTCGGAGTAATAAGTGGTAAACTTTCAAGGAATCAGTTTGAATCTGTCCACTATCTGGTCTTAAATCTACTGATATTTCCTCAAACAAACTAAGCATTCGCGAAATCGTTAAACTACAAAGTGTTTGTGGAAGACGAAGGTTCAGGAGGTGCCATTGTGGAAGTAATTGTCTAACTAAACGATGTTTGTTTGAAAAATAATAATCGTTGCAACAGCGCCTGTCACAGTCACAAATCCTGTGAGAATGTAGACTAATCATTATCAATTGCCTTCACTTTTTAATGTTTTACCTTTGTAAAAAATGATTCAGTCGAAATTTTAATTTTCCTTCATACAGATGCCCATTTCATGAAATGGGTAAGCAAAATTCCGCCCATTTCACGAATTGGGCAATATAAATACCCATTTCATGTAATGGGCAGGAAGTTGCCCATTTCATGAAATAGGCAATTATATTGCTCAGTTCATGAATTGAGCAATTACACAAACGGGGCGTAACATATACACACACACACACCTTTAACGAAAATTCTCCATAACCTAAAGTAATATTAAAAACTACTGAAAGTGAATAGAAATTTAAAGGGTCGTTATGTGTCGAAATATTCCTATTGTTTTTATTCCGTGAATTAAGGCTATACTGACGGTACGAGGTCGTGAAATTTCGCCTTTATCACCAATTTTAATAAAAGCTGATTCACGAAACCCTTTGTCGTATACATTAATTGTCTTTACAAATTAAACAATTGGAATAGCGGTACTTGTAGGTTATCTCCCCGCCACCAATTTTGACAGGATATTTTCATTAACACTAACGAAAATATCACGACTTAACCTAACCAATTATCAAATTATCAAGGGCGTACAGTTGATCTATTATTAATTATAACATTGTTTCTGGAATAGTATTTACTATTTACTAATAGATCAACTGTACGCCCTTGATAATTGGTTAGGTTAAGTCGTGATATTTTCGTTATTTTTAATGAAAATATTCTGTTAAAATTGGTAGGGGGGAGATAACCTACAAGTACCTCAATAGCTTTTTATTACAGGTATATACCATGGAATGAAAATTCTTTTATAATTCTACATCGACGGGAGTAAGAGCTAAAAAAAAAGAGCTTTTTTAATTAACGTTCTATATAAAAATAATAAAATTAATGAGAATCAGTCCGTTTCGTGCTGTTTTCCAAAAGTCCTTTTGATTTATTTGTTTATAATGAGACCGTTTGTTTATGATATTCTCATGAAATAAGAGGAAAGATTTAACATTTACAATTTCCCTGAACCAGTGTCCCAGAAATACAGGGTGATCCAAAAAGGTGTTCTAATTTTTTTTTTTTAAATTCTGGGAACATTTTTTTTAGATTATGTAAATTTAGAATTTTTACCTTTTAGCGTGTATATATATATATATATATATATATATATATATATATATATATATATATATATATATATATATATATATATATATATATTATATATATATATATATATGTGTGTGTGTGTGTACATGAACATGGGTGAGTTTTGCATCATGCAAAACAAACTCAAATAATAAATTTGTCACTAAATCAGCAGAATAATAATAATAGAGTGGCCCATTGCGCTAACTCTTGTATTATTATTATTATTACCAGCACCATCTTAGTCGAACACCCGACCTCACTGTCTTCACCTCGTTTACAGGGAAACGATATTACCACAGCTACGGTCACTGACAGTAGTATGGGCACAAAAAGGGAGAGTGCAAGAATGTTGCAGCGATAATGATCAATGTTACAAAGGGGGCGGGGGTTATGCAACAACTCAATGTTGCAAATGGGGAGGGGAATGTTACAGGTGCAACAAGGGGTCATGAAACTTGGAGGCGGAGTTATCCCCCAAAAGAAAGACAGGAGAAAGGAAGAGAGGTGTTCACCTGGCAGGAGCCAAGTGCATATTAACACTTCAGCCGACCCGCCGCTGTTTTATTAGTTGTAAATCAGCCAGTTGGCTTAGAAGGCGTAAATGGCTTGTACAGGTTGAGTTGCCAGATTGTGCTATTTTTTAATGAAAGCATATATTATTGACTGTTGGCTTAGAAGGCGTAAATGGCTTGATCATGTTGAGTTGCCAGATTGTGCTATTTATTTAATTAATTCTTAACAGCTGGCTTAGAAATCCGTCAGTAGGTTTAGAAGGCGTAACCAGACATTTGGTATAATTAATTATAGTTTACAACCAAAAGAATTAAATAAAACATTACATCATTCTGTTTATTTAAACAAAATATTGGAAATATATAGAAAATAAATATACATTGGAATGATATAAAAAATAATAATAATAGTTTAAGAAATATGAACGAGGAATATGTATATAATCAAAAAATATAACCGTCAATATAACAGTACAGGAGAAATATATATATACAATTATATTATGGAAATATATAGGAAATAAATATACATTGGAATGATCAAAAAACAAAATAAAAAATAAGAAATACAAAACGTATAACCATCAATATAGCAGCTCAGGGTATAGGGAGACCTGTACTCTATATAAATGGCCTTCATATCGTTCAGTACTATTTTTGTGCCCACTTTACATCCGGTTGGCAAGTTATCTTTAAATACGCCTAGAATACAATCAAAAGCACGCACAGAGAGTTCATCGTTAGCCACAACGTCAAATACAAGTTTATAAACACGCCTTTCCAATCGAGGGTTTATTTCTACCGACCCGAGCTTTTCAATCGTGAACTCTTCTTCACACTGCATAAAGACAGTTGAAATAATCTTCTAAGTCGTTACGACAGCTGCTCGTTATAAAAAGAGATAGTTCTTCAGGGTGAACGGTGTAGGTGAGCTCAGCCCTGTACCGATTAAGTGCTTTGTACCAAAGTTCATGATATTTCAAAGAGTCTAAACTTTTTAAATAATCCTCCAGCTCTAGACCATTCTCACCTTGTTCAACCCTACACTCGGTAAACCCATCGAGCAGAGCGGTGTATGCGTATTCAAGAACCGTATCAAAATAAAGCATATCCATAACACGCGCGTCTAATATAGGCTTCAGCTTGCGGAATCCGACGATTTCAAACATTCTGTCGAGGACGAAACGGTTTCGCGTAGGGACAAGAGCGTTATTATCAGAAGCATTCTTCCACAACCGTATATCAATGCATGGCTGATAGTTATTTATACACAACGTACATACAACGGCATATGAGGGGGTATCACTAATCTGCTCTCTTGTACCTACACCTGTAGGAATTTTATAACGATCTTCACTCCACTTTTCAACTATCACGAAGATTCTATTCATCTCCTTGACACTTAAATAAACAACATTCCGTTTGTTTGTTTGTCTACAATCCGTTTCCAGTACATAGTTAACGGTACCGGATTTACGCCTGAACACGCGCAACGACTTCGTCACGGACACATCGTACACGGCGTTGAGAATGCTGCTCAAAGGAAGTTCCATCGTATTCGAGGAGCGCACGTCCACTCGGTTCAAGCTCTGAGATAACTATGAGCACATGCAACGCATCGGCTCGACGGGAGGAGTGAGTCACACCATAAGCTAATGAAACGTGTACGGCGCTGTTCCAACATGAATCGTTGTATCCCATTATATTGGGCAGGTGTTTTGAGAAATTTTCCGATACAGAAGTAATATCGGTTTTAATGTTTTATCACTCCCACTCCCCGAATACGCACCAGGCATTTTTCAGGGTAATTTTCACGAACTAAACACATTTTATAACGGTTTTAATGTTTTACACTCACCACACGTTCATTTCCACAAACTAAACATCTTCACATTCCGGCGCACTATTTGAGAGGAACATATGCCCATATTTTTCCTTTTTGTTTAACAAGCGATACTCGTCTCTAAAGTCTGTTAAAAACTCACACAGGGCATTAGCCACAACCTCACTACAAACTCGTCATGATATATATATAGTGATAAAAATACTTAAGATTCTCCATGATGACAAGATTTACATTCTCAGTCGCAGGGCACGAGTACTCGGTATGATGCAACATGACATAATATCGCTTGTCACACCACTCATCAACAAGACTCACTATCCATATCCGTTGCTTCTCTTCTGCACGTGTTGTTTCTTTTACTTCACGGTATATGTAAGCTTTTATAAAGTTTAGTCCTACAACATAGTTCAATACATCACTTGTCCCACGAAATCCTACAATGCTCTCACCAGAATAGCCATAGAGTATTTGTACATCTTGCTCCTTCGCACGATTCAATGTAGCCTTAAAAGCATCAAAGGAGGGTGGAATAGGGAGTTTTTCAGTATCCACCACATCTTGACACTTTGCAGAATACCATTTCATAAACGTTGAACAAGCAATATTAAAGGTAGCCATTACTATTTTCTGTCTACGCGGGAGAATACACGTCTGATGTCCAGGGCTTACTGCGATCAACTGAGCACGCAGGGAAGCCCAGGTAGTAGCATGACTCACGTTGCTGGTCTTACAGTGGGCGGAGCTTAGAACTTTCTCCTGTGTACACACACACACACACACACAAAGGAGAAATTGAAACGCTAATTGAAACACGATTTATTTAATAAACGAAATATTCAAGTGTGTATATATTTACAAATACGTGTAATAAATAAGTTAGCAATAGACACATCAAAGATTATATTCAAGGTGATATATATATATTTACAAATACGTGTAATAAATAAGTTAACAATAGACACATCAAAGATTATGGTATCCAAAGGGTACGGTATCATAGGTACCAGGTACTGGTAACGTTTCCTATAGGTGTTACGGCACACCTTTGTACCCCTAAGTTCCTTCACGCCCCCAGCTTCTGCGCCCGAAAATTGTGGGTGCCTACAGTTAGTTGGGGCGGCCGATCGCCCTCATCATCATCATCCAACACACTAGATCCTTCAACGATTCAAAGTTAACGACCCGCCGATTCGCATGGTTGAGCGTGATACCCTTTGCCTTCACGATATATTTCATATCCTCCCCCACCCTCACCCGTACCCCATAAGTTTTTGGTCCTGTTGAGAAAAGAGTCGGCGTATGCGGTGTCTCCATACTCATCCTTGATCTCATCAGTCAACTCACCGAGGAATTCACCAATAGGAGGCATGTATTCACCCTCCCTCTCTGTGAATATCACACTATCTGTATCAGCGTACAATACCTCCGCCCAAGAGAATGCAATAAGCCCCAAAGTTTGATGCGTGCGTAGGCCGTTGTGAAGCTGGCTACAGGTATGTTTGTAACCCGTGAGGTATCTGTGGCCAATTCGGTATTGTTGTACTTTATTATGTAAGTATTACCTACATTCATGATCTCCATGACCTCTTTATCGGGAGCATTGGCATAATCCCAGACTTCACTATAACTTTGTGCCAAATGAACGTTCCCTTTGCCGGTATTCTGTGCAAATTTTCCCCAAAGACTGTTTAGACACAACTTTGCACTAAAGCGCTTGCCAGGGTTCTTTACAATTTGGGAACGGTCAAGCTGTATACCTTCACGGTCACGGTAACGTTGAATATAGGCCGACTTTTCATCTTCGGTATCAACTCCTCGCGGATACCCTGATGCTTCGACCTTATCTTTCAAAAAAGCGTTTATATATGGCGTGAAAAGGTTGGGTAGCTTCTGAAACCTCCACACCTCATGTATCTTCAATATGCTGTAGCCATGGCGAACAGCTAGATCCAGCTCTGGACTTGTATATATACACCTCTAATCTTACGCTGGTGGGTTGTATGGTCACAATCACCATTGTTCTCTTCTGCGCACTTCACGCACAAGGGAAACATGAGCTTGTGATCGATAACGACGGGTAAGATCGGCATCCATAAATCGCGAGGGGGAGTACGTCTACGAAAGAAAGGCCGAAATAGTACCCGTTCAAATTTCTTGAGAACCTCGATGGTGGGTAGGTCAGGCCCCACCAGTTTCTCAGGCGCACCTACGGGTACGGATTGTTCTTCATCACGTAGGGGTATAAAGAACAGAAGTCGTAGTAATGGAGTTTCACACCCTCCGTAGGCGGAAAGTATAGCTTGAAGGGATTTGTACGCCCTCCGAACAAGCTATCACCGCATTTGAGAGGATCCAGCACCATTGAACGCTTGATCGTGTTTATTTCTTCACGGTACTGTCCGTCTGTCTCCATCCGTGCATCATACTCATGCTCCCACAAGACTTTGTGAGTGAACTGGGATCCTATAAGTTGATCGCGGGTGCGGGTCCACGCAAGACAGTCGGCAGGAGATCTACCGTGGATATCTCCTGCGATTCCACACTCAGGACGGGGGCATCCGTGCCACCAGCAACCGTTAAAGGAGTACACAGTCTTCTCACCAGTGCACGGTTTTCACTTAGACCATCAACCCAAAAAACACGACCATTAACCTTAATGGGTACTTCACCCGTGTTGCGGGCATGCTTTATGTATACACCTGTCTGCTGCTGTAGGTGTATGAGCCAGTAAATAGCCTTGTGCCCATAACTGCGGGGATTGTTTCTGTGAATAATGGCTAAGGTGTCTTTAGGCATGAAGTTATTCTTGAACACCGTAAAACAATGAGGCGATGGTGGTTGCGACTTGCAACGGATCGCATTTGAAACGGCCTATGTACATCCTTCTAAAGGCCTGGAAACATACTCTAAGCACGCGCACATCATTCACGCAATAACGCTCACATTCATCAGCTATATTATAAGGACTAGATTCATTAAAACTGTTGTAGTATCGGTCAAAATCTTCACGTTCATCTGTACTCATACATTCATAGTTAAAGTAATGTTTGGATGGAGGTAGTCCTACGTAATTTAAAGTTTCGCTAGTGAGGAATGTGTAAGGGAAATATCCTTTTGAAACTTCAGCAGCTACACCCATCACCTTGGGTAGCTTTGCTAATTTACAAGGTGTGAATAATAAAGTGTCTTTAAACTGTACATTACCTCTTATTTGCATCTGTATTAGCTTGTTGCCTCTTTTCAAGGGATCACCTGTAAATATCTCAGATGACTCGTGCTCAAGCAACTCCTTATAAAGGAACTGTGTGTCAAATTTTGCCCCGTTATGGGCGAGAATATACACAGTCATTTTTTTGAACTTGTCCGCTAGCTTGACAATATAGGACACAAAGAGTTTCACAGGGCTATCGTAGGCACTCGTTTTAAAAACGTTTGTACGTTTACCGCATTTGTGACACTCATCACACTCGATCTCCATACACTCATCACAGATAGTCTGGCTTACAAGTAAATGTGGAATAACCTCTTTGGTTTCAGCGTTCGTGTATGTTTCTATATCGTAGTACACAGTTATACAAGGGTTTTTTAGGCTTAGCATCTTTCATATAACATACATGCTTTACTCCATCCGCCTTATATTTCTCATGGCATGTAGGACAGTGAATTTCATCACATTTATGCTTGAAATTCCCCAATTATCCATCATATGAAACATACCACATTCACAGATTCTCATTTTCCTGCACGTGCCAATTGATTTATGGAGCTCAAAACAGTTATTATTGAAAAATGTGCGTCTACACACACAGTCCCTCTTCTCAGCTTCAACTACACGGCTTTCACATTTGGAGCTTTTACACTGCTCACATACCATGTGGCAATCTTTACAATGTTTCACTATATCATCCGCAAACTCGATACATCCCTTACACAAATCATGATGTCGCCCATATTTTCGACTTTTATCATAACTCGCGTAAAGGTCCCTTATATTACGGATGGGGAGATACGTTGTCCCTGACAGTCCTAAAATAAGTAGGGGCCTTGTACGATCTCTCACACTGCTTTTAAAAACATACACAGTCCTACGACGATCATCCATTCCAAATACAACTATACGAACATTCATTTCCTGTTCTACCCTTCTCAGCTCTTCAGGACCCATATTACAGTCAAACTCAAGTTTACAGTCTACAGCTAGTTTACGGGCACGCTCCACTACCGTAGGCAACCAAATTTTTGATCCGTGTATTTAGTACAGTAAACATACGGCTAAGACTACTGCTATAAAGCCGCAACCACGATCGACGTTTATATGCCGTCTATAAATAGCCTGAGAATTGAAGTTAAGAGTATAAGGTGTGGCGCTATGACCCGCAACACGGAATACACGGTCAATATTTACCGTGAAGTTGTCCATATTGAAGGCTATACTACTTTGAGAGGCCTGCATTATACGGCCTAATATATACTCTATATCTTCAGCTGCCAAACGTCTGAAAGGTATTACTACCCAAAAATCATCTACATCTCCGTCATCTGACCCGAATCCAAAAGACAGCATCGTCCTGACTTCACGTTCGTCGCGGTTCTGAAGGGCAAACTCTACAATACGCTCAACTATGCGCCGTAGTCCGTGTTCAACACCATTGCTATACACGGATCTAGGATCAACCCTGACTATATACCGATTTCTAGTCAAGGCTGGGGTGGGGGTAGCGGTGCGCACCAACTCGAATGTTATGCCATCCTCAACAGAGTGAGAAGCTGCTGCGGAGGATGTACCGGAATTGAACAGGAATAAG